>CM017195.1:15992681-16417681 GCA_004837865.1 Musa balbisiana | reverse complement strand
GAGGAGGAATCGGGAGTGGATGTAGATCACGACGACCGAACCACTATAAACTCGGTTTGCATTTCTGTGTTGCTCTTCACTTTAATTGCAAACTGCCATACTTCCTCATTACTCTAGCTACACACTCTTATGAATGTGTTTTAAGTTAACATCTTTTCGAGATTAGTTTTAATTTAACAGAAGATTTTCGAACCGATGTGATTTTATCCGTTGCACTAATTCACCCCCCCCCCCCCCCCCTCTTCTTAGTGTCGCTCTTGATCCTAACAAATATGTCAAAGGAGAGGATGATGCACTGAAGGATTGGACAAAGCGCTGGATGAACCAATGACATGCCAGACAATATAGAATTCTAGTTTTGTAATCAGTTGTCTTAATTGGTCGTAGTTAGGTCGTAATTAAGTTGGTTTTAGGTGTAACTATACCAACTCAATTAGGAGCCCATTGGGCCTGAGTTGGGACTGTTTTGGGCCAAGTGAAAAGCCCATTCAGTGACCCAAGGTTAGGTAGAACCACCTATGAGCTAAAAAAGTGAAGAGTATACTTTTCTAGGCTATCAGGCAATGGTATCACTAGACTGGGCGATGGTACTGCCTAGTGTTAGTATTGCAGGTGGTGGTACCACTAGGACCTGGGAAACCCGAGATGAGATCTTTTTTTGCTCTATTTTTGAAGTCATTTAGTGTCTATAAATACCCTAGCTATTCTTGCTTGAAGGAGCACAAAATTAAGTAGAAAGGGAGGAAAGAATACTTGAGAAAAATTAGAAACACTCTTACGATTTAGAGTCTCTTCCTCCTTGAGTTAGAAGTTAACAAAGGGAAGAGTGAGGTCTAAAAGAGAGGTGTAAAGGTTCTCTTCTAAGCCTATAAAAAGAAAAATGAGTTATAAGGGTAGTTGATCTTCACCCATTGAAAGAAGATCAACTACCCTTAACAACTCATTCTCTTTTTTACAGGCTTAAGAGAGAACTTCACCTTTTGAAAAAAGATCAGTAGTGAAAGCTAGTGGCCTCGAATGAAGAGGAATCGAGAGTAGACATAGGTCAAGATGACTAAACCACTATAAAATCTAGTATGCATTTACTTTATGTTTTTCATTTACATTGCATACTGATTTCTTACTCTCACTATGCTCATTAGGCTTTCATATGTTTTTAAGTTAAACATCTTTCTAATAAGGCTTTATTAAATGAAGTTTCTAAATCGACGTAAGTTTTATGAAAGCACTAATTCATAACACACCCCCTCTTAGTGCCATCATGGTCCTAACACAATCTTCTGACATGTTCCATTCTGGCTCAACCTCTAATTATACTACTTTAATCAATGTCTTTCCCTGAAGCTAGTCCTGTATCACTTAAACATACATTAGATCATAACTCTATCAATTGGTTTCATTATCAAAATCTGAGATTCAACAATCTTTCCCTTTTTTATGATGACAACTAATTAATGATAAAGTTTAACTAAACTCCCCCTATCAATATGCTATATTTATAGAACCTATAAATTCATGAGTATTTCATCATTGCATGCATAATTTCAAATCATCATAATAATTTTAAAATATAAAATTTCATCATACCATGCATGATCATTATTATGACTTCTCCCCCTTTATTATCAATAAAAAGGAGAAAAGTGTAACTAGCAATATTTTGAAATATGCAAGCTAGCAACAATTTTGAGTTATGCAAGTTAGCAATTTTTGTTATTCTTGATATATACAAGCTATCAAATTCTTTCTTCTCTTTTGAGAAGTGCATGTTAAATCTCGGATTTTGATGATGAAACTAATTGATAGTATTTATGTTTTGATCTACATTTTGAGTGACGCAGTACTAATATCGATCAAGAGAGGTAAATTGATTAAAGCAGGAGGAATCAGACGTTGGGCTAGAGCAAATATGTTAGCAAATTGGACTTCAAGCCGGAGGATCGGTCGATGTGTCGGTAGAAGGCTTTAGGCCGAGAATTCATGCATTGGGCCTAGAAGAGTGAACATTACGTCAAGGAGATCAGAATTACGGAGTCAACATGTCGATTGGGCAAAAGGCCGCAAAAGAGGACATTGTGCCGAAGAATCGGACGAAGCGCTGGATGAACCAATGACATGCCGGACAAGAATTCGCTTGTAATCGATTATGTCTACATCGAGTTAGTTTAGAGTCTCATTGAACCGATTTAGAATGTAATTAAGCCAACTCAATTATGGGGCCAATTGAGCCTAAGTTTGGGCTATGTTTGGTCAAGTGAGAGGCCTAAACAGTGACTCAATAAGTGGCACCGTCGTGGCACCATCTCCGAGACTATGTCAAGCGGTGGTACCGCCTAGACATAGTCTCCCAAGCAATGGTACCACCCAGTGTCAATGTTGCATGCAATGGTATCGCTCAGCACAGGCGATGGTACCGCTAGGACCCCAAAAACTAGGGATGAGACATTTTTAGGCTCTAAGTTTGAATCCATTTGAGACCTATAAATACTCCTCTCATCTCTAATTATCTTACATAAGCACAGAGAGTTTAAAAGTGAGAGAACGCTATTGTAATCATTTGAGAAATCCCCTCCTCTAATTCTAAGTTTGGAATTCTATTTAGAGAGGAGTGAGTGCTTGTAAAGGTTATCTCCTAAACTTATAAAAAGGAGAAGATGGGTGTAAAAAGGTAGTTAGTCTTTGCCCATTGAAGGAAGACCATTAGTGGATGTCAGTGGCCTCGACTAAGGACGAATCGGGAGTGGATGTAGGTCACGACGACCAAACCACTATAAAAATCTAGTTTGCATTTACTTCTTGCAATTTATTTTACTGCAAACTTCCTTACTTACTTTTACTAAGCTTATGCACGCTTTCAATTTAAGCATCTTTATGATACAGGTTTAATCGAAATGAAATATTTTTCGAAACTGATGTAATTTATTTGCTATACTAATTCACCCCCCCACCCCCCCTCACCCACCCCACCCCCCCCCCCCCCCACCCCAACCCCCCCCCTTAGTGCTGATTCGTTCCTAAAAGTGCAAGCTAGCAAATTTTGTCTTTTTTACAAGCTAGTAATTTGCCTTTCATGAGATGTGTAAGTTTAGCAATTTTTGCTATTCTTAATATGTGTAAGCTAACAAATTCTTTCTTCTCTTTTGAAATTTGTAAGTTAGCAAGACTTTCTCCATCTTTGTCATTATCAAAAAGAAGAGAAGAGTACAATAGTGGAAAGTCCCTTTTTTTACATCAATGATTCAATCATATCATAAAATATACAAATCATAAATATAAAGCAATTGTATTTTGTAAAATTCAAGTCATAAACATCAAAAAGTCTATTGATATATCATGGTTTATCTCTTCTTTAGCAAATACCAAGAAGAACTGTAGGAGAACAATTAATGAAAAATCTTGATTTATATAAAATTTTAAGTTATAATTCTGAGAAATCAAAAGAAACATAGGAGAACTTAATTCATGCATAAGAAATCTCAAGTCATCAAGACCATGATTCATAAAAAATATATCTCAATTCATAAATATCAAGGTCATAGTTTGTTTACATAAGTCTCTTCTTTAGTAAATGGTAAGAAGAAATCATTAAAGATAGAAAAGATTTTTATTCTCATAAAAGATACCTCAAGTAAAGAAATCAAAAGAAAGTTCATGATTCGGTTGGAAAAATCTCATTCGAATTCAATTTGTCAACTCCAAACTATGTTGAATCTCAGATTTTGATGATGAAACCAATTGATAGTGTTTATGATTTGATCTACATTTTAAGTGACGTAGGACTAACTTCGATCAAGGAGAGACAAATTGATTAAAGTAGGAAGGACGTTGGGTCGAAGGGAACATGTTAGAAGATTGGACATCGGGCCGGAGGAACGGTCGACGTATCGATAGAAGGCTTCGGGCCGAGAATATGGGCATCAGGCCTAGAAGAGTGGACATTGCACCAAGGAGATCAGAGTTGCAAAGTTAACATGCTGATTGGCAAAAGCCGCAAAAGAGGACGATGTGCCAAAGGATCAGACGAAGCATCGGATGAACCAACGACATGCCGGACAATAAGGATTCGCTTGTAATCGATTATATCTAGATCGAGTTAGGTCAGAGTATAATTCAATCAATTTATAATGTAATTAAGCTAACTCAATTAGGGACTAATTGGGCCCATGTATGGACTATGTTGAGCCAAGTGAAAGGCCCAAACAGTGACCCAACAAGTGGCATAATCTCCGAAACTATGTCAAGCGGTGGTACCACTAGTCTAAGCGGTGGTACCACCCAGACATAGTCTCCCAAGTGGTGGTATCGCTAGACTGGACGATGGTACCATCCAATGTCAATGCTACAAGCGGTGGTACCGCCCAGCATAGGCGATGGTACTGCCAGGACCCGAGATGAGACATTTTTAGGCTCCAAGTTAGAATCAACTAGAGGCCTATAAATACCCCTCTCATCCCTAGGTAACATACACAAGCATAGAGAATTTAAAAGTGAGAAAATGCTATTGCAATCTCTTGAGAAATTCTTATTGAATCTCGAATTTTGATGATGAAATCAATTGGTAAAATATTTGATCTAATCCTTTGCTGAGATATGTGTGCAGAATTAACTACAATATCAGTAAGACACAAAGCAGGTGTTGTGCCTGAGTCAAGATCGAGATCTCATTGGAAGTTTGAGAGTTTGTCGGAAGTTTCATTGGAACTAACCGAGAAGTCCAGGAGCTTGCCAAAGAAACTTGTCAAAGCTCACCAAGAAGATCGTCGTAAAGTCCGAGAGCTTGTCGGGAGTCCACTAGAGCATTACCGAGAGTTCGCCGGAAGAGCAATTGACGCACCAGAACATAAAGAGCCTTAATCATGTCCTAATTATCTTAGTTAGAGTGTAAATTAAGTTATGATTGGGAAGTAATCCCACTAACTTAATTATGGGCTAACTAGGCCCAATTTAGGCTGGTTTGGATCGGATTCAAAGCCCAACCAGGATGTTGAAAGCTTGGCCGGTGGTGGCACTACTTAGGAAATAGCACCCCAGGAATTCTAGGCAGTGGTACTGCCCAAACTGGGTGGTGGTACCCCCAGCAGTTATTGCTGCCAACGATGGTACCGCCCTTGTCAAGCAATGGTACTGCTAGAGCTCAGTCTCCGAGCTTTGTCAAGTGATCGTATCGCCTAGACTGGGCAGTGGAATCGCCTAGTGTCAGGTGTCAAGAGTGGTATCGCCCAATAATGGTGGTGGTACCGCCAGTACTTGGAAATCTGGGATGAGATACTTTTTTGCTCCATTTTTGAAGCCATTGGAGCCTATAAAAACCTCACCCTTTTCTGCATGAAAGGGCATGAAAAGTATTGAGATAATATTGAGTTATTGGGGTGTAAAAGTGTTGTAAACAAGTGCTAGAGTCCTCCTCCTCCCTTTCTAAGTTTTGAGATCATTCAAGAGAGGTGTGAGACTTGTAAGGGTTCTCTCCTAAACCCATAAAAAGGAGAAAGCGCTATAAAAGAGGTGGTTGGTCTTCACTTATTAAAAGAAGGCCTTTAGTGGACACTAGAGACCTTGTCGGAGGAAGAATCCGAAAGTGGATGTAGGTCACATTAACCGAACCACTCTAAATTCTAGTTTGCTTTTCATTTGTACAAATTTACTTTACTACAAACCTCCTTAATCTTCTCTTGCACTTTTATGAAAGCTTTTGAGTTCAACTTCTCTCCGAAACAGATTGAATCGAAACCATTTTCATCGGAATCGGTTTTAAACGAAACAAATAATTTTCTAAAATATCGAAAGTTTTCTGTTGCACTAATTCACCCCCCCTCTTAGTGCCGCTCTTGATCCTAACAATTCCCTCCTCCACTCTAAGTCTAGAATTTTGTTTAAGAGAGGAGTGAGTACTTGTAAAGGTTGTCTCCTAAATCTATGAAAAGAAGAAGAAGGGTGTAAAAGGGTAGTTGGTCTTCACCCATTGAAGAAAGACCGTTAGTGGATGCCTATGGCCTCGACGGAAGAGGAATCGGTGGAGTGGATGTAGGTCACTACGACCAAACCACTATAAAATAGTTTGCATTTCTATTTTATTGTTTATCTTTATTGCAAACCTCTTTACTTCCTTATTACTTTTGCTGCACATCCTTCTGAACATATTTCAAGTTAACATCCTTTCTGAAATTAGTTTTAATCGAATGAAAACTTTTAGAACTAATGCTATTTTAATCTATTGTACTAATTCACCCCCCCCTCTTAGTGCCGACTCATTCCTAATGGTTAGTATCAGAGCCTATTATTTCTCATTTGATTTAACACCCAAGTGAAATGGCTCTTTCCAGATTTCAAGAGGGTTTTTCAATCATTCGTCCTCCTATGTTCAATGGGATAGACTACACTTATTGGAAAACTCAAATAAGAGTTTTCTTACTTTCTATGGATTTAAACTTATGGAAGATATCGTTGAAAATGGATTTCAAAAGTCTTCTACTCTAATGAATAAATGGAATGATTTGGAGAAAAAAACTTTTTCTTTAAATGCTAGAGCTATGAATACTCTATTTTGCGCCTTAGACAAAAATGAATTCAATCGAATTTCTATGTGCGAAACAGCTTTCAATATTTGGCACACTCTTGAAATTACATACGAAGGCACTAGTAGAGTAAAAGCTTCTAAGATAAATCTTTTGATGCATGATTTTGAACTTTTTCAAATGAAACCAAGCGAGGCTATTGGAGACATATACACCCGTTTTACGGATGTCATCAATGGCTTAAAAGTACTTGGCAAATGTTTTTCAAAATTTGAACTTGTTAATAAAGTTTTACGATCTCTTTCTAAAAATTGGGACTCTAAAGTAACGGCCATTCAAGAGGCCAAGGATTTGAATACTTTTTCGATCGAAGAACTTATCGGGTCTTTAATGACCTATGAAATAAATTTTATGGCATAAATCAAACTTGAGAACAACCTTCTAAAGAACAGGAAGGATTTTGGATTTAGAACAATTGAATATCAATTAAGCAAAAGCTCAAGTGATGGTGAACTTGAACTCCTCACTATGAAATTTAAAAAGTTCATGAAACAAGAATTAAAGAGCAAAAATAAACTTAAAAAGAATGCAACTACTTGCTATAAATGCAAGAAAAAGGAAGCACTTTGGGATGAATCGAGTTCATCCGAAGATGAAAAATAAACCAACAAAGGCGAAGTGGCAAACTATGCCTTAACGGCTTTCCACAATAAAGTAACCAAAACCCCTTTACTTTATTTCAAAATTACTTGATATTTTTCATGAGTTATTTTTAATTTAGTTTACAAAAATTATATTTTTTTTTAAAATTACATATTTAATATGTAATGAAAATGTTCAAAGTTTTAGAATCATGCTTATCTTTCTAGTAATTTTGAAAAAATCATGACAATTGCATGTTTTATAATAATGCAATAAAATGTTAGATATAAATCTATGCTTGTACATCTAAAAAGATTAATTCTATGTATATTTTACAGAAGCAATAATGAGTATCTTGATGATTTCCGTATTGCTTTTCGATGATGATGCATGGCTTTTGTATGGAAGGCTTGATGATTTTTTTTTTATGAATCTTGTCTTTGGTTTTCGATTTTAAACATGATGTATAGTTTTGACATAAGAACAAATATTTGAGCATGCTAATATGAAGTTAATCACATAAATTGAAATTAAAGAAGTTTAGATATGTTTAAGAATTATTCTACATTGTGTTCAATGATTTTTTTTAGGAAAGTGATTTTGATTATGAGATTTGGAGGTGACAAATTGAATTTGAATAAAATTTTTCCAACCAGATCATGAACCTTATTTTGATATTGAATCAAAATCTTTTCTATCTTTAATGATTTCTTTTTATCATTTATTAAAGAAAAGACTTATGCAAACAAACTATAATTGTTTGAAATTGTGCATGTTATACTTTAAAGATTTAAAACCATGTTTGGTACTATGCTTACCCAAGTAAAGATGATTTGAAAATTCATTGTTGTGGTATCATACCCAAAGTGATGATGATGATGGCTTAACATTTCTTACAAGAAAATTTTATGTTATGGATTGAGATTTTTTTTATCCTAATCATGATCTTGAATTCTCGAAATTAAAATTTGATAGTCTCTTTATTTGAATCAAGATCCCTCATGTTTCATTCTCAAATAATTTTTTGTATTTTATTAAAGAGGAGATTTACTATATGAATCATGTCTTTTGGTATTTACATGATCATATCTCTCATGATATGATTTGTTTTTGTATAACTACTTGTATTTATTTAGTGTATAACTCATCACCAAATAAATTTCTCTTATTATTCTTTATGTGATGATTTAAAAATATTGATTTAATGTTTGATATCATGAATGTTTTAGTATCATGCATGAGAGAAATAATTGGTATCATGAATACGTTAGTATCATGCATGAGAAAAATAATGAATATTTTGAAAATAAATGTTTGTATCATGTTTTGATGATTTTACATTTTGATATTGTGCATGATGAGTTGTAATGATGATTGATTTATTTTTGGTATCATGCATGAAGTAAGGATGAAATATAAGTTTTTGAAATTATATATGTTTTAATTTGAAACCATAATTATGCGCAAACATATTGAAATAAGAATGACACTTTATCTTTGTCATAATTTAAAAATTAATGTAAAGGGAAATGATTTGCATCATTATATTTTTATTTCCTACTTTTTGACAATGACAAAGGGGGAGCTCAAGATGTAAAATTTTTTCCAACTTTCATGTGTGAAAAAAACTTGCTAGTTTGAATATCGTAAAGAAAAGCAAACATACTAACTTGCACATCTAGCAAAATTTGCAAAACTTACAAAACTTAAAATTTGCTAGCTTGCATATTCTAAAATGATGCATTGCTATCTTACTAGCTTGCTATCTTGCATTCTTTTTCAAAAACTTATTAACCTTCATACTTCAAAGAGAAGTAACACTTGCCAAATTGCTAGCTTTTATATTGTAAAATGATGTAAAATTTTGGTAGCTTGTGTTTTGCAAAGAAAGCAAAAAAATTACACTTCTCAAAATAGAAGAAAATGCTATCTTGAGCATCACCGAAAGATTGCTAGCTTGCTTATCTTAAGAAGCAAAAATACAAACTTGTAAAATTTACAATCTTGTACATCTTCAAAATTGATGATGATTTGGTGATTATGCATGTTGTAAGGTGATGAAAAAATTTGCTAGTTGTATGTTATAAAACCTGCATTATGATAAAACTGGAAATTATGCAATGATTTGAACTTGTATGTCTAAACACTTGATAATTTAACTTCTCCATTTTGTTTATGACAAAGGGGGAGAAGTATGATGTTATGCATGATTTTATCATGACATATTGCTTAGATTTTTGAATCCAAGAGTTCTATCAATATGTCATATTGATATAGGGAGTTAAGGTTAACTCCATCATCAATTGGTTGTCATCATTAAAAAGAGAGATTGTTGAATCTCGGATTTTGATGATGAAACCAATTGATAGTGTTTATGATTTGATCTATATTTTGAGTGACGTAGGACCAACTTCGATCAAGGATAGGCAAATTGATTAAAGCAGAAATAATCGGATGTTGGGCCGAAGGGAACATGTCAAAAGATTGGATGTCGGGCCGGAGGAACGGTCGATATATCGGTAGAAGGCTTTGGGCTAAGAATTCCGGCATCAGGCCTAGAAGAACGGATATTGCACCAAGGAGATCGGGATTGCGGAGTCAACATATCGATTGGGCAAAAGGCCGTAAAAGAGGACAATGTGCTGAATAATCAGACGAAACGTCGAATGAACCAATGATGTGTCAAACAATAAAGATTCGCTTGTAATCAATTATGTCTAGATCGAGTTAGATTAGAGTCTAATTGAGTCAATTTAGAATGTAATTATGTCAACTCAATTAGGGGCTAATTGGGCCCATGTATGGACTATGTTGGGCCAAATAAAATGCCCAAACAGTGACCCAACAAGTAGCACCGTCATGGCACAATCTCCGAGACTATGTCAGGCAATGGTACCGCCAAACTGGGTGGTGGTATCGCTAGTTTGGGCAGTGGTACTACTCAAACATAGTCTTCTAGACGGTAGTACCACCTAGTGTCAATGTTGTAGGTGATGGTACCAGCCAGCACAGGCCATGGTACCGCTAGGACCTAGGATGAGACCTTTTTAGACTCCAAGTTTGAATCAACTTGAGGCCTATAAATACCCCTCTCATCCCTGGGTAACATACACAAGCGTAGAGAATTTAAAAGTGAGAAAATGCTATTACAATCTCTTAAGAAATTCCCTCTACTCTGAGTCTAGAATTTTGTTTAAGAGAGGAGTGAGTGCTTGTAAAGATTACCTCCTAAACCTATGAAAAGGAGAAGAGGGGTGTAAAATGGTAGTTAGTCTTCGTCCATTGAAGGAAGACCGTTAGTGGATGTCGGTGGCCTTGACGGAAGAGGAATCGATGGAGTAGATATAGGTCACTATGATCGAACCACTATAAAATAGTTTGCATTTCTGTTTTACTGTTTATCTTTATTGCAAACCTCTTTACTTCCTTATTACTTTTTGCTGCACATCCTTTTGAACGTATTTCAAGTTAACATCCTTTCTAAAATTGATTTTAATCGAACAAAATATATTTGAATTGATGTTTTTAATCCATTGCACTAATTCACCCCCCCCTTAGTGTCGACTCGTTCCTAACAAACTAATCATCTAAATCACTTTACTTACATTCGAAAAATCCATTGAAAACAATGTACATTGATTCCTATGAGATTAAAAATAGCTAAAATTCTTTTGTTTCAATTTATGTGATTGATTTTATACTACCCTAGTCTTCTATATAAAAGTATTGCATCATCGTTTAAAACTGAAAAGCAATACAAAAATCATCAGGATCAATAGATTATTGTTTGTGTTACTATAAACCATCTTCAATCAAAAGATTTATTATAACAAAAATCATCAAGTTTCAATCATGATCTTTCCTTTATTATTGTTTGTTGTAGTAATACATTTTTTCTTTTTTAAATGAATCTAACTCTTCATACTTAGTACAAGGAGTTAACATATAATTGTCATGCTCAATTTATTTTTAATTTTTTTAAAATCACTAGAAAAAGAAGCATGATCCTCTTTTTTTTTGTATTTTATATTTCTTACTAATTTAAAAATAACTCATGAAATGCTCCAAGTAATTTTATAGTAAAATAAGGGGGTTTCGGTTGAATCACATATCTCATTGTCAAAAGCCACCAAAGCGTAATTCGCCACCTCACCTTTTGTTGGTTTGCTTCTTGTCATTGAATGTACTCGTTTCGTCCCATGTCGCCTTGAGTACTTTCTTCTTCTTTAATAGCTTCTTTGACAATTTATATCCCATTCTTGTGTCATTTTTAAGTTTATTTTTAGAATTAGTCTTTTTTTATAAACTTTAAATTTTTTTGTCAAAAGTTCTATGTCATTATCACTTGAGCTTTCACACGAGTTATCTTCTTTTATTCTTAATGCCAAATTCTTTATGTCATTTCGAAGGTTGTTCTCATGTTCATCATATTTGATACAAGTTGTTTCATAGGTTATTAAAAACCCAATATGTTCTTCAAGAGAGAAATTGTTCAAGTCCTTTGTCTTTTGTATTGTCATCACTTTCGGATCCCAACTTTTTAAAAGGAATCTTAGAATTTTATTAACAAGTTCAAAATTAGAAAAACTTTTACTAAGTACTTCCAAACTATTGATAATATCCGTAAAACGGGTGTATATGTCTCCAATGGTTTCGCTTAGTCTCATTCGAAATAATTAAAAACTATGCATCAAAAGATTAATTTTTTATTGTTTAACTCTACTTATGTCTTCATGTATAATTTCAAGAGTATATCAAATGTCATGTACAATTTTACAAGTCAAAATATAATTAAATTTATTTTTATCCAAAGCACAAAATAAAGTGTTCATCACTTTAGTATTCAAAGAGAAAGTTTTGTTCTCCAAATCATTCCATTCATTCATTGGTTTGGAAAACTTTTCAAAACCGCTTTCAATAATATTCCATAAATCAAAATCCATAGAAAGTAAAAAAATTTTCATTCTGGTTTTCCAATACATATAGTCCATTCTATTAAACATAGGAGGACGAGTGATAGAAAAACCTTCTTGATTGTTAGTAAAAGTCATTTCTCTTAGGTGTTAAACCAAACAAAAAAAACCTTGGCTTTGATACTAACTGTAAGACCGTATCAGCACTAAGAGGAGAGGGTGAATTAGTGCTTATAGAAAACTTCGATGATTTAGAAAAAACTATTTCAATAGAGTCTATATCGGAAAGACATTTAACTTGAAAGTGTTTATAAGCATAGTGAATAAGTAAATTAGTTTATAATAAGAATGAAAAGCATAAAGTAAATGCAAACCAATTTATAGTGGTTCGATCATCGTGACCTATGTCCACTCCCGATTCCTCTTCACTCGAGGCCACTAGCTTTCATTACCGATCTTCTTTTAATAGGTGAAGATCAATTATCCTCTTATAACCCTTTTTTCCTTTCACAGTTTTATGAGATAACCTTTACAAGTCACTCACCTCTCTCTTAAACAAAAATCTAACTTTGAGAAGAGGAGGAGAATTCTCACAAGATTACAATAGTGTTTTCTCACAAATTTATTCTCAATTCTTACATAAATCGAGCAGGGATGAGAGGTATTTGTAGCACCTAAATGGATTCAAATTTAGAGCCAAAATGATCTAATCCTGGGTTTTCAAGGTATTAGCGATACCACTGCTAGTATTGGGTAATACCACCGCTTGTAGACTAATACTAGGTAGTATCATCACCCAGTATGGTGATACCATCGCTTGACAAAGTCTGGGAGACTGTGTTTAGGCGATACCACCACCCAGTCTAGTGGTACTACCACCTAACAGCCTTAGAGACTAAGCTCTTAAAGACTGAGCCTTTGGTAGTTCCACTACCTAGTCTGGCGATGCCACTGCTCGACCTAATTTTTGGGTTACTAAATGAGCCTCCCAATAGGCCCAAATCAGTCGAAAATCAAGTCCAATGGGCCCCTAATTGAGTTAGCCTAATTATGTTTAAAACTAACTCAATTACAACCTAGACTACTTCAATCAAGACATAATTGATTACAAGCATTAATTACATATTGTCCAGCATGTTATTGGTTCATCCTGTCACGGACTTAGCTGGATTTGCCTAAGTCGTGCGACACTTTTGCGTATCCGTCCGCAAAGGTCAGCCTCCCCGAAACTTCCCATGGTCCCTTCTTAGCCAATGCAAATTACAAACAAACTTTACAAGCTCTGAACAGTTGCATAACAAAGGGGCAAAATGGTCCACTATAGACCAAAAATCTCTCACAAGTGTCTATATGACACAACCTTTATTCACAAGCCTAAAATGGCCACCAAACCTAACTAAAATGGGACTATTAAGCCTTCAGTCATCCCTCTACATGTTGTGTAAAGCATGAACATACCAAAAAACGCGGACATACATAAGCATTACATCAAATATCATATTTAGAAGTTTGTCCGTGACATTCTCCCCACTTATTCCTTCGACGTCCTCATCGAAGCCTTTGCTAACACTGCAACTCTTCCCTTTACTGAGTCTTCAATCTTCTGCTCCAGCTGCAATGTGCCTCTTGGCTCCCAACTACTCTTCACTGCTATTTTTGAGTAGTCGAACCTTTGATCCGCCATGCTGCTTCAACTCGCCAATGATTCTAACTCTAGTGTGGGGTTGGCTGAGTTGTGTTGATCCTTATTGGTTCCTACGGATCCTCTAGATGAAGGAAAATACCATCCTTACTATGTGCCAGTCTATCAAATTCCACATGCTGCTTGATCTGGGTGGATGCTTGTTGGAGCTTTAACGAGCACCGCCTCGCAAACTTCAAAAGTTTTGGGTCCTTCCTCCACAAAATTTGCTCATCAACTCTTCTTTCACTTAGTTGTCACTTCCAAGTAGATTCGCATCACTTCCACTTTTGATTGGCATTCTATTGGAAAATGAAGCGGATAATCTACTCTCAGTAGTACTGATCACCATTGGTGAGGATTTGATAACTATTGTTTTCTAATATCTTCGAAGGGTCTTTGAACCTGTATAGAGCTCCTCTACTAGATAGATAAGAGAATTGGGGTACTCGGTTTCGCCCATTCTCTTAAAAGTTGAGAAGGCAATGGTTACTTGACTTCGCCTGCCTCCTCAAGGGTTGTACTTTATGCATCGAGCTAGTTACTGGCCTTCGCTTGCTCTTTGCTCACACTTCTGAAGTACTTGAAGTGTTTACATTCCTTGTATTGAGTTAGCTACTGTGATTCACCTTCTCAATACCATCGAACTTCTGGAATGCAGGAAGTTTTCACCCCAACTTGGAGTAAGTCTCTAATAGTTTTGGTTGCCTCTGGGATTATACCGTCTTCTCCATCAACCCTGCCGCCGACTCCACTGAGTAGCAAAGGTATAGCACCGCGTACTACCTGCTTTGTTCCTTGGTCATGCACTCTTGCATGACCCAAAGTCCTTCACTTTCGGCTATCTTGATGAGAAGCTCGTTGACACCGGTCTTACGAAGTTCCTCGGCCTCTACCCTTCAACCTTGTCTCGGTACTTGGAGTTTGCCTCTGCATGCTCCACCTCCTCGACCCCTTTCATGACCAATTGCTCTCCCTCCATGATCCAGGAGAGTAAGGGATTAATGATCTTCACGGAAGTCCCGCCTCTACGGTACCATGGCGCCGCCATGCCCATGTCCCTACTATCCGTTGCCTCGCATTTACCTCCCTTTTCTTCATGATCAGTAGATATGTCTCTATGACACTCCTTCGAGTCCACCTCCATTCTAACTGATGCTTAATTTTTGGTAGCTAAGTCCCTCTGGACTCATCGTTGCTTCCTCGCCCTTTTCGACCCCCCCTACTTCAACACCTTTGTGTTCTCTAAGCAGATCCCTTTAATCGATGGAAAGATAGACTACAACTCCCATCCATGGCCTCTACCATAACATTGTAGGATTTGCACCGATTCTGTTCTCCTTAACTTCCTTGGTAGCAATGTTCGCTTACTCGACCTTGTCCTCTGACTTATCGAGCTCCCTTAAGCGAATATGAGCTCTGGAGTAGTCCAACTCTCCAGCTTGCTTCGATCATACCATTGCATGATCAAGTCACTCTCATGAGACTCATTGGTACTTGCATTCGAACTTTTCCCTTGGTGGAACACAGCCCCATATGCTGATGACCAAGGCTTTCATCCAATGCAAAATTCGATGCACGCACGGAAGACCCACCTCTGCGGTATCATGGCCTTCACTCCTTGAATCCATAGCCCTTCTTGTCATCATGTTGTTCACCGAAGTGGAGTTGCTAGTAGCTCTTGATCATACCTCCGTAT
The DNA here is from genome assembly GCA_004837865.1 of Musa balbisiana. Classification (NCBI taxonomy): domain Eukaryota; kingdom Viridiplantae; phylum Streptophyta; class Magnoliopsida; order Zingiberales; family Musaceae; genus Musa; species Musa balbisiana. The sequence continues at coordinate 16,402,234 of CM017195.1, read as the reverse complement.
GATAAAGTCCCTCACAGGACTGCACCCGTGTGTATCACATTGCCACGAACTATTCCACCACGATCCGCTGCACCATGTCGCCTCCTGGTGACATCTCCATTGCATTCTGATCCTTGTGGGATGAACTCGGATTGTGATCCCTCAATATGTGGCCTCTTCCAACACATCGTAGGGTCTCTTTCACTTTTGATTATGTTCGCTCCTTTGGCAATCGACCTTCATCCACTCGCTCTCGGGTCACACCTAGACGAAGCATCACTCTAGGACAGTCCATCGCCTAGTAGCTCCCGAAGTCCACCGACTTCGCTGGAATTGGTATACTATTGTCTGGATCCTGGGCCTCTGCCCCAACCAATACAATCTCCACTGCGCACCGCTCCCTTCATGGCAACTTGAATGGCAACACTATGGTGCTTTCTAAACCTAACTTCGCCTCTGCAAGCTAAGTCGGCTTAGTTCCTCCATCAAAAGCTTCTTCGAGATAAGGTGCATGTGCCTAGAAGCTCCCTTCGTCTTTGGCACCATGCAATACGAGTACGCTCCATCAGAATAAAGGACCCATGGAACAACATGATCCTACTCTTGCCTCTACAAGAGTTCATGTTCTTGACCTCTGTCCAAGGGAAGCTCTGCGCCTCCGCTTCATGTTCCATCTTCTATGTCGGCTCACTTCATGCGGCTTGGGTACTTCACCAATTTACACCCAAGTTGCTCTGCTCCTCGTTTTTGCATTGAGTTGATGGTGGCCCTCGCGCCCACCATTCCACGAGTCAGCCCTCCCTTGAGTCTGATCTCTATATCGACTCCAAGTGTGCTTTCATTTGTGTTGCTTTGGGTCGCTCCCCCACTTGATCTCGCAATGCATCCACCAGTGCATTCTCTCAAGCGAGATCATGCGACGACTCCTCGCCGCTCGCTCGGTCCATTGAGCTTTGTGGAGTTGTTGTTTTTGAGGTACTACTCCTCAACATGTGTGGTCTATTGCATGTGATTTTCCCTCTGGAGAGTTGGGACTTATCCCTCTTGGATATCTATCCTATTGGAGCAATATCACTCTTCGTTTTGGAGACCAACATCCCCTTGGACTACTCCGATTTGCTGAACAAACTGTGCATTGTTTTGCCTCCTGCAAACGCACTTGCTAAATTGCGACTCCACGTCAATACAGCCTCTGCTGCACCACTCAAGGCCTAACAACATGCTGAACTTGCTGCACACTTCAACCTCCTACAGAAATATCCTTCACATGCCAAAGAGAAAGTTTCAATGCTCCATGGCACCGAGTTTCGGTCGCCTCGGGATGGCCACGGACATTCCATCGTCCGCATACATGCCCTTGCATGAGTACCAAATTCTTTGAGTTAGCAATTCCCCTTATGTCTGTGAGCTTTGCACAACTCTTTTGGTCGCTGAACAACTTATTCTGCCTTGCATGGTCTCACCCATTACTAAGCGCCTCGCTTGCCTTGAGCACCATCAAGTATAGTTGTCAACGTTGAGCCATGGCTCAAACTCAACCATCCCAACCTTTATGCGCTTCGCATTCTTCCCAGCTTACTTGTTCTTGTGGTGCCTCTTGCGCGAAGGGGTTGGCCATTCCTCTGAATGCCAATCTCAGATGCTCGCTCCTCTGAGAGACTCCTTTTCCCTACACCTCTATGCCCGTTTTTCCCAAAACGGTCATGCGTGCTGGTTGCCCTCAACGCAGCCCGCTAGGTCCCCCACGTTTGTATGCCAAGTGTTTCTATGAGTGCTTATCCCACTCTGATACATCTGTCACGGACTTAGCTAGTTTTGCCTAAGTCGTGCGGCACTCTTGCGTGTTCGTCTGCAAAGGTCAACCTCCCCAAAATCTCCCATAATCCCTTAGGACCTACAAAAGAGAAAACGGGTTTGAGAAAATGCCTCACTTAGGATCCACAAACAATCATCTCTGTAAACACTTCTTAGCCAATGCAAATTACAAACAAACTTTACAAGCTCTGAACAGTTGCACAACAAAGGGGCAAAATGGTTCGCTACAGATCGAAAATCTCTCACAAGTGTCCACATGACACAACCTTTATTCACAAACCTAAAATGGCCACCAAACCCAACTAAAATGGGGCTATTAAGCCTTCGGGTGTCCCTCTACATGCTGTGTAAAGCATGAACATACCAAAAAGACGCGGACATACATAAGCATTACATCAAACATCATGTTTAGAAGTTTGTCCGTGACAATCCGGTGCTTCGTTCGACCCTTCGACACTTTGTTCGACCTTTCGGCGCATTGTCCTCTCCTTTTGCATATTGCCCAATCAGCATGTTGACCTCTATAACATCCAATCTCCATAGCATAATTTTCGATCCTTCTAGCCCGATACCTAAACTCATGGCACGAAGCCTTCTGCCGATACGTCGAATAGTCCTTCGGCCCGACATCTAATCTTCTGACATGTTCCATTCTAGCCCAACCTTTGATTCCACTACTTTAATTGATTTATCTTTTCTTGATTAAAGCTAGTCCTATGTCATTTAAACACGATGATAACTTTATGAATTAGTTTCATCAGTAAAATTTGATATTCAATAAATCAATCATAAAATCAAAAGAGAACAACATCTATTTTTTTAAAACTGAAAGCAATGAAATTAAAAGTGTGTAAAAAGGCTAATAGGAGTATATTATTTTTGAATAATACTTGGGTGCTCTTACGTATTCATGTCAATATCAGTCTGCACCTTCTTTCTTACTGCTGAAACCTCCTCATGAGATTTAGACAATAATCTCTGGGTACTTCTCACAGTAGCTAGATAAAGCTTGATGCAGAACTTGGGTTATCGGAACTGGAGGAAGAAGGTTGCAATTTAAAGGATTGGTTACATCTTACAAAATTTCTCTTTTCTATTTTCCTCTCTTCTATCTTCTAAGATTAGAGTACCCAAGACACTAAAGTAGCTAAGACTGGTTGGACACTTGTTAAGGACTTCTTGAGCGCTTTTAGATGGGAAGCATAACTTGTTTTATTGACTACATATTTATTATAATCAACCTCTTAATTTGCATGTCTTCTCCTCCTGTACAAATGGATTGTTTTGTATCGTAATCGAGATTATTTTACTTTAATCATAATAACATTGTTTCTATACACTTTAAAAAGCAAAGAACTATATTATTATCGTTGGATAAAATATAATATCTTGCTATCACATCTATGGAACTTTTATTCATCAGTTATATTTGAAATGCACCAAGTATTAAAATTATCATCAATGATTTATTATGATAATATTAATGCCACATTTTTTATGCACCAATATTATTTATAGTCTGATTATTACTTTCTTGAAGGTAAGGTAGCAAGTGGAGACTTGCACGATTTCTATCAATATCTTGATTGATTTTAGGGAGGTCCAAGATTATATCCAATAGGAGTATCAGCTTGTAGGGATATATTAGACCAAAATAAATCTTATTCAAGGAAATCAGATGAATATGAGAGATATTTATTTGAATATGTTGGTGATTCTTTACATATATTTTTTAAAGTAATCAGCTCATGAAATTCCTATGTATAGTCTATTAGTCATTTTGGTAGGTTTTACCTTGTATTATTGATTTTAATATCTATGTAGGTGCGTAATTATACAAAACAAAATAGCAATTTATAGTATCTACGAGTCTTTCATATTCTTTCAATTCTTTGGAATCAACTTTCAGTTTTAGGCTTGCACAATATTTTGCAGATCTGATGACTTCCGCTTTGACAAATTATGACATCGAAATAGAACTGACTAAATCAACTACAGTCTTGTTGTACATGGTAGAAATTATTTGTCCAACTTTTGACTTTAATCTTAGTAATCAAATTTAGCCATGTTTATAGTAAAAACCTAAGACTTATGAGAACTCAAAAAGAACATGTTGTAATGTTTTAGCTGGATATATATTTTTCTCTATCAAATTATTATACAAATTAGGATTTAGCATACTAAATCACTTCCCTCAAACCAAAATAGCAATTTATAGTATCTACGAGTCTTTCATATTCTTTCAATTCTTTGGAATCAACTTTCAGTTTTAGGCTTGCACAATATTTTGCAGATCTGATGACTTCCGCTTTGACAAATTATGACATCGAAATAGAACTGACTAAATCAACTACAGTCTTGTTGTACATGGTAGAAATTATTTGTCCAACTTTTGACTTTAATCTTAGTAATCAAATTTAGCCATGTTTATAGTAAAAACCTAAGACTTATGAGAACTCAAAAGAACATGTTGTATGTTTTAGCTGGATATATATTTTTCTCTATCAAATTATTATACAAATTAGGATTTAGCATACTAAATCACTTCCCCTTCTTGTTAGGCAAAAGCAGCACCTATGCCATATTTAGTTGCATGGTTGTTAATAGGGTTAAGGTTCATTTTAGCTCATGTAATTTTGGTCATGTACCTCTTAAGCTTTTATGGTTTACTTATATCTAAAATAACTCATATATTTTTAAAAATATAGCATATAAACCCCTTCCGTTAACTCTGAGTTAACAGAGTAGAGTCTGCTTATGTGACATGCTGATTTATAATAAATCATCAATATAATGATACGTATAATTTAAGTTTGAAAAAATTTTATATTAGGCGGATTTGAAAACTTGAACTGGCTACCTAATCAATTTCTTTCAAAATAAGCCTTTTCACGATCTGGTGGGCGACACACTAGCCTTGCCTTGATATCCATCATAGAGGGAGGATCCTCTTAGCACCTGCTATGATTAAGAAGGCCACAATAGCCACATTATATGCTTCAACATCAAGAGCTTCTCCCCTATCATGCTTTGCCTTATGTCCAGCATTATCACTAGATCAATCAACGTATGAAGAGGGGCCAAGGATCTTATCGGTGGCACTTTCACCTTGAGAGCCACCATGTAGCTTTGGTGCCTCCACTCTTCTAAGACCAAAGCCGCCTGCAACATCACGATCACAAGGATGCCACTAGCCTTGAACATTAGTGTCGGCCAATGAAGGATGCCTCCATTAGTGCGATTAGCAAATCAAGCGTGAGGGGCCGTAAGGAGCCTATATAACTCATCCTCTCGTTCAATGTCCTCCGTCTCCGTATCGTTACTGTAAGCATCCTCATCCTTGTCTATGCCCCCTCCCTAATTGGGCTTCGACACAAGCAGTAGCGGCTTATCGTCACCATAGACCTTAGCAGCAATAGTAGCGACAATGATAGCAACTACTCTATTCTCCCCTAGTTGCCGTTCCCCGCCTTTGTTGGTGTTCTAGCTACTACCTTTGGTAGTTCTCCTATTTGGGATTTGGTTCTCCGTCTCTCTTGTTGTCCCTTGCTCGATAGCGAGTGCATCGTCTTCTTGGCTGTGGAACACGGAGATGAAGAGCACATAGTGCCAGGAGGTGAAGCAAACGAGGCAAGTGAGGTTGGCATGGATCTTGACGTGGGTAATAATATAAGGAAAATGGAAGGCATAGGAGCACTCCGCCGTGAAGACTGATGTCTCCTAGCTCACCTTCACAGGGTTGATTAGGCAACCGGTCCACGTTTTCAAATCCGCCTATTATTAGTTTTTTTAAAACTTAAATTACATGTATTGTTATATAAATAATTTATTATGAATTAACGTATCATTATATAAATAGTTTATTATGAATTAGCATGTCTTATAAGTAGACTTTAATATCTATTAATTCAGACTTGATGGGAGAGGTTTATATGTTATATTTTTTAAAATATAAAATTATTTTAGATACGAGTAAACTATAAGGACTTAAGAGGTACGTGACTAAAATCATATAAGTTAAAATGGACCTTAACCCTTGTTAAATAATAAATCATAATCTGTCTTCTATAACATTGGACCAATAGAATTATGCCGCTTTAGATAATCAATTATTTCCTCAAAATTTTGTATTCAAATAAACAATGTTGTTTGATATTTCTCGTTCCTAGAACAGTAAGTTTTTACTTCGTCCTGCTAATGATTAATTACCTCAGGAAATTGGCTTGTGATTAGCAAAGTAATGCCTAATAAAACGGATATTAATGTTATATTTAGAGAAAGTATTCCTGGTACATATTGACTTGGGCTTGTGCAATTTGTCATGTCTATCAAATTTTATGATGCGAGATCTGATGCATCCTGAGTTGCATGTCGTTTTGTGCTTCGAAGAGTACAGTTATAGATGTAATCGCACTGTTTTTGGGTTAATACAAATCATTTTTGGTTTTGCTTTTGGTAAAAAAAAATGTCATAGCAGTTGCATTCAATTTATTGAGCAGATAAGCTGTGTGAGCAATAAATTGATAAATCTCTTTGTTGAAGGAAGTGACAATTAGGGAGAGAGAGAGAGAGAGAGAGAGAGAGAGAGATTTCAGCTTCAGAACTCAATGCGGTGGCCTCCATGTGGTCATGGCATGCATGGGACCCCAATTTGCACAATAAAATTTTGCCAACCTTTTGCACAACCGTCGAACGGAGAACAACTTTTACAAGTGTTCCACCTCATTCAACGATGTATCCAGCAAGCTAAATGCATTTTTTTAGGATAAAATAATGGTCACTGATGTTTAATTTGGCCCGTGAGGCGTGAATCCATGAGGAGTGCCACTCTGTGTCCATGCCTATGGATCCTTCTTTATTCCTCAGAAGCAGCTGATCCAGTGGTTGCTTGCAGCTTGTCACACGAGCTTTCAGCTCTCTATGAAGCTATACTTTTATCATTTTTCTACATGTTCCAATCCATGATTTCAATGATTAGATCTTTGACGATGAGTGGCCCGACCAGTGGAGAACTTCACTTCGTTCTCATGAGTTGATTTATCATCTTATAATTCAGATGCAGAATGTAATCTTGATGCGGGAAGAGGAAAAGTCTGCAAGTGAGGCATAGGAATAGCTGGCATATGTCTTGATTTCTCCGTTAATGGTATCTTTTTACTCTTTATGCACGTCTTGGCATTGCTTTGTTTTCCTCTGCAGTCTGCAACTCCCCATTTATCTATTTATACAGTGCTGAAAAATCATCAGAGGATTAGAAGCACCAACCACATGGCTAAGGAGTGTCTCATTGCTGGCTATATTTAAGAGAAGCGCCCTCAGTTCCCGGGTGAATGGTGCGCTCGAAGCGAAGGGAGAAGGAAGTAAGGATCGCGATGGGGGTTCTGCAAGAGGGGTCGTGGTGTTGCTTCCTCGCCGGCCGCGGAAAATCGGAGCGGGTCAAAGCTAGCATCTTCACCTCCAAGGGTCCCGCCTTGGCCGCCATCTCCGTGGCCGTAGGTGCCGGAGGTGTTTGGGGCTGGGGTGGTGGAGGGACCGGGTTCCTCATCCACCGCAATCTTCTTCTTACGACTCACGCCATCCTCCCGACGGTAGTTGCTGCTGAGGCCGCCGAAGTCCGCCTCTGCCATGGCCGCCTCTCTGCCAGACTTGTGCCCCAAAGGTCAATTGCTCACGCTTGTTCAGGAAAATTTCATAATTTATGACATATTTTGGCTTCATTTTTAGTTCGATGTTTGATTCGTCGACCTTGCCCATGTGTTGCACGAATTCTGGTATTCGAGCTACGAACTGATCAAGGACTTTTGGCTTAAGATTGGAATGGTGGTAATTTGATTGTTTATGTGGAAATGAGCAAAATCAACGTATTTAGGTTAGTCATAGGCTTCCTGTTTCTTAACCATTTAGTGTAGCCCGGAAGCATAGAGAGAATGCATGACTAGATGCCAGTGCGAGTATTGGTGTAACTTAGGAACATCTGTAGTGCTGCTGAAAGGGATAGGTGACACTTATGGTTGGTGATCAATTAATCAACTTCAGTTTGATGACTAAATTGTACAACTTATATTTTCTGAAAATTAACGTATTAAGTATTGTAATGAGCTTTAGGGCTGATTTTATCATTTAGAGCATCATATTTCCATATTCCTTTTTGTCACAATGAAAATTCTGCATCCATCCTTTTCTTGCTATGGTGATCTTTACATCCTTCTGCATAAATAATTCCATGATATCTTATTACAAAGATCTTTCTTTTGATATGAAAGAATGTTTATCATCCTTTAGCTTCTCATAGGTGGATCCTGGATGCATGACATGGTAGATGAGCTATGGTTTATGAGATAGGTGCTTAATGATGCATCATTGTGATACGGAAAGCATGGTCCATCTTGTTACTGATTGTTGGAATTTGTCGTCTAGTATGAACTCCATAAACTAGCATCTATCTGGTGTTCTATCGTACTGTTCTGGAACATCTATTGTAAGTCCAGTCCTTTGCTATCTGATGGAGCTTTTTTTATTTCTTATCTACCCACTTATATGAGTTCGTTTTTTATATGGGTGTTGCGCTATATTTAGTTTTTGCACACTTGTTTTTGCGTAATTAGTAAAATGATGATACTCTTCGTTTGCATTCTTTTTCAATTATATCTGGATCGTGATAAAATTTTGAGCACATTGTTTGATGCTGTCATTTCCCAGGAATACGGATGAGTCACCCAGTCAGATTTGGCAATAATTGTCACGTATGTTGTGTATTAGTATGCAATTCTTCTGGAGCATGATAAAATTTAATTCTTGGCATGAATTTGATCCAAACATGTGCAATGATTATGATTATTATCTGCATAAACAATATTTCTGATGCCTTTTTTTGATACTTACAAAATTGGTACTTACAAAAAAGGGGTGCTCCTAGGAAAATTCCCTAAAAGGTACACCAGGTAAAAAAAAAAAAACTGAGACTTTTCTGGAAATAAAATTTCCATTAATTTGGCACTTCCATATACTCTTTGGTAAGTGCAGAATTTGCAATAATCAGGCTATCTATTGGTTAGGTCATCTTAGAATGTTAATAGATTGACCATCTAAATTTTGGTTGTCTCACTATAAACATGTTTATAGGTTGACCATGTAAAATATCTACTACCATTCATAATTAAAAGTTTTAAATACTAGTCTAATATGAGTACTGATTACCTATTGAACTAGTAGGACATGAGAAACTGAGTGGTATACCACCATGTATTACCCATTATTACTAAAAGTAATAATAAAATATGGTGTACCAAGTGGCACCCAGCTGTATGGTTCATTACCTGTTCTTGGTTAGATTGGTGATATGTATTGGTTTCTTTGACATCTAAAACCATGGCATAGTGTCTCAGAGAAAAGATTCTATCTACCCAAATTTAGTGTCTCTGAAAATGCAACTTCTTGTTCTTGATTGACTCTCAAACTTGACAAAATCTAATGGAAGTTGGTTTAAAAGCTTAGTCGAGAAAGTGATGGAATAGGTAACTAATGGACAAGGAATATCATTGGAATAGATGGACAACAAAGATGGAATAAGCCTGCCAATATGCCCACTGTAGCTACTCCAATATTATGACAACCTGTTCCTTTGGGAACAGAAGAATCAGTCAAAGCTTCGTAACTTTGATATCCCATAGGACCCATACAGTCCTATTACCTCTAACTATTTATTCACACAATCAGATTCATTTTAATTTTTGATAGAAGTACTGCTTGGTTTTGTCTATGACCAACTTATTTGTATGTTTTCTGGAAATTGGGAAGATCTTATATGGTGGAGTAGCAACTAAAGTTCATCTATGACCAATTTATTCATCTCTGGTAGTTTTAATCCACTTTTAGTTTCATTCTTCAATTTTCCTCTAAATATATCTTATTTCAGAATAGACAACTCTCTTTCAAAACTTGCCTTCTTCTAACGTGTGTGTGAACAAGCACTGCAAAGAAATTATTCTGGGAGCATCTTGTAATTCTTTTTTATAATTTCATATACATTTTTAAGAATCAGTCTTCAGCTGCATATAATTTTATTTAGAAAGTATCAAAACTCTTTTCAATACTTGCCTTCTTCCAGCATCCTTTAGACCTCCTCCAGTTTGATGGAACACTAAGTTTTTGATCCACTAATAGAATACACTAGCATATGTCTCCTTTAACATCTTGTGTTCTCTAAGCTTCATCTTAGCTTACAAAATTGCAGCATTGGGCCAGGGAGGTGCATTGTTTGACTTCTTTTTGGTTAAGTTAAAAGAATTTTGTCAATCTTCATCAACCATACTTGAACCAGGGAGGTGCATTGTCTGACTTCTTTTTTTTTCTTGGCAAAGGGTAAGCAGTTACATGGAATTTGATCCTAGGACCTTTATATCAATATCAATGTCTTCATGTTTGACATATTTGATAAATTGCACTATCATACAAATTATTGATCAGCTAGAAGTTCTCCAAAAAAAAGTGATATCAACCTATACAAGCATTATATTCAACAACAATTTTGATTGAGCAAATTTCTAATTCCAACTCTCAAGTTTCACCATGTGGTCATAGAGTGTTTGAGATAAAGTTCTTACATTTAACCTCTAGGATAATTGATTTAGCTTGGCGTTAACCGTCCTTTTTGTTTGTTAATTGTTTCAGTTAGATTAATGATTAGTATTCAACATCAAATTAATGATCAGTTCTCCAAAAAAGAAAAAGATATTAACCTATTCAAGGCATTATATTCAACAACAATTTTGATTGAGCAAATTGCTAATTCCAACTCTCAAGTTTCACCATGTGGTCATAGAGTGTTTGAGATAAAGTTCTTACATTTAACCTTTTCTAGTATAATTGATTTAGCATGGTATTAACTTTCCTTTTTGTTTGTTAATTGTTTCACTTAGACTTACACATTGAAATATAATTGTCTTTGCACTTCAAATGGATTCTCTTCATTTCAATATGAAGTAAGTGATCATTACTTATGATCTTCTATTAAATGTCAATTAAGTGCTTATGTGGCTCAATATACAGTAAATTTGTGATCTCATTGATATAACTTGTGGTGCTATATAATAACTATTATTTCTGCACCTGCAATATTAGTTGGTTTGCTCATTGGGCACCCTAGTTCTTCTAATTCCTTTTCATTTGTTTTTTCATTGCGAATTCCCTTATTGGTGCAGCTATGTTTCTCTTAGACAGACTGCATAGTTTCCCTCATAAGTGTGATTCCTTTTTCAGATTCTTCATCACAAGTTCCATTCTTGATCTTACAGTTGTGGGACTTGATATAATGGGTGGTGACTCATCCTCACAGGTGCAGCAGCCTCATTACTTGAAAACCTGCTGCAAGCCTTGTCTTCAACTGGGTACTACAGTTTATCTTTTAGGGCACACAGATAAAAAAGAGCTGACATTTGGTGAGGGAAAAGTAGTAATAGCTACTGACAACCTCATAAAATTGACTATGGATGGGGTCACATTGTGCCCTGGATCTGCTGGTTTTGATGCACAAGGAAATCTAGCTTTTATGGTATGTGATCCCATGAAACTTGCCTCCTCTCCCAGTGCAAGATCTTATGCATCCTCTTCATCAACCAATTCATGGAAGAAGGATGTTCCTATGCAATTTGGGATCCCCATTCCTGTCATTTGTAATTGGTTATATCAGCATTGGGAAGGGAGCTTGGATGAGGTTAGCAAGCCCAAGTTATCTCTCATTCGGTTGATGACCACAGGACAGTGTGAAAATTCTAATGCTTCTTTCACCTTTTGCCGGGTCATCAAGACCAATGAGGACAACAATGATCGATCGTCATCATCACAGATGGTTCAACTGTCTAAATGTTATCCTGGATCAAGCAACTCAGCTAATGGAAAAAGTTTCTACAATGAAAACCCAATTGCTGATCTGCGTTTGACTCCCGAGCTGGGAATTCTAACTCCAGAGATTTTTCAATCTCCAGAATTTTCTGGGTCTGTTGAGAAGAAAGACCATGCCTCATTGCAGCTCTTCGATGTTAACATGCTTTCCAAGGCTCCCAAATCCATATTTTTACCACTTCCCCTCAGACAGATGCTCTCTGATGAAGCCAATGTTGAAGGCCACAGACTTGGAGACCGATCGAATGAAAATGGTTGTGTGTCACAAGAATTAACAAGAGCATATCGGGAAGCTAATCATAAGGTTCCTCCTGTTAGTACGTGGCAAAATAATTGCTTCAGTGAGGTGCAGTCAAGTTCATGTCCTTTGGAGAATGCGAAGGATTGGTTTGATAGTGGAGAGGAAACAATGTACTCAGCTGAAACTATGGAAAGCAGAAACATCCCAAGTCCTCGACAAAACAAGCTCCAAACTGTTGCTAGAAGCCAGAGTTGTGTTAACTATAGCAGATGGACTTCTGATAAGCAAAACACAGTGGCACGGAAAGCAGTATTACTGAAACAGAATACAATAATTCCGATACAGAAATTGGATTCACAAGCTGCAGCATTACCTCAACGGAGTAATGATTATTGCAGTCCGACCATCTCCTCAAGCTTGAAGAAGCGGAACAGCTTAGAGCAGATGACGAGACGTCATCGAAATGTCATTCAGGTGTCTCCCAGGTGGATGTTTTGATAATCTTTTGTCCATTGAAAACGAAGAGACATATCAATTCTGCTTGTTGCTGTTTGAAATATCCTGTCTTATTCTCCTCTTGCTGACACAATAACAAAATTCTTTTTGAAGATTGTACATGATTATGTTGTTAAATTAATGATGGATCTGATAAAACATTTACACTAGTGACCTTCCGATTGGTCTAATTTTAAGGTGCCATGGATATCCTAAATAGAAAGGCTAAAATGCCTTGAAAGTGACACTACTATCACAAGTAAATATTTTTTATAATCACTTTCATGAAGTGTTTTTTTAATTCACTCTTGGAGAAGGAAACTGGCCGATGGATTATTTTTACACATCACTACAACAACTTGGTGGAAATTTATTCCAAGGACCCATGTATTTTGCCTTTGAACTGTAAACGATGATAGATTCAGATGCCAGTAACAAGACATTCCAAAGCAAAAGAGTGAAAAATCAAGTGACTAGGATGTTTATTCTAAGGAAAGTAGCAAAACGACTGGAAAAATGATCGACTATGAGTGGCTATGTATGTTGGTTGTTTCTCAATTCTATTATATACTCTGCATGATCTATTGTCACTTGTCACTTGTACTTGTATTCCCACACACATTATAAAGTATCTTTGTATTAATGTATTTCTTACCTTTTTGCAAATAAAAAAATATTTAATATTTAATGCAACAAGATGTGATTTGAGACTCTTCTGGTGTACCAATGAGAGAGTAAAGATACAAAACAAAAAAGAGTTGAAATACATATTCGTTTTAGTCAAAGACACAGTACACAAATTACATATCAACGAATAAACATGAAGGAACCAGCCACTAGTTAGTTTTTTTGCTTTCTTTTTCCTTCATTCAAATTGTCAATCTTTTAATATGTGTTTCATATCACTTCAAATATAATACAACTCACGGATGAAAGCCTTATCAATTAAAACATGGGGTTCAAGCCATAAGTATCCATTTTCTCTGCCGGTATAAGATTGTATATGCCAAAGGGTTTTTTGGTCTCACGTTAACCGGAGTCTTTTTGTTTGCATTTAGTCTTTGTTTTTTCTTTTCAGACATATTATAGTGCATTAAGAACGTAAAAGGCAAAAAAAAAATATTACACTTCTTCAGGAACAGGGAACGAAAAAGGAAATAACAAACGTTAGAAAAGCAACAGAGCTGTAGAGAGACAATACTTCTATACTCGCTTTAAGGGTTTTCTTTTCTTTGGTTGCTTCTTCTTTATTTGGAAACATTCGATTTTGAAATATCCCAGCTTCTTACATTCGTAACATATAATTTGTTCTTTCTTGGGTTCAATTTTATTTTTAGTATCATTTTTAAATTTATTTCTTTTTATGAATTTTTTGAACTTTCTTGTCTAGAGTGTCAAGTCATCATCATAGTCCTCATCACTTGAGTTTTCTTTCAAGCGGTCTTCATAAGTTCTTAGTGTCATATCCTTTCTGTTCTTTGGAAGATTGTTCTCAAGCTCTTCATGAGCATTGCAAGTCATTTCATAGGTCATTAATGACTTGATAAGTTGGAAGTTATTTAAATCCTTTACTTTTTGAATAGTAGTTACTTTAGGATCTCAACTCTTTGGAAGAGATCTCAAAATTTTATTAACAAGTTCGAAATTAGAAAAACTTTTACCAAGTCCTTTTAGACCATTGATGATAGTTGTAAATCGGGTGTATATGTCTCCAATGGTCTCACTTGGTTTCATCCAAAATAACTCATATGTATGGACTAAAAGATTAATTTTGGACTCTTTTACTCTGCTAGTGCCTTTGTGAGTGATTTCGAGTGTGTGCCGAATATCAAAAGTCATTTTACAAATAAATATTCGATTAAACTCATTTTTATCTAAAGCACAAAACAAAGCATTCATAACCTTGGTATTTAAAGCGAAAGTCTTCTTCTCCAACTCATTCTAATCAATCGTTCATCGGAAGAAAAGACTTTTGAAAGTCATTTTCCACAATGTTCCATAACTCAAAATCCATAGAAATAAGAAAACTCCTTATTCTAGTCTTCCAATAGGTATAATTCGTCCCATTTAACATGGGTGGACGTGTAATTGAGTGACCCTCTTGGTTGCTGGCAAATTCCATCTCTCTTGGGTTTCAAACCAAATGATAGTGACCTTCCTCTGATACCAATTGTTAGGATCAAGAGCGACACTAAGAGGGGGGAGGGGTATGAATTGAGCAGCACTAAATGGGTGTGAGTTCGTTGGAAGTTCACATGTTCATCAGAAGTTCTGTCGGAATTGATCAAGAAGTCCAGGAGCTTGATGAAGATGCTCGTCGGAACTTGCCAAGAAAATCATCATGAAGTCCAGGAGCTTGCCGGGAGTCCATTGGAACATTACCAAGAGATTATTGGAAGTTCACCGGAAGATCGCCGAAAGCTCGCCAAAAGAAACCTAGACTTACCGGACTTGTTTAGCTTAGTGTATGCCTTAAATTTCGTAGTTAGCACATGATTGGGATTAGAATTGGGCCAACCCAATTAGGAGAAAGTTGGGCCCATGCATAGATTGTGTTGGGCCAAGTGAAAGGCCTAAACAATGACCCAATAGGTGGCACCGTCATGGCACAGTCTCTGAGACTGTGTTAGGCGGTAGTACCATTAGACTGGGCAATGGTACCACCTAATGTTAGTGTCAGGTGGTGGTATCGCTAGTCTGGGTGGTAGTACCACCTAACACAGTCTCCTAAGCAGTGGTATCACCAGACTGGTCGGTGGTACCGCCTAGTGTTAGTGCTACAGGCGGTGGTACCACCCAGCACAAGCGGTGGTATCGCTAGGACCCGGAAAACCCAAGATGAGACTTTTTTAAGCTCTAAGTTTGAATCAACTTGAGGCTTATAAATACCCCTTGCATCCCTAGTTAACAAACATAAGCACAGAGAGTTTAAAAGAAAGAAAACGATGTTGTAATCGTGTGTGAATTCCTCTCAAACTCTTGTTAGGATCGGAGCGGCACTAAGAGGGGGGGGGTGAATTAGTGCAGCGGATTAAAACGTCAGTTTTGGAAACTTTTTCGTACGATAAAAACCGAACTCGGAAGTGCTTAACTTGAAAGCGTATTCGTAAATGTGTGCAGCAAAAGTAATAAGGAAGTAAAGCAGGTATGAAGGTTTGCAGTAAGGTAAAGTGCAATAAATAAATGCAAATCAGTGAACACGCCAATTTTAAAGTGGTTCGGTCAAAATGACCTACATCCACTTGCGAAGCCTTCTTCGATGAGGCTCCCAACTTCCACTAGCAAATCACTTTGAAGGGGAAGGACAAATACCCCTCTTACAACTTTTTACAAGTGGTTCACACAATTACAAAGTTTCAACGAGAAAGAAGGAGGTGAACACTCAAGCAATTGAAAACTAGACTTGTTAAAGACTTTGCTAAGGCTTTTATCTCAATCTATTGCTTCTCAAAAGTTGTTTTCTCAGCTGAGAATAGAGGGGTATTTATAGGCCTCAAGAGGATTCAAATTTGGGCTCCAAAATTTGAATTCTATTCGGTTCCTGAAGCTAGCGGTGCCACCGCCTGTCAGTTGTGACACTGACAGTGTACTGGGCGTGCCACCGCCTGGCTCTCGGGTGCTGGGCGGTGCCACTCCTGGCTATTTCAGCTCACTGGTTGGGCTCCAAACTTGGCCCAAACCGTCCGAACTCGGGCCCAATTGGCCCCTACATGGGTTTATATGATTAAACCTATCCTAACCCATATTACCATGCTAACTACGAATTTGGCTCTCGGGTGCTGGGCGGTGCCACTGCCTGGCTATTTCAGCTCACTGGTTGGGCTCCAAACTTGGCCCAAACCAGTCCAGTCCGAACTCGGGCCCAATTGGCCCCTACATGGGTTATATGATTAACACCTAATCCTAACCCTAATTAACATGCTAACTACGAATTTAAAGACATTTCCTAAGCTATTACAAAGTCCACAAGTCAAGACTTCTTCCGGCGAACTTCCGGCGATCTTCCGAGAAACTCTCGGAAACCATTCTGCGGACTCCCGGCAAGCTCCTAGACTTCACGATTTGATCTTGGTGAGTTCCGATGAGCTTCTTCGGTAAGCTACGATCTTTCTCGGTGGGCTCCGCGAACTTCCGACGTATATTCTGGCGAGCTTCCAAAAACCCTTCGGCAAGCTCCCTACTCATTCTCGGCTAGTTCCAGCAGCATTCCCGACGAACCTTCAGACTTCCGTCGGACTCTCGAACTCCCAACGAATCCTTCGCGCTTGACTCCGGCACTTTGTTTTGCTTTATGTCTTCATCGTTATCGTAGTTAATCCTACATACACAAGCCAAAACTCTACTCCGATCTAGACAATTATTACAATGCGAATTGACATTCTATTGCCTGACACGTCATTGGTTGGCGCTTCATTTGATTCTTCAGTGCATCGTCCACTCTTGCGGGTTGTTGCCCAATCGACGGTTGACCTCCGCAACCCCGATATCCTTGGTGCAATTCCGCTCTCATTGGCTCGATGCTCGACGTCCGAAGCGTTCTACCGTCCAATATCCTAACGTGATCTCCTCCGGCGCAACGTCAATTCCTCCTGCATCAACTATCTAATCTTGATCGAGTAGACCTACATCACTCAAAATGCAGTTAAACATCTAAACACAATCAATTAGTTTCATCATCAAAATCCGAGATTCAACAATCTCCCCCTTTTTGATGATGACAACTAATTGATGACTACCGGAGTTAACATTAACTCCCCGGAGTTTAAACAAACTCCCCCTATCAATATGCCATTGATAGAACACTTGGATTGTCCCAAATCCAAGCAACATTCATCACATGTTATGAAAACAACATTTAAAACCATCATGCAAATATATAAATATTCAATTCAATGCATGAAGTCATCAATATACTTCTCCCCCTATGTCATCAACAAAAAGGAGGAAGTCCCAACTCTTATGTGTTTAGAGATATGAGTTCTAATCATTGCATAATAAACATAGTATCCAATTTTATCATCATGCATTTAGCAATTAAAGATGTGCAAGTTTAGCATGTTTGCTTTTCTTGAGACAGCAACTGTTGCTTCTCTGTAGACTACAAGGCTAGCAATTTTTACGATATGCAAGTTTTGCTACATACAAGCTAGCAAAAATTTCGAAAGCAAATGCAAGATAGCTTTCTTGTGTAAGCCCATGATTCTTGCTTCCTATTGCAATTTACAGGTTTTTGAAATATCCAAGTTCAACACATTGCATAATTAACATACTCTCCTAGTTTTCAATGCTATCATAGATATGCAAGGTAGTAAGATAGCAATTTCTATAACATACAAGCTAGCAAATTTTACAATATTTTTAGAACATGCAAGCTAGCAGTTTTGAGATGTTCAAGAAAGCAACCCTTGCTTCTTAAAATATACAAGTTTGCTAGATGTGCACGTTAGCATGTTTTGTTTATTGAGATAGGCAAGATAGTGATGTTCAAGAAGACAACTTTTGCTTCTTGAAATAAGCAAGTTAGCAATCTTTGCTACTTAAGAAAGGCAAGCTAGCAATCAAGTTTTTGTATCTTCTTGACTTGTACAAATTAGCTATCTCCCCCTTTGTCATTGTCAAAAAGAAGGGAAAACCCTTTACATCAATTATGACAAAGGTAAGTATCAATCTATTTGTGCATCATTATCATACGTTAAAGTATTGCATGCATATACCAAATCATCAAATTCATCAAAATCTCAACATTACTTTCAAGATATTCAAAATGGTATACATAGATTTATCATAAAGCAAATTAATTTTCAATCATCACATAAGGTATTTGAAGAATTTTGAAACATAGGAGAATGATTAATTTAAGCATGCAATATTTCAATCAAATTCAAGTCATGAATACCAATACTTTCATATTGTGAGTATCAATTCATGAATACCAAAAGATATTATTTGTGATTCCAATTTTGCAAGATCAAGATGATGATTTAGATAAAACTTATTCAAATCAAATCGTTAACTTGAAACTCATAATCAAGTCATCAAAATCAATCTCGGGATTCACAAAATATCATGAAATCATTAATCTCGATCAGACGGGAAAAATATTTTTAAGTAATTCCTTTTCATCTAAGCATGCCTTAGTCTTTATATGCCAAATCAAGATAAGCATGAAAGTTCAAGACATAAGGCAAAATATTATAAAACAACTCATCAAGCAAGATTTTAACCATCTATTCTCAAGCCATATAAAGAGTAAGTCAAGGATTAAATTATCTCATGTCATGAATTCCAATAGGCATCTCAAATTATCAACATCACATTAAAAAGATATTTCAAAAAGATATAACATGATTGAAGCATAAGTGATTCATTTGCATTATTTCATTCATTCGAAAGATTCTCCTCTTTGGTAAATAAATCTAGGAGAACAACATGAATTAAGGGAGATATAACATGATTGAAGCATTGAACATGATTCATATTTAAAATGTGTCTCATGTCATAAGTATGAATCAAGCATTTGTGAAATCCGAAATCATCCTCAAAGTCACATTCAATAAATTCATACATGACAAGCATAGATTTATTGAAAAGTCGATAAGATAGAGGATCGCATTTCGTTTTATAAATTTCTATTCATGTGATTTGCTTCTTATAAGCATGCCTTTACCTTTAATAAAACAAGTGTCAACATTTAAGACGGAAAGGTAAATTTCATAAAACAAATCATCAAGCATGATTCCATGATAACATCCTTTTAATATTTTGATATTCATCATCAAGTATGATTTCAAAAAGTATATTCAAGAGAAATCATTAAGACCAAATGTATGATACACTCATTTATTTTCAAAATATTCATCATGTTTATTTTTATGAGATTCACAAGATTAGGAAAATAAATTCATTAATCTCAATAGGATAGAAAATTCATTTCCATTTCATACAATTGATTTCATGTGAGGGTATTCAAGTCTTTTGTGAAAACATGTATCATCATTTAAAATCGAAAGTGTAAGATTTATTACAATAAAGATCAATAAGGCACTTTCATTTTGATAAAAATCAATAATACGTAAATCACAAGATTCATCATCATATTTTCAAATTGCACAATTTCAAAACTATACCTTTCATTTTTCATGCATGATACAAATAAATCAATCATCATTATGAGCATATTATACATGATATTCAAGCATTCATGATACATTATTTTGGCAACATGATCATAGCTTTTCAAATGATGGTATCTAAATGTCAAAGTTCATTACATCCTATCATGCATGGTAATTAACTTCTCATTTGTATTTCATGCATAATTTCATTTCATCATATTAGGAATATCAAGAAGAATTAATTGGATGATGAGATGAATATTTTCATGAACACAAGCAATTGCATAAAAATCATATCATGAAGGATTAGAATATGTGTATACCAAAAGGCATGATTTCTTTTTGAAGAACCTCCTCATAAATAATCAAAAGAAAATCTTAAGAGATTGATTAAAGAAAAATCTTGATTCATTATAAAATTTCATATATCAAATATCGAGAAATCAAGATAATGATTCATAAAAAATATCACAAGTAATATTCAAGAGAAAATTCATCATTCATTTTCAATTCATTCAATTTGTCAAATCAATATTTCTTGGGTATGTATGATATCAAAACATGGTTTCAAATCTTCAACATATAACATGTATAAATTTAAAAATCGAAGGGAGAAGGGAAAGAATTCAAAGGTACAAAGATTTCAACCATCTCATAAACAAATGAAGGATCAATTCATGAATCCAAAATTCCATGAATCATTTCGACAAATCTCCTTTTAAATAATCAAAATGATCGTAAAAGGAAATCTCATGTTATTCCAAGAAATCAAGATCATGATTTTGATAAAACTCATTTCAAATTTAAATCATCAAAATCATTTTTAAGGTTCACAAAATTTATAACATAAATAGATTCATGATTTCATTGATAATATATTTTCCCCCTTTTTTAAGTGTTTCATTTGAAGTGATTGATTTCATGTTAGCATGCTTTTTCATTTATGTCAAATAAAAACATGCATCAACGTTTAGGATCGAAAAATGAATTTCGTCATAAAACCATCAAGACCAATAAATCACAAAAATCATCATATATAACTTTAAAATTTTATACATAAAATCGTTATATCATGGTATCACAACTTTAATATTTTCATTACAACATTAAGCAAGGTTTCATTGAACATAATTTTGAATGATTCTTATAGATACCTAAAACTTTTTTAGTTTTAATTTATATGATTGATTTTATAATAGCATGCTCAAATTTTTGTTCTTATGTCAAAACCATACATCATGTTTGAAAAACAAAGATAATGTACATAAAAGATATCAAGCCTTTCATACAAAAGCCATGCATCTTATTGAAAAGCATTATGAAAATCATCAAAATACACATTCTTGCTTCTCAAGCACATACATAAGATTAATCTCACTAGGTTTACAATCATTAGATTTATATCTAACTTTTTATTCCATTAACATAAAACATGCAATTTTTAAGAAAAATAATTATTCAAAAAAAAGAAAATGCATCATGGAAAACATCAAGTAATTTCAAAATAAATTAAGGGAGTTGAATTACTTACCTTGTAGTCGAAGCCCGTCAAAGCCCAATTCGCCGTTTCACCTTTGGAAGTTCTTGATTCATCCTTGGTTGCCTTCCTCTTCTTTGGCCTCTTCCTCCATTCAAGTTCATTGTTTATTTTAGATTTTTGTTTAATAAACTTATTAAGATTTAGTGTTCGAAGTTCAAGTTCATCATTGTCCTCATCACTCGAGTCATCGCTCAAGTGGTATTCATTTGTCCGGAGTTCCAAATCCTTCCTATTCTTTGGAAGGTGGTTCAAGTGCTCATCGGGTTCAAAATGTTCCAAAAGTGTCATTTCATAGGTCATTAGTGACCCGATTAATTCTTCTAATGGAAAATCATTTAAATTTTTTGTCTCTTGTATTGCGGTTATTTTAGGATCCCACCTTTTTGGAAGGGATCTTAAGATCTTACTTACGAGATCAAAATTCGAAAAAGATTTACCAAGAACTCTTAGATTATTGACGACATCCGTGAAACGGGTGTACATGTCGCCTATTGTCTCGCTTGGTTGCATTCGAAAAAGCTCAAAATCATGCAATAAAATGTTAACTTTTGAGTCTTTGACTCTACTAGTTCCTTTGTGTGTGATTTCAAGTGTTCGCCAAATATCAAAAGTTGTTTCGCACATAGAAATCTGATTGAACTCATTTTTGTCCAAAGCACAAAATAAGGCATTCATAGCCTTTGCGTTTAAAGAAAAATACTTCTTCTCCAAATCCGACCATTCGTTCATCGGTTTAGAGGGAAGTTGAAAACTGTTTTCAACAATATTCCATAAATCCAATTCATAGAAATCAAGAAAACTTTCATTCGAGTTTTCCAATAAGTGTAGTCCAATCCGTTAAACAACGGTGGACGAAAAACCGTAAAGCCCTCTTGAAAGCCATGAAGAGCCATTTCTCTCGGGTGTAAATCCGAAATGAGAAATACCGGGCTCTGATACCAATTGTTAGGATCGGAGCGGCACTAAGAGGGGGGGGTGAATTAGTGCAGCGGATTAAAATGTCGGTTTTGGAAACTTTTTCGTACGATAAAAACCAAACTCGGAAGTGCTTAACTTGAAAGCGTGTTCGTAAATGTGTGCAGCAAAAGTAATAAGGAAGTAAAGCAGGTATGAAGGTTTGCAGTAAGGTAAAGTGCAATAAATAAATGCAAACCAGTGAACACGCCAATTTTAAAGTGGTTCGGTCAAATGACCTACATCCACTTGCAAAGCCTTCTTCAATGAGGCTCCCAACTTCCACTAGCAAATCACTTTGAAGGGGAAGGACAAATACCCCTCTTACAACTTTTTACAAGTGGTTCACACAATTACAAAGTTTCAACGAGAAAGAAGGAGGTGAACACTCAAGCAATTGAAAACTAGACTTGCTAAAGACTTTGCTAAGGCTTTTATCTCAATCTATTGCTTCTCAAAAGTTGTTTCTCAGCTGAGAATAGAGGGGTATTTATAGGCCTCAAGAGGATTCAAATTTGGGCTCCAAAATTTGAATTCTATTCGGTTCCCGAAGCTAGCGGTGCCACTACCTGTCAGTTGTGACACTAACAGTGTACTGGGCGGTGCCACCGCCCAGTCCAGCGGTGCCACCGCTTGGCTATTTCAGCTCACTGGTTGGGCTCCAAACTTCTTCAGGAAGCTACGATCTTTCTCAGTGAGCTCCGCGAACTTCCGACGTACATTCTGGCGAGCTTCCGAAAACCCTTCGGCAAGCTCCTAGACTTCACGATTTGATCTTGGCGAGTTCCGATGAGCTTCTTCAGGAAGCTACGATCTTTCTCAGTGAGCTCCGCGAACTTCCGACGTACATTCTGGCGAGCTTCCGAAAACCCTTCGGCAAGCTCCTAGACTTCACGATTTGATCTTGGCGAGTTCCGATGAGCTTCTTCAGGAAGCTACGATCTTTCTCAGTGAGCTCCGCGAACTTCCGACGTACATTCTGGCGAGCTTCCGAAAACCCTTCGGCAAGCTCCTAGACTTCACGATTTGATCTTGGCGAGTTCCGATGAGCTTCTTCAGGAAGCTACGATCTTTCTCAGTGAGCTCCGCGAACTTCCGACGTACATTCTGGCGAGCTTCCGAAAACCCTTCGGCAAGCTCCTAGACTTCACGATTTGATCTTGGCGAGTTCCGATGAGCTTCTTCAGGAAGCTACGATCTTTCTCAGTGAGCTCCGCGAACTTCCGACGTACATTCTGGCGAGCTTCCGAAAACCCTTCGGCAAGCTCCTAGACTTCACGATTTGATCTTGGCGAGTTCCGATGAGCTTCTTCAGGAAGCTACGATCTTTCTCAGTGAGCTCCGCGAACTTCCGACGTACATTCTGGCGAGCTTCCGAAAACCCTTCGGCAAGCTCCTAGACTTCACGATTTGATCTTGGCGAGTTCCGATGAGCTTCTTCAGGAAGCTACGATCTTTCTCAGTGAGCTCCGCGAACTTCCGACGTACATTCTGGCGAGCTTCCGAAAACCCTTCGGCAAGCTCCTAGACTTCACGATTTGATCTTGGCGAGTTCCGATGAGCTTCTTCAGGAAGCTACGATCTTTCTCAGTGAGCTCCGCGAACTTCCGACGTACATTCTGGCGAGCTTCCGAAAACCCTTCGGCAAGCTCCTAGACTTCACGATTTGATCTTGGCGAGTTCCGATGAGCTTCTTCAGGAAGCTACGATCTTTCTCAGTGAGCTCCGCGAACTTCCGACGTACATTCTGGCGAGCTTCCGAAAACCCTTCGGCAAGCTCCTAGACTTCACGATTTGATCTTGGCGAGTTCCGATGAGCTTCTTCAGGAAGCTACGATCTTTCTCAGTGAGCTCCGCGAACTTCCGACGTACATTCTGGCGAGCTTCCGAAAACCCTTCGGCAAGCTCCTAGACTTCACGATTTGATCTTGGCGAGTTCCGATGAGCTTCTTCAGGAAGCTACGATCTTTCTCAGTGAGCTCCGCGAACTTCCGACGTACATTCTGGCGAGCTTCCGAAAACCCTTCGGCAAGCTCCCTACTCATTCTCGGCTAGTTCCGACAGCATTCCCGACGAACCTTCAGACTTCCGTCGGACTCTCGAACTCCCAACGAATCCTTCGCGCTTGACTCTGGCACTTTGTTTTGCTTTATGTCTTCATTGTTATCGTAGTTAATCCTGCATACACAAGCCAAAACTCTACTACGGATCGAGACAATTTTTTTTTTTTTTTTTTTTTTTTTTTTTTTTTTTTTTTTTTTTTTTTTTTTTTTTTTTTTTTTTTTTTTTTTTTTTTTTTTTTTTTTTTTTTTTTTTTTTTTTTTTTTTTTTTTTTTTTTTTTTTTTTTTTTTTTTTTTTTTTTTTTTTTTTTTTTTTTTTTTTTTTTTTTTTTTTTTTTTTTTTTTTTTTTTTTTTTTTTTTTTTTTTTTTTTTTTTTTTTTTTTTTTTTTTTTTTTTTTTTTTTTTTTTTTTTTTTTTTTTTTTTTTTTTTTTTTTTTTTTTTTTTTTTTTTTTTTTTTTTTTTTTTTTTTTTTTTTTTTTTTTTTTTTTTTTTTTTTTTTTTTTTTTTTTTTTTTTTTTTTTTTTTTTTTTTTTTTTTTTTTTTTTTTTTTTTTTTTTTTTTTTTTTTTTTTTTTTTTTTTTTTTTTTTTTTTTTTTTTTTTTTTTTTTTTTTTTTTTTTTTTTTTTTTTTTTTTTTTTTTTTTTTTTTTTTTTTTTTTTTTTTTTTTTTTTTTTTTTTTTTTTTTTTTTTTTTTTTTTTTTTTTTTTTTTTTTTTTTTTTTTTTTTTTTTTTTTTTTTTTTTTTTTTTTTTTTTTTTTTTTTTTTTTTTTTTTTTTTTTTTTTTTTTTTTTTTTTTTTTTTTTTTTTTTTTTTTTTTTTTTTTTTTTTTTTTTTTTTTTTTTTTTTTTTTTTTTTTTTTTTTTTTTTTTTTTTTTTTTTTTTTTTTTTTTTTTTTTTTTTTTTTTTTTTTTTTTTTTTTTTTTTTTTTTTTTTTTTTTTTTTTTTTTTTTTTTTTTTTTTTTTTTTTTTTTTTTTTTTTTTTTTTTTTTTTTTTTTTTTTTTTTTTTTTTTTTTTTTTTTTTTTTTTTTTTTTTTTTTTTTTTTTTTTTTTTTTTTTTTTTTTTTTTTTTTTTTTTTTTTTTTTTTTTTTTTTTTTTTTTTTTTTTTTTTTTTTTTTTTTTTTTTTTTTTTTTTTTTTTTTTTTTTTTTTTTTTTTTTTTTTTTTTTTTTTTTTTTTTTTTTTTTTTTTTTTTTTTTTTTTTTTTTTTTTTTTTTTTTTTTTTTTTTTTTTTTTTTTTTTTTTTTTTTTTTTTTTTTTTTTTTTTTTTTTTTTTTTTTTTTTTTTTTTTTTTTTTTTTTTTTTTTTTTTTTTTTTTTTTTTTTTTTTTTTTTTTTTTTTTTTTTTTTTTTTTTTTTTTTTTTTTTTTTTTTTTTTTTTTTTTTTTTTTTTTTTTTTTTTTTTTTTTTTTTTTTTTTTTTTTTTTTTTTTTTTTTTTTTTTTTTTTTTTTTTTTTTTTTTTTTTTTTTTTTTTTTTTTTTTTTTTTTTTTTTTTTTTTTTTTTTTTTTTTTTTTTTTTTTTTTTTTTTTTTTTTTTTTTTTTTTTTTTTTTTTTTTTTTTTTTTTTTTTTTTTTTTTTTTTTTTTTTTTTTTTTTTTTTTTTTTTTTTTTTTTTTTTTTTTTTTTTTTTTTTTTTTTTTTTTTTTTTTTTTTTTTTTTTTTTTTTTTTTTTTTTTTTTTTTTTTTTTTTTTTTTTTTTTTTTTTTTTTTTTTTTTTTTTTTTTTTTTTTTTTTTTTTTTTTTTTTTTTTTTTTTTTTTTTTTTTTTTTTTTTTTTTTTTTTTTTTTTTTTTTTTTTTTTTTTTTTTTTTTTTTTTTTTTTTTTTTTTTTTTTTTTTTTTTTTTTTTTTTTTTTTTTTTTTTTTTTTTTTTTTTTTTTTTTTTTTTTTTTTTTTTTTTTTTTTTTTTTTTTTTTTTTTTTTTTTTTTTTTTTTTTTTTTTTTTTTTTTTTTTTTTTTTTTTTTTTTTTTTTTTTTTTTTTTTTTTTTTTTTTTTTTTTTTTTTTTTTTTTTTTTTTTTTTTTTTTTTTTTTTTTTTTTTTTTTTTTTTTTTTTTTTTTTTTTTTTTTTTTTTTTTTTTTTTTTTTTTTTTTTTTTTTTTTTTTTTTTTTTTTTTTTTTTTTTAAATGCTAGAGCTACGATCTTTCTCAGTGAGCTCCGCGAACTTCCGACGTACATTCTGGCGAGCTTCCGAAAACCCTTCGGCAAGCTCCTAGACTTCACGATTTGATCTTGGCGAGTTCCGATGAGCTTCTTCAGGAAGCTACGATCTTTCTCAGTGAGCTCCGCGAACTTCCGACGTACATTCTGGCGAGCTTCCGAAAACCCTTCGGCAAGCTCCTAGACTTCACGATTTGATCTTGGCGAGTTCCGATGAGCTTCTTCAGGAAGCTACGATCTTTCTCAGTGAGCTCCGCGAACTTCCGACGTACATTCTGGCGAGCTTCCGAAAACCCTTCGGCAAGCTCCTAGACTTCACGATTTGATCTTGGCGAGTTCCGATGAGCTTCTTCAGGAAGCTACGATCTTTCTCAGTGAGCTCCGCGAACTTCCGACGTACATTCTGGCGAGCTTCCGAAAACCCTTCGGCAAGCTCCTAGACTTCACGATTTGATCTTGGCGAGTTCCGATGAGCTTCTTCAGGAAGCTACGATCTTTCTCAGTGAGCTCCGCGAACTTCCGACGTACATTCTGGCGAGCTTCCGAAAACCCTTCGGCAAGCTCCTAGACTTCACGATTTGATCTTGGCGAGTTCCGATGAGCTTCTTCAGGAAGCTACGATCTTTCTCAGTGAGCTCCGCGAACTTCCGACGTACATTCTGGCGAGCTTCCGAAAACCCTTCGGCAAGCTCCTAGACTTCACGATTTGATCTTGGCGAGTTCCGATGAGCTTCTTCAGGAAGCTACGATCTTTCTCAGTGAGCTCCGCGAACTTCCGACGTACATTCTGGCGAGCTTCCGAAAACCCTTCGGCAAGCTCCTAGACTTCACGATTTGATCTTGGCGAGTTCCGATGAGCTTCTTCAGGAAGCTACGATCTTTCTCAGTGAGCTCCGCGAACTTCCGACGTACATTCTGGCGAGCTTCCGAAAACCCTTCGGCAAGCTCCTAGACTTCACGATTTGATCTTGGCGAGTTCCGATGAGCTTCTTCAGGAAGCTACGATCTTTCTCAGTGAGCTCCGCGAACTTCCGACGTACATTCTGGCGAGCTTCCGAAAACCCTTCGGCAAGCTCCTAGACTTCACGATTTGATCTTGGCGAGTTCCGATGAGCTTCTTCAGGAAGCTACGATCTTTCTCAGTGAGCTCCGCGAACTTCCGACGTACATTCTGGCGAGCTTCCGAAAACCCTTCGGCAAGCTCCCTACTCATTCTCGGCTAGTTCCGACAGCATTCCCGACGAACCTTCAGACTTCCGTCGGACTCTCGAACTCCCAACGAATCCTTCGCGCTTGACTCTGGCACTTTGTTTTGCTTTATGTCTTCATTGTTATCGTAGTTAATCCTGCATACACAAGCCAAAACTCTACTCCGATCTAGACAATTATTACAACGCGAATTGACATTTTGTTGCCCAACACGTCATTGGTTGGCGCTTCATCCGATTCTTCAGTGCATCGTCCACTCTTGCGGGTTGTTGCCCAATCGGCGGTTGACCTCCGCAACCTCGATATCCTTGGTGCAATTCCGCTCTCCTTGGCTCGATGCCCAACGTCCGAAGCGTTCTACCGTCCAATATCCTAACGTGATCTCCTCCGGCGCAACGTCAATTCCTCCTGCGTCAACTATCTAATCCTGATCGAGTAGACCTGCATCACTCAAAATACAGTTAAACATCTAAACACATAAAAATAAATTTAATCAGGTTTCTACTTGCAAAATGGCTTTCGATATTTGGCATACCCTTGAAATCACACATGAAGGCATTAATAGAGTAAAGGATTCTAAGATAAATCTTTTGATGCATGATTTTGAACTTTTTTTTTAAATAACTAAAAAGAGAAAAATATTTTTCCTGAAAATTTCTTATTATCTATCTTATCGATTTTTTTAAAAAAAGAGATTAATGATTCTATTCTTGAACTACTATAATTCGGTTTGCATTTCAGTTTTGCTATTTACCTTAACTATAAACTGCCTTACTTTCTTTACATCCACTATAGTCTTCCGTATGTTTTCAAGTTAATATCTTCCGAAACAGGTTTAATCGCAATGAGATTTTGAAATTATACATGATGACTTTTGCGATTTATTGATCTTGATGATTTTTGTGATAAATCTTGCACTTTCATTTTAAACGATGATATATGTTTTGATTTGACAAAAATGACAAGGGCATGCATGTATGAAATCAATCACTTAAATTGAAATAACTAAAAAGAGAAAAATATTTTTCCTGAAAATTTCTTATTATCTATCTTATCGATTTTTTTAAAAAAAGAGATTAATGATTCTATTCTTGAACTACTATAATTCGGTTTGCATTTCAGTTTTGCTATTTACCTTAACTATAAACTGCCTTACTTTCTTTACATCCACTATAGTCTTCCGTATGTTTTCAAGTTAATATCTTCCGAAACAGGTTTAATCGCAATGAGATTTTGAAATTATACATGATGACTTTTGCGATTTATTGATCTTGATGATTTTTGTGATAAATCTTGCACTTTCATTTTAAACGATGATATATGTTTTGATTTGACAAAAATGACAAGGGCATGCATGTATGAAATCAATCACTTAAATTGAAATAACTAAAAAGAGAAAAATATTTTTCCTGAAAATTTCTTATTATCTATCTTATCGATTTTTTTAAAAAAAGAGATTAATGATTCTATTCTTGAACTACTATAATTCGGTTTGCATTTCAGTTTTGCTATTTACCTTAACTATAAACTGCCTTACTTTCTTTACATCCACTATAGTCTTCCGTATGTTTTCAAGTTAATATCTTCCGAAACAGGTTTAATCGCAATGAGATTTTGAAATTATACATGATGACTTTTGCGATTTATTGATCTTGATGATTTTTGTGATAAATCTTGCACTTTCATTTTAAACGATGATATATGTTTTGATTTGACAAAAATGACAAGGGCATGCATGTATGAAATCAATCACTTAAATTGAAATAACTAAAAAGAGAAAAATATTTTTCCTGAAAATTTCTTATTATCTATCTTATCGATTTTTTTAAAAAAAGAGATTAATGATTCTATTCTTGAACTACTATAATTCGGTTTGCATTTCAGTTTTGCTATTTACCTTAACTATAAACTGCCTTACTTTCTTTACATCCACTATAGTCTTCCGTATGTTTTCAAGTTAATATCTTCCGAAACAGGTTTAATCGCAATGAGATTTTGAAATTATACATGATGACTTTTGCGATTTATTGATCTTGATGATTTTTGTGATAAATCTTGCACTTTCATTTTAAACGATGATATATGTTTTGATTTGACAAAAATGACAAGGGCATGCATGTATGAAATCAATCACTTAAATTGAAATAACTAAAAAGAGAAAAATATTTTTCCTGAAAATTTCTTATTATCTATCTTATCGATTTTTTTAAAAAAAAGAGATTAATGATTCTATTCTTGAACTACTATAATTCGGTTTGCATTTCAGTTTTGCTATTTACCTTAACTATAAACTGCCTTACTTTCTTTACATCCACTATAGTCTTCCGTATGTTTTCAAGTTAATATCTTCCGAAACAGGTTTAATCGCAATGAGATTTTGAACCGATGTAATTTTATCTACTGCACTAATTCACACCCCCCCCCCCCCCCTCTTAGTGTCGACTCATTCCTAACAAAGCTAAGAGAGTGAGGAGGACTCTTCTCAATTTTATAACACTTTGAACACCCTAATCTTCGACGTATCATCAACCAAATCATCACTTTTATAGCAATCTTTCAGTACATCAACCGAATCTTCGACGTTTCATCCAATCTTTGACTGCAGCCCAACATCGGCTTTATGCCTTACTGCTATTGTAGTTAATCTTGCACACTTATCTCAACATATAAATTAGATCAAACATTTTACCAATTGATTTCATCATCAAAATCTGAGATTTAACACTTAACCCTAATGGATCCTGCTCATTTGGGTATTATATCTCCATCCAACTACCAAAGCCTCTTAGATTAGTGGATCTCTATCCAATAATCTCTCATAGACTCTTATTGGATCTCATCCATAGGATCCAATAATTCAAGGGCTTATTAGGTATCCAATAATAAAAGGGCTCTTACGGATATCTCACATCCAAACCTCTACTCATCACAAAACCTACCATATATGTGTGACCCACTAGGCCCAATATCGAGCTAGTCGTGAGTCATACCTATCAGAACTCCTTCTACCTCAATGAATTATTATATTCATAATAATTCATATGACTTATCGACTGCAGATGTACTAGGTCACTACGCCGTAGTCCGTAGATGCTACAAGGGAATCCAATCCATTGGACCTGTCTGTCCTCAATTACCATGTACCTATAGTCCCTCATCTATCTAATATCCTAAAGACCGTATACCAAGCATAGTGCTATCAGACCCATATAGTTTTTACTCGAGTCTCGCTCTAATCAGATTCTCCTAGAGCTCTTTCTTTCTCAATCCGAATAACCTTGGCCAAAGATTTATCTAAGCAAGAACTCATGGGATATTTCTCTCATGACACTAAGAGTGGATGATCCTCTATCGACACTCAATAGCCCTCGTAAGTTGGCTACCATTCTCGATAACCGACTGTGCTAGATCTAGAACTTCCAAACCTATAATTTTGGTATCAAAGAGTGGAGTACTCATATAGGACATCCTTAGTGTCTCAAGTCTAAAGATCAGATACACCACTAGGACTACGAAATCGTTGTCTAACAATAAGGCATCATCAACCATCCAGTATTCTGTAAATGGATCAATCAGTAAACTCATTCTCCAATGAGCACCTGTATTGTATCCCTAGTGTCCCCACATGAGCAGCTTTGAGACCAGCTGCATCCATCATATGGACAAGTATATAGCACACCAGTCTGTCCAGTTATTTCGATATCTCTCGAGTAATTTATGACCGAGATTATTTAGGATCTATGTTTAAAGGCGAATCGGTCTCATTATGATTTGATTCCCATTGCACAGACTCATGGACGTCATAAGCAATAGTCAATATAAAGTGATAAAGTACTAATATAATAATAAATAAAAAGACTGTGTGTCAAGTCACACATGCCATCACTCACGTGATTGGCTTGCAAGGCACCTATGACTAGCATAAAGTAGGTGCAAGGTAGAGTGAGCAACAAAAGAAGTAAGTGCTAGTCATAGGTGCCCAGCAAGCCAATCTTGTGAGTGATGACACATGTGACTTTACACGGAATCTTTTTGCTTATTATATTTTAGCATTAATCACTTTATATTGACTATTGCACATATGCATGTACATATTGTGATGTCCTTGAATCTGTGCAATGGGAATCGGATCGTGATGAGATCACGATAACCTTTAAACACAGATCCTAAATAATCCCAATCAGTTTGTTTTGTAGATTTTTGTGCACCAATCTTCGTATGATGATGAACATCTCTTTGGGAATAGGGGATTTTATTTTTATCTTTCCGCTGGGCATGTGATGTCGCTCCCAAGATTTCCTAACAGTGGTATCGGAGCTATGTTGTTTGTGCGAAAGATTGGTTTTGAACTGTGTGTTGTGTTTAGGAAGAATTTTGACATCAAAATCATTGACGCAAAAGCGAAAAAGGGCAACAACTGTTGCTACCGTCGTAGATGGCAGCGCTACCATCTGCGTGCAAGCAGGCAGCCTGCAGCAGCAATCACAAGGCCGCCCACGTGCAGGCAAGCCCCTTGTAGTGGCCCCCGCAAGCAGGGCTGCAGGCATACTGGCCACCTACGCAAGCACTGGGCCTGTGTACAAGGGGTGCCCCGCGTTGCCTATGGCTACTTCTCTCGTGGGGTAAGGCGTCGCAGGGCAGCGGCACTCGCAGTCGCTACGCTGCGGGCAGAACTGCCCGCAGAGGCGGCGGCGCCCGCGGTGGCGCCCACCTATAGGGGCATCGCCCGGCCCCCCGTCGCATAGCCTGCTGCCGATAGGGTGACGGCGGCGATGGCAGCAACAGCAGCAAAGGAGAGGAAGAGGGGCTTTGGATTTTGGGCAAAAAGATAGTTTTACCCATGTGAATTTCAAAAGTTTTAGTGCTATCCCTTTTATCCAAATTATGAAAATACCCCTTAGAATTTAGAAAATTTTCTATATGTCCTTGATTTCAGAAAATATTAATTAATTAAAAGGTTTAATTAATAATTATTTTATTATTATCTAGTAGTCCTACATGATGATGATATATACATGTAATGTTTGATGTGTGGACGGATGATCATGGACCGTGTGATGTGTGTACTTGTGATTATTATTATTGGGGCCTACGAGCCTCCATTATATTTCTCATTTATTGTCAGGGCTATGTGCCTATTATTAAGTTGTAATCACATGAGGAGGCGTAGCAGAAACGTGGATGTGATAGCGGGACCCACGAGACGGACGATCGCGATGCATAGAGATGCATCGAGATGTTGACGAAACCGACGAGAACGAGATAGACGATCACAAGGCATGGAGATGCATCATTGCACACATAGATCTTATGTGAGTGATTAGGCCTATTGGCTCGGGTTTGATCACATTAGGCTATGGTCCATGATCATCTAGTGTGATTGTTTTTACATCTACTAGATATATATATATATATATATTTACATGCGATGTAAATATATATTAAATATGTATATTTGTGATATGTCATATTAGGAGACCAAATTATAGAAACCTCTCTTTCGACAATATTAAGTCAGTAAACGTGAGGCAATTAGATTGACCCATGTGGGCTTCCATCGTTACAGGTAGAAACCGATTCCCGGTGTAGGTTGAGTTAGGCTCACCTATATCGTGATTCGCTATCTTATCTACGACATAGAGAAGTCACCGATGACCTGAGGACATGATATGCTTGGTCGAGTCCTTGAGGGTATATCATCAAATCAGACTCATCTTGTAACGATGGTATTGACTTAACCGAACATCATGGTTGGTCGAGTCCCTCGAGACCGTTGAATCTCGAATTTTGATGATGAAACCAATCTATAAGTGTTTATGTTTTAATCTGTATTTTGAGTGACGTAGGATACTTCGATCAGGATGAGACAATTAAAGCAGAAAAATCATGCTGTGCTGGAGGAAAAAATGTCAGAAGATTGGACGTCGAGCTGGAGGAACGGTCGACGTATCGACAGAAGGCTTCGAGCCATGGATTTGGGCATTGGGCCAAGAAGAGCGGATATTGCGGCAAGGATATCGGAGTTGCGGAGTCAACTGGCCGATTGGGCAATAGGCCACAAGAGAGGACGATGCGCCGAAGAATCAGACGAAGCGTCGAGGGATCAATGACATGCTGGACAACATGATTAATGCTTAGTATTAATTGTCTAGATCGAAGTATATTTTACATGTATAGGATTAACTACGATAGCAAGGCATGAAGCAAAATGAAGTCCTAGAGTCAAGATCGAGATCACGTTGCGAGTTCGAGAGTTCGTTGGAAGTTCGGACGTTCGTCAAAAGTTCTAGATGTTAGGATCAAGAGCACTAAGAGGGGGGGGGGGGGTGAATTAGTGTAGCAGAAAACTTTCGTCAGTTAAAACGACTTTCGTAAGATGAAATCTATTTTTGATGAAAACCATTTCGGAAATAACTTTAACTTAAGATCAAAACGAAAGTATAGTTGATGTAAAGCAACGGAGGTAGTTTGCAGTTAAGATAAAGAGCAGAATGTAAATGCAAACTGAGATGTAGAGTGGTTCGGTCAATCTTGACCTACATCCACTTTTGGCTTCCTCCTCCAACGAGGTCACCGACGTTCACTAGAGGCCTTCCTTTAATATGTGAAGGCCAACCATCCTTTTAAAGTTTTTCTCCTTTTGACGGGCTTAGGAGGCAACCCTTATAAGCACTCACACTCCTCTTACAGAATTCTAAACTTAGAGTTGGAGGAGGGAAATTCTAAAGAGATTGCAACAGCATTTCTTTGCTTTTAGACTCTCTGTGCTTGTGTATTTTACCCAGGGATGAGAGGGGTGTTTATAGGCTTCAAGTTGATTCAAACTTACATGGGCCTAGCTGGCCCCTAATTGGGTTGACCCAAATCAAAGCCCAATTATATGCTAACTACGAAATCCTAAGACATTTGCTAAGCTAAACAAGTCCCTATGTCTATTCTTTCGGCGAGCTTCTGGCGAACTTCCAATGAACATCTGACGAACCCTCGGCAATGCTCCAGCGGACTCTCGGCAAGCTCCTAGACTTCATGACAATCTTCTTGGCCTGATGCCCAAATCCATGGCCCAAAGCCTTTTGTCAATACATCGACCGATCCACCGACCTGACATCCAATCTTCTGACATGTTTCTCCAGCACAACATGATTTTTCCTGCTTTAGTTGTGTCATCCTGCGAAGCATCCACGTCATCCAAAACTTAGATCAAAACGAAGTATAGTGATTGTAAGCACGAGGTAGTTTGCAGTTAAGTAAGAGCAGAATGTAAATGCAAAACTGAGATGTAGAGTGGGTCGGTCAATCTTGACCTACATCCACTTTTGGCTTCCTCCTCCAACGAGGTCACCGACGTTCACTAGAGGCCTTCCTTTAATATGTGAAGGCCAACCATCCTTTTAAAGTTTTTCTCCTTTGACGGGCTTAGGAGGCAACCTTATAAGCACTCACACTCCTCTTACAGAATTCTAAACTTAGAGTTGGAGGAGGGAAATTCTAAAGAGATTGCAACAGCATTTCTTTGCTTTTAGACTCTCTGTGCTTGTGTATTTTACCCAGGGATGAGAGGGGTGTTTATAGGCTTCAAGTTGATTCAAACTTACATGGGCCTAGCTGGCCCCTAATTGGGTTGACCCAAATCAAAGCCCAATTATATGCTAACTACGAAATCCTAAGACATTTGCTAAGCTAAACAAGTCCCTATGTCTATTCTTTCGGCGAGCTTCTGGCGAACTTCCAATGAACATCTGACGAACCCTCGGCAATGCTCCAGCGGACTCTCGGCAAGCTCCTAGACTTCATGACAATCTTCTTGGCGAGTTCCGACAAGCTTCCCTGTCAAGCACCGAGACTTCTTGGCTGGATCCTCCAGAACTTCCGACGAACGTCCGGACTTCCGCTGAACTCTCGAACTCCCAACGTGATCGCGTCCTTGACTCCAAGACTTCATTTTGCTTCATGCCTTGCTATCGTAGTTAATCCTGCACATGTAAAACAAACTTCAATCTAGACAATTAATACTAAGCATTAATCAAGTTGTCCGGCATGTCATTGGTCTCTCGACGCTTCGTCCGATTCTTCGGCACATCGTCCTCTCTTGCGGCCTATTGTCCAATCGACCAGTTGACTCTGCAACTCCAATATTCTTGATGTAATGTCCACTCTTCTTGGCCTGATGCCCAAATCCATGGCCCAAAGCCTTTTGTCAATACATCGACCGATCCACCGACCTGACATCCAATCTTCTGACATGTTTCTCCAGCACAACATGATTTTTCCTGCTTTAGTTGTGTCATCCTGATCGAAGCATCCTACGTCACTCAAAACGTAGATTAAAACATAAACATATATCAATTGGTTTCATCATCAAAATCCGAGATTCAACAATCTCTCCCTTTTTAATGATGACAACTAATCGATGACGGAGGTAAACTTAACTCCCGGAATTTAAACAAACTCCCCCTATCAATATGCCATATTGATAGAAACTTTTGGATTAAAAAATCCAAGCAAACATGTCATGATCAAATCATGCATAACATCAACATACTTCTCCCCCTTTGTCATCGACAAAAAGGAGAAGTTCCAACAATCAAGTGTTTGAGACAAAAAGTTCAAATCATTGCATAATTAACATAATCTCCAGTTTTATCATCATGCAATTTTGCTATCATCATAGATATGCAAGGTAGTGAGATAGCATGTTTTACTTCATATTTTCAAATTATAACAAAAGTAAGTATCAATCTTATTTGTACATAATTATATTTTCAAATTAAAACATGCACAATTTCAAAACCTTACATTTCATTTTTCATGCACGACACCAAAAAATTAATCATTCATCATTATGAGCATATCATACATGATACTAAAACATTAAGCATTTATCAACATTTTGATCATGATACACATCATACGCATCACACATATCATCACAATAAAAGCATAAGTATTGCATACATCATTCCAAATCATCATTCTTGAGTATCATTTTAGAAAATGATAATTATTGATTTTCACATAATTTCATAAAATCACAGTGTTGCATGCATTTTTATCTAAGGAAAAAATCATAGTGTTGCATGCATCATTCCAAAACATTTCAAGCCATACAAGTCATAAATATAAGTAAATTATGTCATGAAAGATAAGACTACGTGAATACCAAAAGACATGATTTATTTCAACAAGTCTCCTTAATTTTTTAAAAATATCAAGAAGAAATATAGGAGATCAAATATTATAGTATCTTGATTCTTGCATAAAAAATCTTAAGTCATAAATTTCGAAAAATCAAGATAAGTCTTGTTCAAATTCAAATCGTCAAAATATCAAAATGTCAACATTACTTTCAAGAGATTCAAAATGACATAAACAACTTTATTAATCTCTTAGTGAAAAATTGATAAAATAGAGAAAAAAAATTTCAAGAAAAATACTTTTCTCTTTTTAGTTGTTTAAATTCATGTGATTTGTTTCATATAAGCATGCTCAGGTTTTTCGTATGAAAACAATACATCATGGTTTAAAATTGAAAGAGTAAATCACATAATAGAAATCATCAAGATTAATAAACCATAAATTACCCAAAAATCATCATTACTTCAAATCATTATGCATAATTTAAATATAAAATCATCAAGCATTATACTTACATTATTTCATATAAGCATGCCTTTTTTTCATTTATGCTAAATCAAAACATGCATCATTTTTAAAACCGAAAAATCCACTTTCATTATGGTAAAAATCGATAGTACATAAATCACTAAAATCATGTATAATTTTTGTTTCATGAACTTTTTAAATTTCTTGGTGAGTAGTTCATGTTCACTATCACTTGAACTTATGCTCGAGTAGTCTTCAAATGTTCTAAGTTTGAAATCCTTCATATCCTTTGGAAGGTTCTTCTCGAGTTCTTTACGTGCATTGCACGTTATTCCAGAGGTCATCAAGGACCCTTTTAGTTCTTCGAGTGGAAAACGATTCAAATCATTGGCCTCTGTATGGCTGTTACTTTAGAGTCTCAAGTTTTATTAAGAGAACGCAAAATCTTGTTTATGAGTTCAAAATCCGAAAAACATTTGCCAAGAGCTTTTAAACCATTGACAACATCCGTGAAATTAGTGTACATGTCTCCAATTGTTTCGCTTGGTTTCATATGAAATAGTTCAAAATCGTGCATTAAAAAGTTGACTTTAGAATTCTAAATAATACTTGTGCCTTCGTATGTGATTTCAAGAGTGTGCCATATGTCGAAAGCCATTTCGCACATAGAAATCCGATTAAACTCAGTTTTATCCAAAGTGTAAAATAAAGCATTCATAACTCTAGCATTTAACGAAAACATCTTCTTCTCCAACTTGGATGAGAGGGGTATTTACAAGCTTCAAGTTCATTCAAAATTGGAGCCTAAAACTTTCCCATCCCGGGTTCCCCGGGCACGGGCGGTACCACCACCTGTGTTGGGCGGTACCACCGCCCAGTGTTAGTCTGACACTGACATTGCCCGTGCCAGGGGTGGTACAACCGCCCAGACTAGTGCTACCACCACCTAACAAAATCTCGAAGACTATGCCATGACAGTGAGACTTCTTGGGGCATTGTTTAGGCCTCTTATTGGGCCCAACATGGTTCTTACATGGGCCTAGCTAGCCCCTAATTGGGTGGGCCCAAATCCAAGCCCAATTACGTGCTAACTATGAAATCCTACGACATTTGCTAAGCTAAATAAGTCCCTATGTCTATTCTTCCGGCGAGCTTCCGGTGAACTTCCGATGATCTCTCGGCAATGTTCCGGCGGACTCCCGGCAAGCTCGTAGACTACACGACGATCTTCTTGGTGAGTTCCAACGAGCTTCTCTAGCAAGCTCCAAGAATTCTCGGCTGGTTCCTCCAATGTTGAATCTCGAATTTTGATGATGAAACCAATCGATATATGTTTATGTTTTAATCTACGTTTTGAGTGACGTAGGATACTTCGATCAGGATGAGACAATTAAAGTAGGAAAAATCATATTGTGCCGGAGGAACATGTCAGAAGATTAGACGTCGGGCCGGTGGATTGGTTGACATATCGACAGAAGGCTTCGGGCCGTGGATTCGGGCATTAGGCCAAGAAGAGTGGACATTATGCTAAGAATATCGGAGTTGCGGAGTCAACTAGTCGATTGGGCAATAGGCCACAAGAGAGGATGATGTGCCGAAGAATCGAACGAAGCGTCGAGAGACCAATGACATGCTAGACAACTTGATTAATGCTTAGTATTAATTATCTAGATCGAAGTTTGTTTTACATGTGCAGGATTAACTACGATAGCAAGGCATAAAGCAAAATGAAGTTCCAGAGTCAAGGACGCGATCACATTGGGAGTTCGAGAGTTTATCGAAAGTCCGGATGTTCGTCGGAAGTTCTAGAGGAACCAGCCAATAAGTCTCAAAGCTTGCTAGAGAAGCTCGTCAGAACTTGCCAAGAAGATCATTGTGAAGTCCAGGAGCTTGTCGGGAGTTCACCGGAGCATCGCCGAGGGTTCGTCGAATGTTCACCGAAAGTTCGCTGAAAGCTCGCTAGAAGAATAGACATAGGGACATGTTTAGCTTAGCAAATGTCTTAGGATTTCGTAGTTAGCACGTAATTGGGCTTAGATTTGGGCCAACCCAATTAGGGGCCAGCTAGGCCCATGAAAGAATTGTGTTGGGCCCAATAAGAAGCCCAAACAGTGCCCTAAGAAGTCTCACCGTCGTGGCACAGTGTTCGAGACTGTGTCAAGCGGTGGTACCGCCAGTCTAGGCGGTTGTATCGCCCCTAGCAGGGTGCCAAGCAATGGTACCACCAGTTTGGGTGGTGGTACCACCTAGCACTGCCCCCCAAGTGGTGGTACCGCCAGACTGAGCGGTAGTACTGCCTAGGTTAGTGTTAGTGTCAAACTGATATTGGGCAGTGGTACCACCCAGCGCAGGCGGTAGTACCGCCCGTGCCCGAGGAACCCAATATGGGAAAGTTTTAAGCTCCAA
Source organism: Musa balbisiana (assembly GCA_004837865.1). Taxonomy (NCBI): domain Eukaryota; kingdom Viridiplantae; phylum Streptophyta; class Magnoliopsida; order Zingiberales; family Musaceae; genus Musa; species Musa balbisiana. The sequence goes on along the minus strand of CM017195.1, from coordinate 16,362,758 downwards.
GTTTGAATCAACTTGAAGCCTATAAATACCCCTCTCATCCCTGGTTAAAGCATACAAGCATAGAGAGTTTAAAAGTAAAGAATCACTGTAGAAATCTCTTGTGAGAATCCTCCTCTAGTCTAAGTATTAGAATTCTGTTTAGAGAGGAGAGTGAGTGCTTGTAAGGGTTATCTCCTAAACCTGGTAAAAGAAGAAGAGAGGTGTAAAAGGTGATTGGCCTTCACCTATTGAAGGAAGGCCTCTAGTGGATGCCGGTGACCTCGTCGGAGGATGAAGCCGAAAGTGGACGTAGGTCACGTTGACCGAACCACTCTAAAACTGCTGTGTTCTCTGGTTTGCATTTCTTTGAGCAATTTATCTTTACTGCAAACCTCTTTAATAGCTCAATGCTTTCAATACATTTATGAACATATTTCATGTTAAGATATTTACGAAATGGTTTTATGTCGAAAACCGGTTTTATCGTACAAAGGTTTTTTGAACCGATGTAACTTTTACCACTACAGTAATTCACCCCCTCTTAGTGCCGACCCTGATCCTAATAATTTGTATCAAAGCCATGATTTTCTAATTCGGTTTAACACCCAAATAGAAATGGCTCGTTTTGGCTTTCAAGATGGTCTCTCTCTCATTGAATCTCGATTTATGACACATAGTTGAATTTGGTTTTCAAGGGTCTTCTCTTCCAATAAACCATTGGAATGATTTGGAGAAGAAGGCTTTTTCTCTAAATGCAAAGGCTATGAATGCCTTGTTTTGCGCCTTAGATAGAAATGAGTTTAATCGTGTTTCTTTGTGTGAAACGACCTTCGATATTTGGCATATTCTCGAAATCACACACGAAGGCATGAATAGAGTTAAAGATTCTAAAATCAATCTTTTAATGCATGATTTTGAACTATTTTATATAAAACCAAGCGAAACCATTGGATACATGTACACCCGTTTTATGGATGTTGTCAATGGTTTAAGAGAAGAGTACTTGGTAGAAGTTTTTCAGATTTTGAACTCGTTAACAAGATTTTACGATCGCTTTTTAAAAATTGGGATTCGAAAATAACGGCAATACAAGAATCAAAGAACTTGAACCATTTTTCGATTGAAGAACTAATTGGTTCATTGATTATATATGAAATGACGTGCATTGCATGTGAAGAACTTGAGAACCACCTTCCAAAGAACCGGAAGGATTTAGGACATAGAACAATTGAAGACCACTCGAGCATAAGCTTAAGTGATGCTGAACTTGAACTCACTAAGAAATTTAAAAAGTTAATGAAACAAAAATTTAAGAACAAAAAGAATACAACTACTTGCTTTGAACGCAAGAAGAAGAACGAAAATTGGGATGAATCGAGCACCTCCAAAGATGAGGAGAAAATCAAGAAAGGCGATGTGACAAACTATGCCTTAATGACATTCGACGATGAGGTAATCGAAACCCCCTTAATTTATTTTGAAATTACATAATGCTTTCCATGATGCATTTTCTTTTTTATTTAGTTAAAAAAATCATTTTTTGAAAATTACATAATGTAATGAAAATGCAAAAAATTAGGAATCATGCTTATCCTTCTAGTAATTTCTGAAAATAATCATGAAAATTGTATGTTTTACGATAAACAAATAAAATGATTTTGATTGAAATTATGAAATCATGCTTGATGTTTTAATAATGTAGTCTTGATGATTTTTTTTTGTATTCCTTGTGATTAAAAATGCTTCATTTTTAATGAAATCATGCTTGATAATTTAATGCATAATGATCATGTTTAATAAGTTTATCTTTCAAAATGAGGTATGATGATTTTTGTGATTTATGGATTATTGATTTTCACAGTAATAAAAGTGTCTTTTTCTATTATAAGCAAGATGGATGGTTTTTATGATAAAATTTATTTTTCGATCTTAAATGATTTTTTTTTTGCATAAATGAAAAAAGACATACTTGAATGAAATAAATCACATGAATTGAAACAACTAAAAAGAGGAAAGGTTTCTCCGTGAAAAATTTATTTTTTTGACTTTATCGATTTTTCCAAAAAGAAGATTAATGAATCTATTTGTATCACTTTTTTGAATCTCTTGAAAATAATTTTGAGTTGACGATTTAAATTTAAATGAGCTTTATCTTGATTTTTTAAGATTTATAACTTGAGATTTCTTATGCATAAATCAAGATCTTGGGTTTTTTATCTCTTATGCTTCTTTTTATCATTTACTAAAGAGAAAAATTATCCAAATGAATTATGAATGTTCCTTCGGTATTCATGAATTGATTATAACTTGAAAATCTTTTATGAATCAAGATTTTTCATGATCTCCTAAGAATTCTTTACGTTATTTATTTAAGAGGAGATTTGTTAAAATGAATCACGGTTTCTCTTGATTTCTCAGAATTATAACTTGAGTATTTTTTTATAAATTAAAATTGTCTATTACGATTCTTTCTTTATGTTATTTAAGTTATTCAAAAAGAATCATAATATTTCTCTTGATTTTCACAATTTGTTTTCATTATTTGTGTATCTCATCACCAAGTTCTTTTTGATATTCTTCATGTGATGATATGAATGCATGCAATACTATGATTTTTCCCTTAGATAAAAATGCATGCAACACTATGATTTTTTGAAATAATATAAAAATCAATACTTATCATTTTCTGAAATAATACTCTAGAATGATGATTTGGAATCATGCATGTAATGATGATTTTATATTTTATATACATGATGATTTGGTATTATGTATGCAATACTTTAACTTATGATAATGATACATGCAATGATGAAATATTCATGATAAAATAATTGTTTTGACATTCATGACTTGAATTTTCATCTATGATATTTTCCTTTGTTATGATTTAAAAATTATTGTAAAGGAAAAAAGAGATACAAAATTGTATTCTTCCCTTCTTTTTGATAATGACAAAGGGGGAGATAAAAGATGCTAGCTTGCACAATTCAAGAAGAAAGCAAAAATTGCACTTCTCAAAAGCAAAGAAAGAACTTACTTCTTGAACATCTCAAATTGTTAGCTTCCATGTTGTAAAATAATGTAACATTTTGTTAGCTTGCATTTTTGCAAAGGAAGCAAAAATAATCGCACTTCTCAAAAGAGAAGAAATTGCAATCTTGAATATCACCAAGAATTGCTAGCTTGAAATCTCAAGAAGAAGCAAATATGTCAACTTGCACATCTTTAAATTTGCTAGCTTGTATGAAATAAAACATGCTATCTTACTACCTTGCATATCTACAACTTAATAGCTTGAATGTTTTAAGCATGATATAACACTTGCTAAATTTTCTAGCTTATAAATTGCATGATGATAAAACTTGATATTATGTTTTTCATGCAATGAATTGAACTTCTCCTTTTTGTTGATGACAAAGGGGGAGAAGTATATTGATGATATGTATGATTTTAATCATGACATGTTGCTTGGATTTTTGAATCCAAGAGTTTCTATCAATATGGCATATTGATAGGAGGAGTTTGTTTAAACTCTGGGAGTTAAGGTTAACTCCGTTGTCGATTTTAATCATGACATGTTGGTTAGATTTTTGAAGCCAAGAGTTTCTATCAATATGGCATATTGATAGGGGTAGTTTGTTTAAACTCCAAGAGTTAAGGTTAACTCTGTCGTCGATTGGTTATCATCATCAAAAAGGGGGAGATTGTTGAATCTCAGATTTTGATGATGAAACCAATCTATAAGTGTTTATGTTTTAATCTATGTTTTGAGTGACGCAGGATGCTTCGATCAAGATGAGACAATTAAAGTAGAAAAAATCACGTTATGCCGGGGGAAAACTGTTAGGATCAGGGTCGGCACTATGAGGGGTGGGGGTGAATTAGTGCAGCGATAAGATAATGACGGTTTAAAAACTTTCGTATGATAAAACCATTTCCAACGTAAAATCATTTTCGAAAACTTAACTTGAAAGCGAGTTCGTAAATATATTGAAGGCAATAAGCACTTAAAGAGGTTTGCAGTAAAGATAAGATGCTCGAAGTAAATGCAAACTGAGATTTTAGAGTGGTTCGGTCAATCGTGACCTACATCCACTTTCGGCTTCCTCCTCCGACAAGGTCACCGGCGTCCACTAGAGGCCTTCCTTCAATAGGCGAAGGCCAATCACCTTTTACATCCCTCTTCTCCTTTTACCGGGTTTCGGAGATAACCCTTACAAGCACTCACACTCCTCTCTTATAGAAATCTAACACTTAGAGTAGAGGAGGGAATTCTAAAGAGATTGTAGCAGTATTTCTTTGCTTTTAGACTCTTTGTGCTTGTGTATTTTACCCAGAGATGAGAAGGGTATTTATAGGCTTCAAGTTCATTCAAACTTGGAGCATAAAACATCTCATCCTGGGTTCCCCGGGAATGGGCGGTACCATCTCCTGCGCTGGGCGATACCACCGCCCAGTGTCAGTTTGACTGACACTGTCCTGGGCGGTGCCATGCCAAGTCTGGCAGTACCATTGCCTGGGGGCCAATGCTGGGCGGTACCACCACCTGGCACCCTGATAGGGGTGGTATAGCCACCCAGACTAGCAGTACCACTGCTTGACATAGTCTCGAAGAATATGCCACGACGGTGAGACTTCTTAGGGCACTATTTAGGCTTCTTATTGAGTCCAACACATTTCTTACATGGGCCTAGCTGGCCCCTAATTGGGTTGGCCCAAATCCAAGCCCAATTATGTGATAACTATGAAATCCTAAGACATTTGCTAAGCTAAACAAGTCCCTATGTCTATTCTTCCGGCGAGCTTCCGGCGAACTTCCAGCGAACATCAGACGAACCCTCAACGATGCTTCGGCGAACTCCCGGCAAGCTCCTGGACTTCACGACGATCTTCTTGGCGAGTTTTGATGAGCTTCTCTGGCAAGCTCCGAGACTTCTTGGCTAGTTCCTTCAGAACTTCCAACGAACGTCCGGACTTCCGACAAACTCTCGAAATCCCAATGTGATCGCATCCTTGACTCCGGGACTTCATTTTGCTTCATGCCTTGCTATCATAGTTAATCCTACATATGTAAAATAAACTTTGATCTAGACAATTAATACTAAGCATTAATCAAGTTGTCCGGCATGTCATTGGTCTCTTGACGGTTCGTCCGATTTTTTGGCACATCGTCCTCTCTTGCGGCCTATTGCCCAATCGGCTAGTTGACTCCATAACTCCAATATTCTTAGCATAACTTCTTAGCCCAATGCCTGAATCCACGGCCGGAAACCTTCTAACGATACGTCGACTGATCCACCGGCCCGACGTCTAATCTTCTGACATATTCCTCCGGCCCAACATGATTTTTCCTACTTTAATTGTCTCATCCTGATCGAAGCATCTTGTATCACTCAAAACATAAATTAAAACATAAACACATATCAATTGGTTTCATCATTAAAATCCGAGATTCAACAAAAATATGTCAAAAGATTGGACGTCGGGCCGGAGGAACGATCGATGTATCGATAGAAGGCTTTGGGCCGTGGATTCGAGCATCAGGCCAAGAAGAGTGGATATTGTGCCAAGGATATCAGAGTTGTGGAGTCAATTGGCCGATTGGGCAATAGGTCGCAAGAGAGGACGATGCGCCGAAGAATCGAACGAAGCATCGAGGGACCAATGACATGACCAGACAACGTAATTAATGCTTAGTATTAATTATCTAGATCGAAGTATATCTTATATGTGTAGGATTAACTACAATAGTAAGGTATGAAGCAAAATGAAGTCCCCGAGTCAAGATTGAGATCACATTGGGAGTTCGAGAGTTCGTCGAAAGTCCAGACGTTCGTCGGAAGTTCTGGAGGAACCAGCCGAGAAGTCTCGGAGCTTGCTAGAGAAGCTCGTCGGAACTCGCCAAGGAGATCATCGTGAAGTCTAGGAGCTTGCTAGGAGTCCGCTAGAACATTCCCGAGAGATCGTCGGATGTTCGCCGGAAGCTCGTCGGAGGAATAGACACAAGGACTTGTTTAGCTTAGCAAATATCTTAGGATTTTGTAGTTAGCACGTAATTGAGCTTGGATTTGGGCCAACCCAATTAGGGGCCAGCTAGGCTCAAGTAAAACTATGTTGGGCCCAATAAGAGGCCCAAACATTGCCCAAAGAAGTCTCACCGTTGTGGCATAGTCTTCGAGACTGTGTCAGGCGGTGGTACTACCAGTCTAGGCGGTTGTACTGCCCCTGGTGGGGTGCCAGGCGATGGTATCGCCAGTCTGGGCAGTTGTACTGCCCAACACTGCCCCCCTAGGTGGTGGTACCACCAGACTAGGTGGTAGTACCGCCTAGGGTAGTGTCAATGTCAGACTGACACTAGGAGATGGTATCGCCCAGCGCAGGCGATAGTACTGCCCGTGCCCGAGGAACCCGGGATGGGAAAGTTTTAGGCTCCAAGTTTGAATAAACTTGAAGCTTATAAATACCCCTCTCATCCTTGGTTAAAGCACATAAGCACAGAGAGTTTAAAAGTAAAGAATCGCTGTAGAAATATCTTGTGAGAATCCTCCTCTAGTTTAAGTATTAGAATTCTATTTAGAGACGAGAGTGAGTGCTTGTAAGGGTTATCTCTTAAACCCGGTAAAAGGAGAAGAGGGTTGTAAAACGTGATTGGCCTTCGCCTATTGAAGGAAGGCCTCTAATGGATGCCGGTGGCCTCATCGGAGGAGGAAGCCAAAAGTGGATGTAGGTCACATTAACCGAACCACTCTAAAACTGTCGTGTTCTCTGGTTTGCATTTCTTTGAGTAATTTATCTTTATTGCAAACCTCTTTAATAGCTCACTACTTTTAATACATTTACGAATGTATTTCAAGTAAAGATATTTACGAAACGGTTTTATGTCGAAAATCTATTTTATCGTATGAAGGTTTTTTTAACTGACGTAACTTTTACCGCTGCACTAATTCACCCCCCCTCTTAGTGCCGACCCCAATCCTAACACTCTACACTAGTGAAACCAAAAAGAAAAGGAAAGCAGAAAAATCCCTTAAGAAGGGCAAGGGCAAGGGCAGACCAGGTTAAGCAAAGGTTGCTAAGAAAGACCCAGCAAAGGACAAAGGCCAATGCTTCCATTGTGGCAATGATGGGCACTGGAAGAAGAACTACAAAGAGTACCTTGCAGAGATGGCGAAATAGAAACTTGGAGAAGCTTCAAGTATATTCATGATTAGTCTCCATTTGTCAGACTCTTATGATAACACATGGATATTCGATACCGGTAGTGTTTATCATATATGCAATTCGTTATAAGTTCTGGCAAGGCCTAGGAGATTAGAGAGAGACGAGATGGACCTCAAGATGGGCAATGGAGCAAAAGTTACTATAGTAGCTATTGGTGAGGTCACCCTATATCTGCCTAGTGGAGCTATTATTGCATTAGATGCATGTTATTTTATTTCTTCTATTATCAAAAACATTATCTCCATTTCATGTTTGACAGTTAATGTATATAAATTAGTTTTTGAGAACAATAGTTGTTCGATATTATTAGATGATGAGATTATTACTAAGGAACATTGCATAATGGTTTGTTTTTGCTAGACACTATTCCACATATCATGAATGTAAGTGTGTCTAAGAGGAAACGAGATAAGGTGAACAATGCTTACATGTGACATTGTAGGCTAGGTCACATCCATGAGGGAAGGATTCAAAAGTTGCTAAATGATGGATATCTAGATCCATTCGACTATAAGTCATATGCAACCTGCGAGCCTTCCCTTTGTGGAAAACTGACCAACTATCCATTTAGTGGAATTGGAGAGAAAGCCATTGAGTTACTGGTACTCATACATAGTGATGTATGTGGACCCATGTCAACTTATGTCATTGGTGGTTACTCCTACTTCATTATCTTTATTGATGATTTTTCAAGGTATGGATATGTGTACTTAATGAAGTACAAGTCCGAGGCCTTTGAGAAATTCAGAGAGTATAAGAATGAAGTGGAGAACTAGACTAAAAAGAGTATCAAGACTCTTCGATCTCAAGGAGGTGAGTACTTAAGTATAAAGTTTACTTAGTTCCTCAAGGACCATGGGATATTATCCCAATGAACACCTCCTTATACACCTCAACTCAATGGTGTATCTGAAAGGAGAAATCGTATGCTGTTAGACATGTTATGGTCCATGACGAGTTTCGCTAACCTATCCATCTCATTCTAGGGATATGCCCTAGAGACCGCAACTTACCTTCTAAATAGAGTTCCAACTAAGTTGGTAGTATCTACACCATATGAGATATGGAAAGGGAAGAAGCCCAATCTTAAGGTTGTTAAGATTTGGGGCTGCCCTGCCCATGTTAAAAGACAGAACCCTAATAAGTTGGAATTGAGGATAGAGCAGTGCAAGTTTGTAAGATACCCCAAGGAAACTTGTGGGTATTATTTCTGTCATCTCGAAGACTAAAATGTCTTGTAGCTAAGAGCAGTGTTCCTTGAGAAGGAACACATTCTTGGCGGAGAAAATGGGAGCATAATAGAGTTGAGTGAGGTTGGAGAACCTAACTCAAGCACCACTCTACAGCCTGAGTCTATTCAAGTACCTAATACACAAGTTCCAACTTTACGTAGGTCCGACAGAGTATCCCATCCAACTGAGAGATATGTGGGACATATTAGAGGAGAGAATGTTGAGAATATTGATCCTCAGACCTACGAGGAGGCTATTATGAGTATAGACTCTAGGAAGTGATAAGAAGCCATAAATTCTGAGATGGATTCTATGTACTCCAACAAGGTTTGGAACCTAGTTGATGTGCCCGAAAGTATTGTACCCATTGGTTGCAAGTGGATCTTTAAGAAAAAGATCGGAGTAGGTGGAAGGTAAAGACCTATAAAGCAAGACTAGTGGTTAAGGGGTATCATCAAAGGAAGGTGTTGACTATGACAAAACCTTCTCACCTATAGCAATGATAAAATCTATATAAATTCTATTGGCTATTACACCACACTATGATTATAAAATCTGACAGATGGATATGAAAATCGCATTCCTCAATGGGAACCTCGAGGAGGTGTATATGATACAACCCGAGGGATTCATGTCTAAGGACTGCCCAAATAAGGTGTGCAAGTTGCTTAGATCTATTTATGGACTAAAGCAAGCTTCCCAAAGTTGAAACATAAGATTTGATGAGACAATCAGATCTTATAACTTCGTTAAGAATGAAGATGAGCCTTGCGTGTATAGGAAGGTAAGTGGGAGCGCTATCACCTTTTTCGTGTTATATATGGATGACATCCTAATCATTGGGAATGATGTAGGAATGCTATCCATAGTAAAGACTCGGTTATCTAGACACTTCTCTATGAAGGACTTAGGGGAAGCATCCTATATCTTGGGGATTCGGATCTATAGAGATAGATCCAAGAGGATGCTTGGCTTGTCCCAATCCAGGTACATAGAAGCCATTGTTAAAAGGTTTGACATGGAAAATTCCATGAGAGGTCTCATACCGATGAGACCTAGGATATCGCTTTCTAGGAGTATGTCCCCAAAGACTTCTGAAGAAAGGGCAAACATAGATATGATACCTTATGCCTCAGCGATAGGGTCTATCATGTATGTCATGCTATGTACTAGGCCTAATATAGCACATGCTCTGAGTGTCATGAGCAGGTATCAAGCGGATCCAGGCTTGGAGCACTGGAAAGTAGTAAAGTGTATCCTTAAGTACTTGAGAATGACTAAGGATCTTTTACTAGTATATAGAGGTAGTAGCCACAAGTTTGAAGGCTACACGGACTCAAGTTTTCAGTCTGATGTCAATGATAACAAGTTGAATTCGGGGTATGTGTTGTGTACACCATGAATAGAGGAGCAATGTGCTGGAAGAGTTCCAAGCAAGATACTACTATTGACTCTACTATAGAGGCGGAGTACATTACTGCAGTAGATGCAGCAAAGGAGGGAGTCTGGAAGAAGAAGTTCATCACAGATCTGGGAGTCGGGTCAACTAGTGAGGAGCTAATTTCTTATATTGTGATAACTATAGGGCGATTACTCAAATAAGGGAACCCAGGTCTCATCAGAAGTGTTCTGAGGAGGTTCTAGCTTATTAAAGTGATCAAGACCCGAGGAGATATAGTCGTGGAAAGAGTTCCATCTGAACATAACATTACAGATCCACTAACAAAGCCATTATCTCATATTGTCTTTGAGCATCACAGGGGTCTGATGGGGATCAGACACATAGGTGATTGGCTTTAGGTCAAGTAGAAGATTGCTAGTCATAAGTGCCCAACAAGCCAATCACGTGAGTGATGGCACGTGTGACTTGACACAAAATATTTTTGGTTATTATATTTTGGCATTTATCACTTTATATTGACTATTGTATATATGCATGTATATGTTATGATGTCCGTGGATCTGTGCAATGGGAATCAGATCGTGATGAGATCACGATAATGAGACCGATTTACCATTAAACATAGATCCTAAATAATCCCGGTCATAGGTTACTCAAGAGAGACATCGAGATAATCGGACATATTGGTGTGCTGTATACCCGTCCATATGATGGATGTAGCTGGTCTCATAGCTGCTCGTGTGGGAACACTAGGGATACAGTATAGGTGCTCATTGGAGAATGAGTATACTGATTGATCCGCTTATGGAATGCTGGATGATTGATGATGCCTTATTGTCAGATAGCGATTCTGTAGTCTTAGTGATGTATCTAGTCCTTAGACTTGAGACACCAAGAATGTCCTGTATGAATGCTCCACTCTTTGATACCAGACTTATAGGCTTAGATGTCCCAGATCTAGTACAGTTGGTCATTGGGAGTGGTAGTCGACCTTACGAGGGCTATTGAGTGTCGATAGAGGAGCATCCACTCTCGACGTTATGAGAGGAATATCCCATATGTTCTTGCTCAGACAAATCCCTGGCTAGGGTCATTCGGATTGAGAGAGAAAGAGTTCTTCGGGAGAATCCGATTAGAGCGAGACTCGAGTAGAAAACATATGGGCTGACAGCACCATGCTCGATATACGGTATCTAGGATATTAGATGAATGAGCGACTATAGGTACATAATAACTGAGGACAGATAGGTCCAATAGATTGGATTCTCTTGTATCATCTGGGGACTAAGGCGTAGTGGCCTAGTATGTTCGTAGTCGATGAGTCGAGTGAATTATTATGGAGATAATAATTCACTGAGCTAGAAGGAGTTCTAATAGGTATAACTCACGGCCAGCTTGATATTGGGCCTAGAGGGTCACACAAATATGGTAGGTGTTGCGATGAGTAGAGATTCAGATATGAGATATCCGCCAGAGCCTCTATCTTATTGGATATCCAATAAGCCCTTGAATTATTGGATCCTATGGATGAGATACAATAAGAGCCTATAAGAGATTATTGGATAGAGATCCACTGATCTAAAAGGCTTGGGTAATTGGATGTAATACCCAATAGGGGAGGATCCATTAGGGTTTGACAAGGGACCTCTATAAATAGGAGGGATTCAGTGGTTCATAGGCTAGAGCCTTTGCTTGCCTCTCCTGTTCTCCTCCCCCTCTCCACCTCAGAGTAGACCTAGAGTTTTGAGGAGCATCATTGCAGCCCTGTTGTGTGGATCACTACTAGAGAGGAGGATGCTTGACCTCCTTCACCCTCTCCTAGAGATCTGCAAGGAAATAGGGATATATGATCTCCCTAGGTAACACAATCTATTCTATACACATTTTGTTTCACGGATTTTTGCGCACCAATCTTCGCATGACGACGAACATCTCTTTGGGAATAGAGGATTTTGTTTTTGTTCTTCTGCTGTGTATGTGATGTCGCCCCCAAGATTTCCCAACAGTAATCAATAAAGATAAATAGCAAAAATAAGGGTACGCTGGATTTATAGCTGTTCGATCATTGTGACCTATGTCCACTCTTGATTCCTCCTCTGTTGAGGCCATTAGAGTTTACTAATTGTCTTCCTTCAGTAGGCGAAGACCAACTACCCTCTTATAACTCTTTTTACTTTTCACAAGTTTAAGAAACAACCTTTACAAGCCTCACACCTCTCTTAAAACGATCACAAATCTAAAGGAGGAGGACACTTAGTGCTTTTTCAAAACTTTTACAACTCCAAATCTCAAGACTTTTGTTCACACTTTCATGCTTTATAAGCAGGAAAGATTAAAGCATTTATATGCCTTAAATGACTTCAAAAATAGAGCCAAAAAGTGTCTCATCTTAGGTTTCCGGAGTACTGGTGGCACCACTGCCATTATTAGGTGATACCACCGTTTGTTAGACTAACAACTAGTGGTACCATTGTCTATCAGTCTAAGGTGATACCACCGTTTGTTAGACTAACACTAGTGGTACCATTGTCTATCAGTCTAACACTAGGTGATACCACTGCCTAGTTTGACACTAATACTGGGCAGTACCACTGCTTAGTCTAGCAATTCCACTGCCTGACATAGTTTGGAAGACTATGTTTATGCGGTACCATTGCCTAGACAACTTGGAAGGCCGAGCCTCAAGCCACTGCTTGATATAGCTCTGGTCATTGAATGGGCCATCCACTCAGCCCAATTCATCCCTAAATAAGACCTAGTTGGTCCCTATTTGAGTTAGTAGGATTATTCCCCAAGCTATTGAGTGTCGATAGAGGAGCATCCACTCTCGACGTTATGAGAGGAATATCCCATATGTTCTTGCTCAGACAAATCCCTGGCTAGGGTCATTCGGATTGAGAGAGAAAGAGTTCTTCGGGAGAATCCGATTAGAGCGAGACTCGAGTAGAAAACATATGGGCTGACAGCACCATGCTCGATATACGGTATCTAGGATATTAGATGAATGAGCGACTATAGGTACATAATAACTGAGGACAGATAGGTCCAATAGATTGGATTCTCTTGTATCATCTGGGGACTAAGGCGTAGTGGCCTAGTATGTTCGTAGTCGATGAGTCGAGTGAATTATTATGGAGATAATAATTCACTGAGCTAGAAGGAGTTCTAATAGGTATAACTCACGGCCAGCTTGATATTGGGCCTAGAGGGTCACACAAATATGGTAGGTGTTGCGATGAGTAGAGATTCAGATATGAGATATCCGCCAGAGCCTCTATCTTATTGGATATCCAATAAGCCCTTGAATTATTGGATCCTATGGATGAGATACAATAAGAGCCTATAAGAGATTATTGGATAGAGATCCACTGATCTAAAAGGCTTGGGTAATTGGATGTAATACCCAATAGGGGAGGATCCATTAGGGTTTGACAAGGGACCTCTATAAATAGGAGGGATTCAGTGGTTCATAGGCTAGAGCCTTTGCTTGCCTCTCCTGTTCTCCTCCCCCTCTCCACCTCAGAGTAGACCTAGAGTTTTGAGGAGCATCATTGCAGCCCTGTTGTGTGGATCACTACTAGAGAGGAGGATGCTTGACCTCCTTCACCCTCTCCTAGAGATCTGCAAGGAAATAGGGATATATGATCTCCCTAGGTAACACAATCTATTCTATACACATTTTGTTTCACGGATTTTTGCGCACCAATCTTCGCATGACGACGAACATCTCTTTGGGAATAGAGGATTTTGTTTTTGTTCTTCTGCTGTGTATGTGATGTCGCCCCCAAGATTTCCCAACAGTAATCAATAAAGATAAATAGCAAAAATAAGGGTACGCTGGATTTATAGCTGTTCGATCATTGTGACCTATGTCCACTCTTGATTCCTCCTCTGTTGAGGCCATTAGAGTTTACTAATTGTCTTCCTTCAGTAGGCGAAGACCAACTACCCTCTTATAACTCTTTTTACTTTTCACAAGTTTAAGAGATAACCCTTACAAGCCTCACTCTTTCTTGGATGGTTATAAAGCTAAGAGAGAGAGGAGGAGGACTCTTCTCACTTTTACAATACTTTTGACACTGCAAACACTTAGATTTTTTCACACATTTAATTGCACATTGTTACCCTTTCATGCAAAAAAAGGGTAGGGTATTTATAGGCCCCAATGGCTTCTGAATTAGAGCCAAAAAGTATCATTTCTTCAGATTTCAGGGTACTGACAGTACCACCGCCATTATTGGGTAGTACCACCACCATTATTGGGTAGTACCACCACCATTATTGGGTAGTACCACTCAATCATGTTAGGATCAAGAGTGGCACTAAGAGGGGGAGGGTGGGGGGGGGGGGGGGGGGGGTGAATTAATGTAGTGAAAATTTATCGATTTCGTAAATATTCCTTTCGATTTAAACCATTTTAGAAAGATGTTGAACTTGAGAGCTTCTGTAAAAATGTAAAGGAAGCTTAAGGAGGTTACAGTAATGTAAATTGCACAAAAAGAAAGGCAAACTAGAATTTATAGTGATATAGTCGATGTGACCTACATCCACTTCGATAGTACCACCCCCATTATTGGGTAGTACAGTCGATGTATCACTAGAATTTATAATGATACAGTCGATGTCACCAATGTCCACTAAAGGCCTTCCTTCAATAGACGAAGACCAACCACCTTTTATAGCTCTTTCTCCTATTGCCAAGTTTAAGAGATAACCCTTACAAGCCTCACTCTTTCTTGGATGGTTATAAAGCTAAGAGAGAGAGGAGGAGGACTCTTCTCACTTTTACAATACTTTTGACACTGCAAACACTTAGATTTTTTCACACATTTAATTGCACATTGTTACCCTTTCATGCAAAAAAAGGGTAGGGTATTTATAGGCCCCAATGGCTTCTGAATTAGAGCCAAAAAGTATCATTTCTTCAGATTTCAGGGTACTGACAGTACCACCGCCATTATTGGGTAGTACAGTCGATGTCACCAATGTCCACTAAAGGCCTTCCTTCAATAGACGAAGACCAACCACCTTTTATAGCTCTTTCTCCTATTGCCAAGTTTAAGAGATAACCCTTACAAGCCTCACTCTTTCTTGGATGGTTATAAAGCTAAGAGAGAGAGGAGGAGGACTCTTCTCACTTTTACAATACTTTTGACACTGCAAACACTTAGATTTTTTCACACATTTAATTGCACATTGTTACCCTTTCATGCAAAAAAAGGGTAGGGTATTTATAGGCCCCAATGGCTTCTGAATTAGAGCCAAAAAGTATCATTTCTTCAGATTTCAGGGTACTGACAGTACCACCGCATCTATATTATTGGGTAGTACCACCACCTGACACCTGACACTGGGTGGTATGACCACCTGACAGAGCTCGGAGACCGAGCTCTAGTGGTACCACTGCTAGCAGTATTAACTGCCTATAGTACCATTGCCTAGACCACCTGGGAGATTGGGTCACCAAGCGATGCCACCGCCCGTGATTTCGGATGCTGAATGGGTTATCCAATATGGCCTAATTCAGCCCTATTAAGAGCCCAATTGGCCCTTAATTGAGTTAGTGGGATCACCTCCCAATTCTAACTCAATTTATAGTTCTAACTACAATTAAGGCAAGCAATTAGTCTGGTATGTCGATTTTTCTCTCGGCGAACTTCTTGACGAGTCTTCTGGCGTGCTTCCATTAAACTCCCAACAAACTCTCGGTGATCTTTTGATGAACTCTCGATGAGTTTTCGATGAACTCTCGGCGATCTTCCAATGAGCTTTCGGCGACGAACTCTCGGTGATCTTTCGATGAACTCTCGGCGATCTTCAGACGAGCTCCTTGTATATCATCCAAATCTTCGACTCCGGCCCATCATCTATTTTATGCCTTATCGCTATCGTAGCTAATTATGCACACTTATCTCAACACATAGATTAGGTCAAATAATTTACCAATTGATTTCATCATAAAAATCTGAGATTCAACAATCTCTCCCTTTTTTATGATGACAGCTAATTAGTGAAGGAGTTAACCTTAACTCCCCCTATTTTTATGCCATACTTGAGAAAATATAAACTTGAATTCACAACCTTGAATTCAAGCTTTAATCGAAATTAGAAATGACATGTATTGTGCATCATCATAATTTCAAGTCATCAAGATATTAAATACACAATCACTACATGCACGATAAAATGTTTCGGCATAGCCTTTCATCACTACTTGCATGAAATATTATCATTATTGCATTGTAGAACTCAAAAGTTGATAATATCAGCATCAAAGTAAGCATAGAATGTCAACAGCATGGTATTGCATCATTGTATAATAGCATTAGAAATTCACAACATTTAAAGAGATCACAACATCATAAAAATTTCAGCATTATAAGATTACAACACTGAAGTAAGCACAAGATTACAACATCAAAGTAAACACAAGACAAGAGAGGGATTTTGTCAACTTCTCCCCCTTTGTCATCAGTAAGAAGACATACATAGCTATTCAGGTGGTAAGTCAAAATATCTAAACAAGGTATTGAGCTATCGATGAATCTACTATAACTTAGTTAAAATTTGATCTTGACGTTGTTCAAGTTGATCTTGATGTTGTTCAAATCGATCTATTCGAGTCCCTATGTCGTCGATAGATGAGGGGGGTGCTTACTCTATTGGAGGTATTGCCTCAAAGGGACTAGTTGGAGGAGATTGATTACCCCTAAAAATTGGTGTTTAAGGTTCTGGTTCAAGTGAGAGAGGATCAGTCCTTCTAGGTAGTCTAGTTCATATCCCATTTCTGAATGTATACCTTAACCGTCGAAGTAGGTTTCTATTTATAACATTAAATCTATCTAGTTTCATAACTTCTTCGTCAGGTGGGATAACTATGTTATAAGCATAGATTAGCCTTGTGATCAGGCCACCATATGGAAGCATCATATCCTTTTTTGATAGTTCAATCATGTTTTGTTGGATTAGGTAACCAAAATAATTGTTATGTCCCTTCATAATACAATACATGATACCTAATTCCATTTGGCTTACTTCATCATGATGATATTATTTTGGGAGAATAAAACTTATCAAGATGTGATGAAGTATTTTGGTGCTGAAAGGTAGTAAATGTTCACAGCTTTTTGGAAGAATAGATTAGTTAGGATTACCAAAAATTGTTCCTAAGGTATCAGTATAAGTAGTCTCAACTAATTCTTCATCCCATTGTCTTCTAAAATAACAGCCTTTTTCTTTCTCCATAATTCCTATGAGGTTACAAATTATGCTATCCGTAATGGGTATATGATGTCCTAAGAGATAGGTAGATACCCTTTTGTTTTCATCTATATGTAAATTATTGTAAAATAGCCTAACAAGTCTAGGGTAGATAGGTTCACTTATTTGAAGGATTGGGAGAATGTCTAGATTAGCAGACCATTGAATAGGTTCCAAATCACTTAATTCCTCTAAATCAACATATTTACCCTTATGAACATTTCTAGACTCTATGGATGAAAATTTAAGGGTATGTTGATGAGAATCGAAAAGTAGGGAGTCATGGTTTACATATAATCTCCTCTTCCCTTTGTCCCTAGAAGATCTTCTAGAACTCATGGAGACTACAATTATGAAGACAAATAAGTGGCAAAAATAAGTAATACAAAAGGGGAAATCAATTTGGTTTAGAGATTACCTTAGTAGTTTTTCCTTGTGATTGTTAAGATCAAGAGCGGCACTAAGAGGGGGGGAGGGTGAATTAGTACAGCGGAAAACTTTCGCAATATCAAAAGTCTTTATTTTAATTAAAACCAATTCTGACGAAAATGGTTTTGATTCAATCCATTTCGAAGAGAAATTGAACTTAAGAGCTTTCGTAAAAGTGCAAGAGAAGATTAAAAAGATTTGTAGTAATGTAAATTGCACAAATTGAAAGCAAACCAGAATTTAGAGTGGTTCGATCAATGTGACCTACATCCATTTTCAGATTCCTCCTCCGATGAGGTCACCGGCATCCACTAAAGGCCTTCCTTCAATAGGTGAAAACCAATCACCTCTTTACAACACTTTCCCCTTTTCATGGGTTTAGGAGAAAACCCTTATAAGTCTCACACCTCTCTTGAATGATCTCAAAAGGGAGGAGGAGATCTTTAGCACTTATATAACTCTTTAACACTTCAAAGACTCAAGATTATGCCAATACTTTTCGTGCCCTTTCATGCAGAATAGGGTGAGGTTTTTTTAGGCCCCAATGGCTTCAAAAATGGAGCCAAGAAGTCTCATCCTAGTTTTTCGGGTATTGGCGATACTACCACCATTACTGGGTGGTACTATTGCTTGACACCTGACACTGGACGGTACTACTGCTCAGTCTGGGTGGTACTACCACTCAGTCTGGGTGGTACCATCGCTTGACAAAGTTCGGAGACCGAGCTCTGGCGGTACTATCATTGGCAGCATTAACTGCTGGCAGTACCACCGCCTAAATAACCTGGGGCACTACTTTCCAAGCAATGGCACCATCGGCCATGTTTTTAGGGGTTGAATTGGCTGCTCAATTCAGCCCAATTCAGCCCTATTAAGGGCCTAGTTGGCCCCTAATTAAGTTAGTGAGATTACCTCCCAATCCTAACTTAATTTATATTCTAACTACTATAATTAAGACATAATCACAGCTCTTCTTGTTCCGGTGTGTCAATTGCTCTTTCAGCGAGCTTCCGACGTACTTCCGATGAACATCCGATGAACTCTCAATAATGCTCCGACGGACTCCTGGCAAGCTCTTGGATTTTACGACGATCTTCTTAGCAAGTTCCAACAAGCTTCTTTAGCAAGCTCCTGAACTTCAATTTTCACAAGGATCAAGATACTCATGTGAAATCAAATCCTCACTCTTGCAAGTGTTCATCTCATAACAATTCATAAAAATTCTTCCTTCATCAAGAAAGAATTCATGTGAAAGAATGATAAAAGAAATTCCATAAATAATCACATCAAATCCATTTCTCATTAAAAAATTCATACGAGTGAAATCCGTGAGAGATGCATTTGTCAATGAATTCCATGTATCAAACATCATTACGTGATGGAGCAAGGATATGGAATAAACTTGATATGGCATAAACTCATGAAAGCTCCAATCAAGAAATTCATAAAGATAGTCCAAAAATGAAATATGACAACTCATGTATTTGGACAAATTAGCATTCCTAATTCTCTTCTAATAAAATCATATTGTTCTTCAATTAAAGGTTTTGTAAAGATATCAGCTAATTAATGTTTCGTATTAATAAACTCTAAGATTACATCATGATTATTGACATGATCTCGTATAAAGTGATGCCTAATAATAATATGTTTTGTTCTAGAGTGTTAAATGAGATTTTTTATTAAACATATTGCACTTGTGTTATCACATTTTATGGGAATATTTTTAAGATGAATCTTATAATCCTCTAAAGTGTTTTTCATTCACACAAC
Source organism: Musa balbisiana (assembly GCA_004837865.1). Classification (NCBI taxonomy): domain Eukaryota; kingdom Viridiplantae; phylum Streptophyta; class Magnoliopsida; order Zingiberales; family Musaceae; genus Musa; species Musa balbisiana. The sequence goes on along the minus strand of CM017195.1, from coordinate 16,343,459 downwards.
TTGTGCACAACATGCACTAGTTGCAATGTACTTAGCTTTGGTTGTAGATAGTGCAACCGAGTTTTGTTTCTTGGAAGACCAAGAAACAAGTGCATGTCCTAAAAATTGACATGTTTCGGATGTGTTTTTTTTATCTAATCTACATCCAACAAAATCCGCATTAGCATATGTAATTAGTTCAAAGTTCTTGGATTTTGGATATCATAATCCTATATTAGTGGTACCTTTAAGATATCTAAGAATTCTCTTAACTACTTTAAGATAAGATATCTTAGAATTAGATTGAAACCTAGCACAAAGACCTACACTAAACATGATATCCGGTCTAGTTCTGGTGAGATATAGTAAACTTCCTATCATACCCCTATAAGCTTTTTGATCAAAGCTTTCTCTACTTTCATCAATGTCTAACTTAGTGGAGGTACTTTTGGGAGTATTGATAGCCTTTTAGCTGTCTATATTAAACCTTTTTAGCAAATCTAAAGCATATTTTGTTTGACTAAGAAAAATGTCATTACTTAGTTGTTTGATTTGTAAGCCTAAAAGGAAAGTTAATTCCCCCATCAAACTCATTTTAAATTCAAGACTCATACTTTTAGCAAATGATTCACATAGAGATTCATTCGTGGAACCAAAAATAATATCATCAACATAAATTTGAACAATAAGAAAATTATTTTTAAATTTTTTTATAAATAATGTAGTATCGACCTTGCCTCTAGAGAAATTATTTTTGATAAGAAATAAGCTAAGTCTCTCATATCAAGCCCTTGGGGCTTGTTGTTAGGAAAGCAGTCGACACTAAGAGGGGGGGTGAATTAGTGCAGCGGTAAAAACGTCAGTTTCATAAATCTTTTCGTAAGATAAAAACCAAACTCGAAAATGCTTAACTTGAAGGCATGTTTGTAAATGTATTAAAAGCAGTAAAATGTATTAAAAGCAGTAAAGTGGTTTGCAGTAAGGTAAATTTCTCAAGACGAAATACAAACCAGATTTTTATAGTGGTTTGGTCATTATGACCTACATCTACTCCGTCGATTCCTCTTTCGTCGAGGCCAACGACATCCACTATCGATCTTCCTTTAATAGGCAAAGATCAACCTCCTTCTTACAACTCGATTCTCCTTTTATTGGGTTTAGGAGACAACCCTTCCACCCCCACTTACTCCTCTCTCAAACTATTCTAACACTTCGAATTTTAAGAGGAGTTCACACACAATTCAAACAACGTTTTCTTTCATTTTTTGCTCTCAATTGTGTGTATGTTAACCAGGGATGAGAGGGGTATTTATAGGCCTCAAGTTGATTCAAACTTGGAGCCTAAAAATATCCTATCCCGAGTTTCCTAGGTACGGGCGATGCCACCGCCTGTGTTGGGCGGTACCACAGCCAGTGTCAGTTTGACACTAACACTACATTGGGCGGTACCACCGCTGACACCTTGCCACTGGGCGGTACCACCACCTATAGCCTCTCAGAGACTGTGTTTGAGCGGTACCACCGCCCAGACCGATGGTACCATCGCCTGACACAGTCTCGGAGGCTATGCCACAACGGTGCCACCTTTTAGGTTATTGTTTGGGCCTTTCATTGGGCCCAACACGGTCCTTACATAGGCCCAATTGGCTCCTAATTGGGTTGGCTCAATTTCAATCCCAATTATGTACTAACTATGAAATCTAAGACATTTACTAAGCTAAACAAGTCCTATGAGTCAAGGTTTCTTCTGGCGAGCTTTCGGCGAACTTCCGATGATCTCTCGGCAATGTTCCAGCGAACTCCTGGCAAGCTCTTGGACTTCACAACGATCTTCTTAGCGAGTTCCGATGAGCTTCTTTGGGAAGCTCCAAGACTTCTCGGTTAGTTCCGATAGAACTTTCGATGAACGTCTAGATTTTTTACGAACTCTCGAACTCCCAATGAAATCGCATTCTTGACTTTGGGATTTCATTTTGCTTTATGCCTTGCTATTATAGTTAATCCTACACATGTAAAACACACTTCGATCTAGACAATTATTACTAAGCATGAATCATGTTGTTTGGCATATCATTGGTCCATCGACGCTTCGTCCGATTCTTCAGCGCATCGTCCTCTCTTGCGGCCTATTGCCTAATCGGTCGGTTGACCTCCGCAACTCCGATATCCTTAGTGCAATATCTACTCTTCTTGGCCCGATGCCCGAATTCATGGCCCAAAGCCTTCTATCAATACATCGACCAATCCTTCGGCTCGACGTCCAATCTTTTGACATGTTTTCCTCCAGCCCAACATGAATTCTCCCTGTTTTAATTGTCTCATCCTGATCGAAGCATCCTGTATCACTCAAAACGTAAATCAAATCATAAACACTTATCAATTGGTTTCATCATCAAAATAGGAGATTCAACACTTGTTTCAATCCATAGAGAGCTTTAGTCAATTTAAACACATGATTAGGGAGATTATCATTCTCAAATCTGGGAGGTTGTTCAACATAAACTTCTTTGGAAATAAAGTTATTAAGAAAAGCACTTTTAACATTCATTTGAAATAACTTAAAATTATTACTACTAGCATAGGCAAGGAGCATCCTTATGGCTTCTAATCGTGCCACAAGAGTGAAGATTTCTTCATAATCGATACCTTCTTCTTGGTTGAAACCTTTTGCCACTAATCTAGCCTTGTTTCTAACCACGATACCAAGTTCATCTTGCTTGTTTCTAAAGACCCATTTAGTACCAATAACTAAATGGTCATTTGGCCTCGGAATAAGCTTCCACACCTCATTTCTCTCAAATTGATTTAACTCTTCTTACATTACAATGACCCATGAATCATCTTTCAAGGCCTCGTCAATGCATTTAGGTTCAATTTGGGAGAGAAAAGCGGTGTTCGCAAAAAAATTCTTAAGAGAAGAACAAGTTTGAACCCCTTTTGATGTGTCTCCTATAATTAGCTCCTTAGGATTAGCATCTACATACTTTCATTCCTTCAGTAAAGAAGGTTCGGAAGAAAATGCATCCAAGTTGCTAGATGGAGAAAGGGATTCATTTAAATTTTAAGTATCAAAATTAAGATCATCATCAAAATTATTTTTCTTAACTTCAGAAATTTTATTAAAAACAACATGAATAGATTCTTCTATAACTAAAGTTCTTTTATTAAAGATACAAAAAGCCTTTAAAATAGAAGAATATCCAAGAAAAATTTCTTCATCGGATTTTGCATCAAACTTTCCTAAGGTATCTTTTTCATTCAAAATAAAATATTTACACTCGAAAATTTTAAAATATGAAACGTTGGGTTTTTTGTTATTCCACAACTCATAAGGAGTTTTGGAAAGTAATAGTCTTACTAGAACCCTATTCATGACATAGTATGTCGTATTTACGGATTCAACCTAAAAATATTTAGGTAAGTTATATTCGTTTAACATGCTTCTAGTCATTTCTTGTAAGTTTATATTCTTTCCTTGTACTACTCCATTTTGTTGAGGATTTCTTGGAGTAGAGAAATTATGATTGTATCTATTAGATTTATAAAATTATTGGAAATCACAATTTTGAAATTCACAATCGTGATCACTTCGAATTGATGAAATCATAAAACCTTTTTCATTTTGAACAAGTTTACAAAAATAGAAAAATGCCTAAAGTAATCATTTTTGTGTGTTAAGAAGTAAGTCCAAGTATATCTACTATAATTGTCAATAATAACAAAGGCATATTTTCTACCTCCTAGGCTTAATGTAGTAATTGGTCTAAACAAGTCCATATGGATCAATTGTAATGGTCTAGATGTACTTATTTGATTCTTTGGTTTGAAACTACCTTTTATTTGTTTTCCTAGTTGACATGCATCACACATATTATCTTTAACGAACTTAATGTGAGAAATTCCTCTCACAAGTTCTTTAGATGAGATTTGATATATTAGTTTTATACTAGCATGACCTAATCTCCTATGCCAAAGCCAAGCATCATCATTCAAAACCAAAAAATACATTTCATTACAAAGATCATTAATGTCAATAGTGTATATGTTATTTTGCTTTAGTGCAATCATAGATGTGTTTTTGTATGGTTTTTCAATAATGCAAGCATTAGTTTCAAATATAATGATATATCCTTTATCACATAATTGACTAATACTCAAAAGGTTATGCTTTAAACTATCAACTAACAATACATCTTCAATGAGAAGGTTGGATTTGTTACCTATGGTTCCTTTACTAATGATTTTACCATTGTTGTTGTCTCCGAATGTGACATATCCTTCGTCTATGCTAGTCATAGGTGTCCAACAAGCTAATCACATGAGTGATAGCATATGTGACTGCTAGTCATAGGTGCCCAACAAGCCAATCACATGAGTGATGACACGTGTAACTTGACACGGAATCTTTTTAATTATTATATTTTAGCATTTATCACTTTATATTGTCTATTGCATATATGCATATACATATTGTGATGTCCTTGGATCCGTGCAATAGGAATCGGATCGTGATGAGATCACGATAATGAGACCGATTCACCTTTAAACACAGATCCTAAATAATCCCGGTCATAGGTTACTCAAGAGGGACATCGTGATAACCGGACAGATTGGTATGCTGTATACCCGTCCATATGATGGATATAGTTAGTTTCATAGTTGCTCATGTGGGGATACTAGGGATACAATACAGGTGCTCATTGGAGAATGAGTTCACTGATTGATCTACTTATGGAATACTGGATGGTTGATGATGTCTTATTGTCAAACAATGATTTCGTAGTCCTAGTGGTGTATCTGGTCCTTAAACTTGAGATACCAAGAATGTCCTATATGAGTGCTCCACTCTTTGATACCATACTTATTGGTATAGATGTCCCAGATCTAGTACAACTGGTCATTGGGAGTGATAGTCAACCTTACGAGGGCTATTGAGTGTCGATAGATGATCATCCACTCTCGGCATCATGAGAGGAATATCCCATGTGTTCTTACTCAGACAAATCCCTGGCCAGAGTCATTCGGGTTGAGAGAGAAAGAGTTCTCTAGGAGAATCCGATTAGAGCGAGACTCGAGTAGAAACCGTATGGGTCTAGCAGCACCATACCCAATATACGGTCTTTGGGATATTAGATGGATGAGAGACTATAGGTATATGGTAATTGAGGGCAGACAGTTCCAATGGATTGGATTCCCCTATATCGTCTAGGGACTATGACGTAGTGGCCTAGTATGTCCGTAGTCGATGAGTCGAGTGAATTATTACAGAGATAATAATTCACTGAGCCAAAAGGAGTTCCGATAGCTATGACTCACGGCTAGCTCGATATTAGGCCTAGAGGGTCACACACATATGGTAGGCATTGTGATGAGTAAAGGTTCGAATATAAGATATCCGCCGAAACCCCTATCTTATTGGATATCCAATAAGCCCCTGAATTATTGGATCTCATGGATGATATCCAAAAAGTGTTAGGACCGGTGCGGCACTAAGAGGGGGGGGTGAATTAGTGCAGCGGATTAAAACGTCGATTTTGATAAATCTTTCGTACGGTAAAAATTGAACTTGAAAGCGTATTCGTATAGTAGAGCAGCTAAGGTAATGAGTAAATAAAGCAAGTAAGAAAGTTTGCAGTAATGTGAATAGCAACAATGAAATGCAAACCAGAGATTACGCCGTTTTTAAAGTGGTTCGGTCAAATGACCTACATCCACTTGCGAGGCCCCTCTTCGACGAGGCTCCCACCTTCCACTAGCAAATCTCTTAAAATGGAAGGGTAAATACCCCTCTTACAACTCTTTACAAGCAGTTCACACTCTTACAGATTTTCAAGAAAGAAGGAGGTGAACACTAGCAAATTGAAAACCAAGGATTGCTAAGACTTTTCTAAGACCTTTCTCTCAATCACTTGCTGCTCAAAAAGTTGTTCTCTCTGCTGAGAATTGAGGGGTATTTATAGGCCTCAAGAGGATTCAAATTTGGGCTCCAAAAATTTGAATTCTCTTATGTTCCCGATGCTGGCGGTGCCACCGCCCAGCTCTCGGGTGCTGGGCGGTGCAACCGCCCAGCCCAGGTGGTGCCACCGCCCAGCTCTCGGCCTCTGGGCAGTGCCACCGCCTACACTATTTCAGCTCACTAGTTGGGCTCCAAAATTGGCCCAAACCAGTCCGAACTTGGGCCGAATTGGCCCCTACTTGGGTCATAGGATTAACACCTAATCCTAGCCCTAATTAATGTGCTAACTACAAATTTAAAGACATTTTCTAAGCTATTACAAAGTCCATAAGTCAAGACTTCTTCCGGCGAGCTTTCGGCGAACTTCCGGCGGTCTTCCGATAAACTCTCGAAAACCATTCTGCGGACTCCCGACAAGCTCCTAGACTTCACGATTTGATCTTGGCGAGTTCCGATGAGCTTCTTCGGCAAGCTCCGATCTTTCTCGGTGAGCTCCGTGAACTTCCGACGAACCTTTTGGCGAGCTTTCGAAAAACCCTTCAGTAAGCTCCCTACTCATTCTCGGCTAGTTCCGACAGCATTCCCGACGAACCTTCAGACTTTCGTCGAACTCTCGAACTCCCAACGAATCCTTCGCGCTTGACTCCGGCACTTTGTTTCGCTTTATGTCTTCATCGTTATCGTAGTTAATCCTGCACACACAAGCCAAAACTCTACTCCGATCTAGACAATTATTACAACGCGAATTGACATTCTGTTGCCCGGCACGTCATTGGTTGGCGCTTCGTCCGATTCTTCACCGTATCGTTCTCTCTTGCGGCTTGTTGCCCAATCGACGGTTGACCTCCGCAACCCCGATATCCTTGGTGCAATTCCGCTCTCCTTGGCCCGATGCCCGACGTCCGAAGCGTCCTACCGTCCAATATCCTAACGTGATCTCCTCCGGTGCAACGTCAATTCCTTCTGCGTCAACTGTCTAATCCTGATCGAGTAGACCTGCATCACTCAAAATGCAGTTAAACATCTAAACACAATCAATTAGTTTCATCATCAAAATCCGAGATTCAACAATCTCCCCCTTTTTGATGATGACAACTAATTGATGACTACCGGAGTTAACTTTAACTCCCCGGAGTTTAACCAAACTCCCCCTATCAATATGCCATTGATAGAACACTTGGATTATCCCAAATCCAAGCAACATTCATCACATGTTATGAAAAATATTTAAACCATCATGCAAATATATAAAATATTCAATTCAATGCATGAAGTCATCAATATACTTCTCCCCCTATGTCATCAACAAAAAGGAGAAGTAGCTTTAGCTATTTTAAAAGATATTCAAGTTTTTGTAACGTGAAGCTAGATTTTCATCACAACATATAAGTACAAAAGCATAGTAAGATTCTTAAGTTCAATCATGGTAATTCAATACTTGCTTCTTGTGCAAGATTGCACTTTGCTTTTCTTTGCATGTTCTAACTAGCAAAAGCTTTCTCTCCTTTGTTTTTGTCGAAAAGTAGGGAAGAGTACAAGCTTGCCAGCATTTGCCTTGAGCTAGCAATCTTTCTCCCCCTATGTCATTGCCGAAAAGAAGGAGAGGAACCAATGATTTAGACTTTTACATAAATTATGAATTTGCATCAATCAATATTTCAATCATCACATGATACATACAAGACAAAAATGCAAAGAAATCATGTCATGAAAGACATCAATTGTTAAACATGATATGATAATAGTCTCATAAATTTCAATTTGCAATATATGTGATGCATTGCGATACTAAAAAATTTAATGTGATGCTTTTAAGAATATCAACCTATTTTTGATATAAAGCATGGCAAGAGCAATTATATTGCAAGTTATCTAAGTTTTACAATTTTTGCTTCTTTCGAGATAGCAATTCTTTGCTTATCTTTATATTGCAATATTTGCAATTCATTGGTAGCGTTCATGATAGCAAGTTCTTTCAATGAAATGATCGAGCTAGCAAATTTTCCTTCCTTTGAAATATGTAGGCTAGTAAACTAACTCCCCCTTTATCATTATCGAAAAGAAGGGAGAAATCAATGGCTAAAAAATTTAATCATTATACAAGCCATATTACAAAATCATGTTATGATATCAAGAAAATTCAAGAAGGACATGATTCATTCGACAAATCTTTTTAATAGAGCAAAAGAATTATACAACCAAGGATCATGATTAAAATATATCAATATCATAGATCAAGTCACGATTCGTGATTCATCATAAAGCAAATTAATTTTCAATTGTCACATAAGGCATTTAAAGAATTTTGAAACATAGGAGAATGATTAATTTAAGCATGCAATGTTTCAATCAAATTCAAGTCATGAATACCAATACTTTCATATTGTGAGTATCAATTCATGAATACCAAAAGATATTATTTGTGATTCCAATTTTTTAAGATCAAGATGATGATTTAGATAAAACTTATTTAAATCAAATCATTAACTTGAAACTCATGATCAAGTCATCAAAATCAATTTCGAGATTCACAAAATATCATGAAATCATTAATCTCGATCAGATGGGAAAAGTATTTTTTTTTTTTAAGTGATTCTTTTTCATCTAAGCATGCCTTAGTCTTTATATGTCAAATCAACATTTCTTGGGTATGCATGATATCAAAACATGGTTTCAAATTTTCAACATATAACATGTATAAATTTAAAAATCAAAGGGAGGAGGAAAGGAATTCAAAGGTACAAAGATTTCAACAATCTCATAAACAAATGAAGGATTAATTCATGAATCCAAAATTTCATGAATCATTTCGACAAATTTCCTTTTAAATAATCAAAATGATCGTCAAAGGAAATCTCATGTTATTCCAAGAAATCAAGATCATGATTTTGATAAAACTCATTTCAAATTTAAATCATCAAAATCATTTTTAAGGTTCACAAAATTCATAACATAAATAGATTCATGATTTCATTGATAATATATTTTTCCCTTTTTTAAGTGTTTCATTTTAAGTGATTGGTTTCATGTTAGCATGCATTTACCTTTAATAAAACAAGTGTCAACATTTAAGACGGAAAGGTAATTTCGTAAAACAAATCATTAAGCATGATTCCATGATAACATCCTTTTAAAAACTTGATATTCATCATCAAGTATGATTTCAAAAAGTATATTCGAGAGAAATCATTAAGACCAAATGTATGATACACTCATTTATTTTCAAAATATTCATCATGTTTATTTTTATGAGATTCACAAGATTGGTAAAATAAATTTATTAATCTCAATAGGATAGAAAATTCATTTCCATTTCATACAATTGATTTCATGTGAGGGTATTCAAGTCTTTTGTGAAAACATGTATCATCATTTAAAATCGAAACATAAGTTTCGTCATGAAGCCGTCAAGACCAAACACATCATAATATCACATCTATCATCAAAAGACTATCAAGAAATTCATAGATGTACATGCACTATGTCATCTTAATATGTCATGAGAATGTCATCTTAATTCATCATAAAAACGATTAGACCAAAAACATGTTAATCTAAAATGAGAGTTTCAAATTAACATTTACTTCAAAATCTCATGCATGACATAAAATCATCAAGATACACATGCATGGATTAATCCTAAGCATTATCACATATCATATAATTATCATCCCTATTGTTGCATACATCATTCAACATTTCAAAACATAACATGCATGAAACCTTAGCAATATACTTTTCATGATCAAAATTTTTAATTTTTCAAAGATGCTAAAAAAAAAAACATGATATAATTTTTTAAAAAATAATTTTTTATTTCCTATTCCTACTATCTAAATTAAGCACTCATGAAAAACTTCAAGTAATTTCAAAATAATTCAAGAGAGTTGAGTTACTTACCTTGTAGTCGAAGCCCATCAAAGCCCAATTCGCCATTTCACCTTTGGAAGTTCTTGATTCATCCTTGGTTGCCTTCCTCTTCTTTGGCCTCTTCCTCCGTTCAAGTTCATTGTTTATTTTAGATTTTTGTTTAATGAACTTATTAAGATTTAGTGTTCGAAGTTCAAGTTCATCATTGTCCTCATCACTTGAGTCATCACTCAAGTGATATTCATTTGTCCGGAGTTCCAAATCCTTCCTATTCTTTGGAAGGTAGTTCAAGTGCTCATCGGGTTCAAAATGTTCCAAAAGTGTCATTTCATAGGTCATTAGTGACCCGATTAATTCTTCTAATGGAAAATCATTTAAATTTTTTGTCTCTTGTATTGCGGTTATTTTAGGATCCCACCTTTTTGGAAGGGATCTTAAGATCTTACTTACGAGATCAAAATTCGAAAAAGATTTACCAAGAACTCTTAGATTATTGACGACATCCGTGAAACGGGTGTACATGTCGCCTATAGTCTCGCTTGGTTGCATTCGAAAAAGCTCAAAATCATGCAATAAAATATTAACTTTCGAGTCTTTGACTCTACTAGTTCCCTCGTGTGTGATTTCAAGTGTTCGCCAAATATCAAAAGCCGTTTCGCACATAGAAATCCGATTGAACTCATTTTTGTCCAAAGCGCAAAATAAGGCATTCATAGCCTTTGCGTTTAAAGAAAAATGCTTCTTCTCCAAATCCGACCATTCGTTCATCGGTTTAGAGGGAAGTTGAAAACCGTTTTCAACAATATTCCATAAATCCAAGTTCATAGAAATCAAGAAAACTCTCATTCGAGTTTTCCAATAAGTGTAGTCCAATCCGTTAAACAACGGTGGACGAAAAACCGAAAAGCCCTCTTGAAAGCCATGAAGAGCCATTTCTCTCGGGTATAAATCCGAAATGAGAAATACCAGGCTCTGATACCAATTGTTAGGACCGGTGCGGCACTAAGAGGGGGGGGTGAATTAGTGCAGCGGATTAAAACGTCGGTTTTGATAAATCTTTCGTACGGTAAAAATTGAACTTGAAAGCGTATTCGTATAGTAGAGCAGCTAAGGTAATGAGTAAATAAAGCAAGTAAGAAAGTTTGCAGTAATGTGAATAGCAACAATGAAATGCAAACCAGAGATTACGCCGTTTTTAAAGTGGTTCGGTCAAATGACCTACATCCACTTGCGAGGCCCCTCTTCGACGAGGCTCCCACCTTCCACTAGCAAATCTCTTAAAATGGAAGGGTAAATACCCCTCTTACAACTCTTTACAAGCAGTTCACACTCTTACAGATTTTCAAGAAAGAAGGAGGTGAACACTAGCAAATTGAAAACTAAGGATTGCTAAGACTTTTCTAAGACCTTTCTCTCAATCACTTGCTGCTCAAAAAGTTGTTCTCTCTGCTGAGAATTGAGGGGTATTTATAGGCCTCAAGAGGATTCAAATTTGGGCTCCAAAAATTTGAATTCTCTTATGTTCCCAATGCTGGCGGTGCCACCGCCCAGCTCTCGGGTGCTGGGCGGTGCAACCGCCCAGCCCAGGTGGTGCCACCGCCCAGCTCTCGGCCTCTGGGCGGTGCCACCGCCTAGTCTAGGCGGTGCCACCGCCTACACTATTTCAGCTCACTGGTTGGGCTCCAAAATTGGCCCAAACCAGTTCAAACTTGGGTCGAATTGGCCCCTACTTGGGTCATAGGATTAACACCTAATCCTAGCCCTAATTAATGTGCTAACTACAAATTTAAAGATATTTTCTAATCTATTACAAAGTCCATAAGTCAAGACTTCTTCCGGCGAGCTTTCGGCGAACTTCCGGCGGTCTTCCGATAAACTCTCGAAAACCATTCTGCGGACTCCCGGCAAGCTCCTAGACTTCACGATTTGATCTTGGCGAGTTCCGACGAGCTTCTTCGGCAAGCTCCGATCTTTCTCGGTGAGCTCCGTGAACTTCCGACGAACCTTTTGGCAAGCTTTCGAAAAACCCTTCAGCAAGCTCCCTACTCATTCTCGGCTAGTTCCGACAGCATTCCCGACGAACCTTCAGACTTCCGTCGAACTCTCGAACTCCCAACGAATCCTTCGCGCTTGACTCCGGCACTTTGTTTTGCTTTATGTCTTCATCGTTATCGTAGTTAATCCTGCACACACAAGCCAAAACTCTACTCCGATCTAGACAATTATTACAACGCGAATTGACATTCTGTTGCCCGGCACGTCATTGGTTAGCGCTTCGTCCGATTCTTCACCGCATCGTTCTCTCTTGCGGCTTGTTGCCCAATCGGCGGTTGACCTCCGCAACCCCGATATCCTTGGTGCAATTCCGCTCTCCTTGGCCCGATGCCCGACGTCCGAAGCGTCCTACCGTCCAATATCCTAACGTGATCTCCTCCGGTGCAACGTCAATTCCTTCTGCGTCAACTGTCTAATCCTGATCGAGTAGACCTGCATCACTCAAAATGCAGTTAAACATCTAAACACAATCAATTAGTTTCATCATCAAAATCCGAGATTCAACAATAAGAGCCCATAAGAAATTATTGGATAGATATCCACTAATCTAAAGGGCTTGGGTAATTGATTACAGATCCAATACCCACTAGGGGAGGATCCATTAGGGTTTGATAGGAGGCTTCTACAAATAGGAGGGATTCAGAGTCTCATAGGCTAGAGCCTTTGTTTGCCTCACCTATTCTCCTCCCCCTCTTCACCTCAAAGCAGGCCTGAAGTTTTGAGGAGCGTCGTCACAGCCCTACTGTGTGGATCACCGCTAAAGAGGAGGACGCTTGACCTCCTTCACCCTCTCCTAGAGATCTGCAAGAAAATAGGGATATACGATCTCCCTAGGTAACACAATCTATTCTATATGCAGTTTATTTCGCGGATTTTTTGCGCACCAATCTTCGCATGACGACAAACATCTTTTTGGGAAATTGGAGATTTTGTTTTTCTTATTCTTCCGCTTGCGTATGTGATGTCGCCCCTAAGATTTCCCAATAGTCTAGGCTACTGATCTTAGAAAAATAAGATGGATCTCCGATCATATGTCTTGAGCATCCACTATCAAGGTACCATCTCTTGCTTCTAGCTTATGATGGTATATTTTTCTACAAAAAAGGATGATTTTTAGGTACCCATTTGACCTTAGGTGCCTCAAAAATCAATATACATGTCTTATCATGTTGCATTGAGTCATTTGAGGTTCTTTTAGGAACCCAAATTAATCTATGTGGACTATGTTTTTTGAATGGACATTTGTACGCAACATGTCCAAGTTTGCAACAAAAGTTGCATTTGGTGTGAGGTGATACATACAAGGTAGGGCCTTTAATAAAGGTGGTTAGATTTTGGTGAGAGTTACTCACAAATCCGATTCTGCCTTTTCTATAAACATGACCCTTATTAGCAAGGATCATGTTCAAGGACTTGCTACCAACCTCAAATTTCTTCAAGGTTTTTTTGAGTAGCAAATTTTCCTTTTGAAGTATTTCTAATTCATGGCATTTTGTATATGGAACTAAGCTATTTTCATGCTCAATCTTTAGTCTATCAAAATCACTAATAAGAGAAGCATATTCCTTTTTCAAACAGTTATACTTTTTACTCAAATTCTACATTCATCAAACAATTCATGAAATGCATTTAAAAGTTAATCGAAAGATAAATTTGCATCTAATGAACTTGTTACCTCATCTCTAATAACCATTAGTGCATAGTGAGCAACTTGCTCGGTGTTGGTTGGCTCCTCTTCTTCGGAAGCACTTGAGTCATCCCATGTAGCTTTAAGAGCCTTCTTCTTTGGTCACCTCCTCTTTGCTTGGGGACATTCACTCTTGAAGTGTCCCAACTTCTTGCATTCATAACATATCACTTATTCTTTCTTAAGTTCAAATTTATTTTTTGTATTATTTTTAAATTTATTTCTTTTTATGAATCTTTTGAATTTCTTTGTTAAGAGTGCCAAATAATCATCACAATCTTCATCACTTGAATTTTCTTTCAAGTGGTCTTCTTGTGTTCTTAGTGCCATATCCTTCTTGTTCTTTGGAAGGGTGTCCTCAAGCTCTTCATGAGCCTTACATATCATCTCATAGGTCATTATTGACCCGATTAGTTCTTCAAGAGGAAAATTATTTAGATCTTTAGTCTCTTGAATGGCCATTACTTTAGGGTCCCAACTTTTTGGAAGGGATCTTAAAATCTTATTAACAAGTTCAAAATCCTAAAAACTTTTACAAAGTCCTTTTAGACCATTGACAACATCCGTAAATCGAGTGTACATATCTCCAATGGTCTCACTCGGTTTCATCTGAAACAACTCGTAAGTGTGCACTAAAAGATTGATTTTTGACTCCTTCACTCTACTAGTGCCTTCATGAGTCACTTCGAGTGTATATCAAATATCAAAAGTCATTTCACAAATCGATACTCGATTAAACTCATTTTTATCTAATACACCAAATAAGACATTCATAGCCTTGGCATTTAAAGTAAAAGTCTTCTTCTCCAACTCATTCCAATCGTTCATTAGAAGAGAAAACTTTTGAAAACCATTTTCGATAACATTCCATAGCTAAAAATCCATTAAAATTTGGAAGATCTTTATTCTAGTCTTCCAATATATGTAATCCGTCCCATTGAACATGGGCGAACGTGTAATTGAATGACCCTTTTGGTTGCCGATAAATGCCATCTCTTTTGGGTTTTAAACTAAATGAGAGTAAACCTTGCTCTGATACCAATTGGTAGGATTAAGGGTGGCACTAAGAGGGGGGGGGGTGAATTAGTGCAATGGAAAACTTTCATGATTTCAAAAGTCTTTGTTTCGATTAAAACTGATTCTGACGAAAATGGTTTCAATTCAATCTGTTTCAAAGAGAAATTGAACTTGAGAGCTTTCATAAAAGTGCAAGAGAAGATTAAAGAGATTTACAGTAATGTAAATTGCATAAATGAAAAGCAAACCAGAATTTAGAGTGGTTCGGTCAACATGACCTATATCTACTTTCGAATTCCTCCTCCGATGAGGTCACCGGCGTCCACTAAAGGCCTTCCTTCAATAGGTGAAGACCAACCATCTCTTTATAGCGCTTTCTTCTTTTCACGGGTTTAGGAGAGAACCCTTACAAGTCTCACACTTCTCTTGAATGATCTCAACACTTAGAAAGGGTAGAGGAGAACTCTAGCACTTTTACAACTCTTTAACACTTTAAAGACTCAAGATTATGCCAATACTTTTCATGTCCTTTCATACAAAAAAGGATGGGGTTTTTATAGGCTCCAATAGCTTCAAAAATGAAGCCAAGAAGTGTCTCATCCCGATTTTCCGGGGTATTGACGGTATTACTATCATTATTAGGCGGTACCATCGCCCGACACCTTACACTGAGCGGTACTACCGCTCAGTCTGGGCGGTACCACTACTTGATAGAGCAGCTCTGGCGGTACCACTGCTTGATAAGTGCAGTACCACCGCCCAGATAACTTGGGGCATTGCTTTCCAAGCGGTGTCACCGTCGATCATGTTTTTAGGAGCTGAATTGGCTGCTCAATTCGGCCCAATTCAGCCCTATTAAGGGCCCAATTGGCCCTTAATTAAGTTAGTGGGATTACCTCCCAATCCTAACTTAATTTACTCTCTAACTATGATAATTAAGACATGATCATAGTATTGTTAGGATCGGAGTGGCACTAAGCGGGGAGGGGTGAATTAGTGCAGCGGATTAAAACTCGTAAGTTTGAAATCGATTTCGTAAATGTGTAGAGATTTCGATTTGATGAAGGATGACTTAGCAAAGATAGCTCAAGTAAAGGAAGTTAAGAATAGGGAGATAAAAACCGAAAGTTTGCTGCTAAGTAAATAAATATTTTAGAAAGTTAAACACTCACACATTCAAGGAGCACCACAATTTAAAGTGGTTCGGTCAAATGACCTATATCCACCTGTGAAGCCTTCTTCGATGAGGCTCCCAACTTCTACTAGTAAATCACTTTAAAGGGGAAGGACCAAATACCCCTCTTACAACCTTTTTATAAGTGGTTCACACTCTTACAGATTTTTCAAAGAGAAAGAGGGAGGTGAACACTTAAGCTATTGAAAACAAGACTTTGCTAAGGACTTGGCTAAAGCTTTTTCTCAATTTCTAACTTCTCAAAAGGTGTATTCTCTGCTAAGAATTAAGGGGTATTTATAGATCCCAAGAGGATTCAAATTTGGGCTCTAAATTTTGAATTCCTTTGGGTTCCCAGAGCTGGCGGTGCCACTGCCTGTCAATGTCAATTTGACCATGTACTAGCGATGCCACCACCTATCAGTGGCGATGCCACCGCCCAACCTTTCGGGTGCTGGGCGGTGCCACTGCCCAATCCGCGGTACCACTACCTGTCCTTTCGGGTTCTAGGTGGTGCCACCCCCTAGTCCTGGCAAGCTCCTAGATTTTACGATGATCTTCTTGGCAAGTTCCAACGAGCTTCTTTGGCAAGCTCCTGGACTTCTCGATTGGTTCCGATAGAACTTCTTACGAATGTCCGGACTTCTAGTGAACTCTTGAACTTCCAATGAGATCTCGATCTTGACTCCAGTACAACACTTGCTTTATGTCTTCAAGCTATCGTAGTTAATCCTGCACACTTTTCTCAATATATAGATTAGATCAAATAATTTATAATTGATTTCATCATCAAAATATGAGATTCAATAAGTACTTCTTGTTCTGGTGCATCAATTGCTCTTCCGACGAGCTTCCGGCAAACATCTGACAAATTCTTGGCAATGCTCCGACGGACTCCTGGCAAGCTCCTAGATTTTACGATGATCTTCTTGGCAAGTTCCAACGAGCTTCTTTGGCAAGCTCCTGGACTTCTCGATTGGTTCCGATAGAACTTCTTACGAATGTCCGGACTTCTAGTGAACTCTTGAACTTCCAATGAGATCTCGATCTTGACTCCAGTACAACACTTGCTTTATGTCTTCAAGCTATCGTAGTTAATCCTGCACACTTTTCTCAATATATAGATTAGATCAAATAATTTATAATTGATTTCATCATCAAAATCTGAGATTCAATAAGTACTTCTTGTTCTGGTGCATCAATTGCTCTTCCGACGAGCTTCCGGCAAACATCTGACAAATTCTTGGCAATGCTCCGACGGACTCCTGGCAAGCTCCTAGATTTTACGATGATCTTCTTGGCAAGTTCCAACGAGCTTCTTTGGCAAGCTCCTGGACTTCTCGATTGGTTCCGATAGAACTTCTTACGAATGTCCGGACTTCTAGTGAACTCTTGAACTTCCAATGAGATCTCGATCTTGACTCCAGTACAACACTTGCTTTATGTCTTCAAGCTATCGTAGTTAATCCTGCACACTTTTCTCAATATATAGATTAGATCAAATAATTTATAATTGATTTCATCATCAAAATATGAGATTCAATAAGTACTTCTTGTTCTGGTGCATCAATTGCTCTTCCGACGAGCTTCCGGCAAACATCTGACAAATTCTTGGCAATGCTCCGACGGACTCCTGGCAAGCTCCTAGATTTTACGATGATCTTCTTGGCAAGTTCCAACGAGCTTCTTTGGCAAGCTCCTGGACTTCTCGATTGGTTCCGATAGAACTTCTTACGAATGTCCGGACTTCTAGTGAACTCTTGAACTTCCAATGAGATCTCGATCTTGACTCCAGTACAACACTTGCTTTATGTCTTCAAGCTGTAGTAGTTAATCCTGCACACTTTTCTCAATATATAGATTAGATCAAATAATTTATAATTGATTTCATCATCAAAATCTGAGATTCAATAAGTACTTCTTGTTCTGGTGCATCAATTGCTCTTCCGACGAGCTTCCGGCAAACATCTGACAAATTCTTGGCAATGCTCCGACGGACTCCTGGCAAGCTCCTAGATTTTACGATGATCTTCTTGGCAAGTTCCAACGAGCTTCTTTGGCAAGCTCCTGGACTTCTCGATTGGTTCCGATAGAACTTCTTACGAATGTCCGGACTTCTAGTGAACTCTTGAACTTCCAATGAGATCTCGATCTTGACTCCAGTACAACACTTGCTTTATGTCTTACTGCTGTAGTAGTTAATCCTGCACACTTTTCTCAATATATAGATTAGATCAAATAATTTATAATTGATTTCATCATCAAAATCTGAGATTCAATAAGTACTTCTTGTTCTGGTGCATCAATTGCTCTTCCGACGAGCTTCCGGCAAACATCTGACAAATTCTTGGCAATGCTCCGACGGACTCCTGGCAAGCTCCTAGATTTTACGATGATCTTCTTGGCAAGTTCCAACGAGCTTCTTTGGCAAGCTCCTGGACTTCTCGATTGGTTCCGATAGAACTTCTTACGAATGTCCGGACTTCTAGTGAACTCTTGAACTTCCAATGAGATCTCGATCTTGACTCCAGTACAACACTTGCTTTATGTCTTACTGCTGTAGTAGTTAATCCTGCACACTTTTCTCAATATATAGATTAGATCAAATAATTTATAATTTATTTCATCATCAAAATCTGAGATTCAATAATGATCTCCAAAAGGATAGGATGTTGAAGATTGATCCTTTATTTAGTAGAAAGTGGGGATTTTGTTTTTGTTGCTAGAGGAAGAGCAAGAGATTCAAGAGTTTTGGGGCACTTAGGAAAGTTGTGGAATGAGTTGGGGTCGGTTCTACCGCTAGCCCTAACTTGTTCTTTATATAAGGCATGTTGTGGGCAGTGGCACCGCCAGCTAGGTGGTGCTACTGCCTACAACCCATGACAACTGGCGGTGCTATCGCTAGCTGGGCGGTGCCACTACCTATACAGTGAGCAGTGCTCTGATTGTGGTGTGTTGTAGTGCTGACATTAAATGGTTCCATCTTGCAAGATTTTTATCATTGTGAAGTGCACACACTCATTTATACATTATAAGCTCATCATGAAAGATTCGCATCATGTAAAAATTTGCACCAAAATTCATGATTCATCATATAAAATTTGTACGCAAACATCAAAAAAATAAATGCATATGATAAGATTCATATGACTCATTGTGCAATTTATGATTCAAGTGAGTGATCTTGTAAGAAAAAAAATCGAGAAAGTCCAAAAACAAAATTCAATAAATTCATGCATTCGAACAATTTAACATCATAATTCCCTTCTAATAAAATCAAATTATTTTTCATTTAAAGGTTTTGTAAAGATATTGGCTAATTGATGTTTTATATCAATAAACTCTAAGATTACATCATGATTATTAATAAGATCTCATATAAAGTGATGCATAATGTCAATGTGTTTAGTTCTAGAGTATTGAATATGATTTTTTGTTAAACATATTGCACTTGTATTATCACATTTTATAGGAATATTCTAAGATAAATTTTATAATCTTTTAATGTATTTTTCATCCATATAACTTGTGCATAATATGTACTAGCTGCACTGTATTCAGTTTCGGTTGTAGATAATGCAATCGAGTTCTGTTCTTAGAAGACCAAGAGACAAGTGTATATCCTAATAATTGACATGTTCCGGATGTGCTTTTTCTATCTAATCTACATCTAGCAAAATCTACATCAGCATAAGTAATTAATTTAAAGTTTTCAGAGTTTGGATACCATAATCCTAGATTTGTGATTCCTTTATATTGAAACCTAGCACAAAGTCCTATGCTAAACATGATGTTTAGTATAGTTGCAGTGAGGTATAGTAAACTACCATCATACCCCTATAAGCTTTTTATCAAAGCTTTCTCCACTTTCGTCAATGTCTAACTTGGTGGAGCATCTAGCAAAATCTACATCAGCATAAGTAATTAATTTAAAGTTTTCAGATTTTGGATACCATAATCCTAGATTTGTGATTCCTTTAAAATATATAAGTATTCTTTTGATTGCTTTAAAATGAGATAACTTAATATTAGATTGAAACCTAGCACAAAGTCCTATGCTAAACATGATGTTTAGTATAGTTGCAGTGAGGTATAGTAAACTACCATCATACCCCTATAAGCTTTTTATCAAAGCTTTCTCCACTTTCGTCAATGTCTAACTTGGTGGAGCATCTAGCAAAATCTACATCAGCATAAGTAATTAATTTAAAGTTTTCAGATTTTGGATACCATAATCCTAGATTTGTGATTCCTTAACTTGGTGGAGCATCTAGCAAAATCTACATCAGCATAAGCAATTAATTTAAAGTTTTCAGATTTTGGATATCATAATCCTAGATTTGTGATTCCTTTAAAATATATAAGTATTCTTTTGATTGCTTTAAATGAGATAACTTAATATTAGATTGAAACCTAGCACAAAGTCCTATGCTAAACATGATGTTTAGTATAGTTGCAGTGAGGTATAGTAAACTACCATCATACCCCTATAAGCTTTTTATCAAAGCTTTCTCCACTTTCGTCAATGTCTAACTTGGTGGAGGTACTCATAGGAGTATTGATAGCCTTTGAACTATCCATCTTAAACCATTTTAGCAAGTCTAAAGCATATTTTGTTTGGCTAAGAAAAATATCATTACTAAGTTGTTTGATTTGTAAGCCTAAAAAGAAAGTTAGTTCACCCATTAGACTCATTTCAAATTCTTGACTCATGCTTCTGGCAAACAAGTCACATAAGGATTCATTAATAGAACTAAAAATAATGTCATCAACATAAATTTGAACAATAAGAAAATCATTTTCAAAATTTTTAATAAACAATGTAGTATCAACCTTGCCTTTAGAGAAATTATTTTGAATAAGAAAGGAGCTAAGTCTCTCATACCAATCCCTTGGGGCTTGTTTCAATCTATAGAGAGCTTTAGTCAATTTAAACATATGATTAGGGAAATTATCATTCTCAAATCCGGGAGGTTGTTCAACATACACTTCTACAGAAATAAAGCCATTAAGAAAAGCACTATTAACATATATTTGAAACAACTTAAAATTATTACTACTAGCATAGGTAAGGAGCATCCTTATAACTTCTAATCGTGCCACAAGAGCGAAGGTTTCTTCATAATCGATACTTTCTTCTTAGTTGAAACCCTTGACCACTAATCTAGCATTATTTCTAATCACGATACCAAATTCATCTTACTTGTTTTAAAGACTCATTTAGTACCAATAACTAAATAGTCATTTGGCCTTGGAACAAGCTTTCATACCTCATTTCTTTCAAATTGGTTCAACTCTTTTTGCATTGCAATAACCCATGAATCATCTTTCAAGGCCTCATCAATACATTAGGTTCAATTTGGGAGAGAAAAGCGGTGTTGGCACAAAAACTTTTAAGAGAAGAAAGAGTTTGAACCCCTTTTGATGTGTCTCCTATGATTAGCTTCTTAGGATAAGCATCTACATACTTATATTTCTTGGGTAAAAAAGGCTCGGAAGAAGATACATCCAAGTTGCTAGATGGAGAAGGGGTTTCATTTAAATTTAAAACATCAAAGTTATGATCATGATCAAAATCATTTTTCTTAGTTTCGGAAACTTCATTAAAAATCGCTTGAATAGACTCTTCTATAACCAAAGTTCTTTTGTTAAAGATACGAAAAGTCTTAGAAATAGAAGAATAACCAAGAAAAATTCCTTCATCAGATTTTGCATCAATCTTTCCTAAGGTATCTTTTTCATTCAAAATAAAACATTTGCACCCGAAGACTTTAAAATATGAAACATTGAGTTTTTTTTTTGTTTCACAACTCATAAGGAGTTTTTGAAAGTAATGGTCTTACTAGAACCCTATTCATGACATAGCATGTCATATTTTCAACTTTGACCCAAAAATATTTGAGCAGGTTATGTTCATTTAACGTGGTTCTTGTCATTTCTTGTAAGTTTCTATTTTTTCTTTCTACTACTCTATTTTGTTGAGGATTTCTCGGAGTGGAGAAATTATGGTTGTTTTCATTGGATTCACAAAACTCTTGAAAATCACGGTTTTGAAACTCACTACCGTGATCAATTCAAATTGATGAAATCATAAAGTCCTTTTTCATTTTGAACAAGTTTACAAAACTTAGAGAAATACCTAAAGCAATCACTTTTGTGTGCCAAAAAGTAAGTCAATATGTATTTACTATAATCATCCACGATGAGAAATGTGTATTTGTTACCTCCTAGGCTTGATGTAGCAATTAGTCTGAAAGGTCCATATAGATCAATTGCAATGGTTTAGAGATACTTATTTGGTTCTTTGGTTTGAAACTACCTTTTATTTGTTTTCCTAGTTGACATGCATCACACACATTGTCTTTAATGAACTTAATATGAGGAATTCCTCTTACAAGTCTTTTAGATGAGATTTGAGAGATTAGTTTCATGCTAGCATGACCTAATCTCCTATGCCAAAGCCAAGCATCATCATTTAAAATCAAAAAATACATTTCATTACAAAGATCATCAATATTGATAGTGTACACATTATTTTGTTTTAGGACAATCATAAATGTGTCTTTGTATGGTTTTTCAATAATGCAAGCATTAAATTCAAATCTAACAATATATTCTTTATCACACAATTAACTAATGCTCAAAAGGTTATGCTTTAAGCCATCAACCAACAACACATCTTTAATAAAAAGGTTAGATTTGTTACCTATGGTTCCTTAGCCAATGATTTTAACCTTGTTGTTGTCTCCGAAGGTGACATATCCTTCGTCTAGGCTAGTGAGCTTAGAGAATTGAGATGGATCTCCAGTCATATGCCTTGAGCATCCACTATCAAGGTACCATCTCTTGCTCCTAGCTTATGATGATATATTTTTCTACAAAAAAGGATGATTTTTAGGTACCCATTTGACCTTGGGTGCCTCAAAAATCGATCCACATAGCTTATCATGTTGCATTGAGTCATTTGAGGTTCTCTTAGGAACCCAAATCAATTTATGTAGATTATATCTCTTAAGTGGACATTTATAAGTAATATGCCCGATTTTGCAACAAAAGTTGTATTTGGTGTGAGGTGATACATGCAAGGTAAGGCCTTTAACAAAGGTGGTTGGATTTTGGTGATAGCTACTCACAAATCTAATTCTACCTCTCCTATGGATGTGACCCTTATTGGCAATGATCATGTTCAAAGACTTGCTACCAACTTCAAATTTTTCTAAGGTTTCTTTGAGTAGCAAGTTTTCCTTTTGAAGTATTTCTAATTCATCACATTTCATACATAGAGCTAAGCTATCATTGTGCTTAACTTTTAATCTATCTAAATCACTAACAAGAGAAGCATGCTCTTTTTTCAATAATTTATATTTTTTACTGATTAATTTATATTCATCAAATAAATCATGAAAAGCACTTAATAGTTCATCAAAGGATAAATTTGCATCTAATGAACTACTTATCTCATCTCCAATAGCCATTAGTGCATAGTGAGCAACTTGCTCGGTGTTGGTTGGCTCCTCTTCTTCGGTTGTACTTGAGTCATCCTAAGTTGCTTTAAGGGACTTCTTTTTCTTTGGTTGCTTCCTCTTTGCTTAGGAACATTCACTTTTGAAGTGTCCCAGATTCTTGCACTCGTAACATATCACTTGTTCTTTCTTGGATTCAATTTTACTTTTTGTATTATTTTTAAATTTATTTATTTTTATAAATTTTTTGAACTTTCTTGTTAAGAGTGCCAAGTCTTCATCATAGTCCTCATCACTTGAATTTTCTTTCAAGTGGTCTTCTTGAATTCTTAGTGTCATATACTTCCTATTCTTTGGAAGGTTGTTCTCAAACTCTTCCAAAGCATTACAAGTCATCTCATAGATCATTAGTGACCCGATTAGTTCTTCGAGGGGAAAGTTATTTAAATCCTTGACCTCTTGAATGGCCATTACTTGAGGATCCCAACTCTTTGGGAGGGATCTTAAGATTTTGTTAACAAGTGCAAAATCTGAGAAAGTTTTTACCAAGTCCTTTTAGACCATTGACGACATCCGTAAATCGGGTGTACATATCTCCAATGGTCTCACTCGGTTTCATTCGAAACAATTCATAAGTATGGACTAAAAGATTAATTTTTGACTCCTTTACTCTATTAGTGCCTTTATGAGTAACTTCGAGTGTATACCAAATATCAAAAGTCATTTCACAAATCGACACTCGATTGAACTCGTTTTTATCCAAAGCACAAAATAAGGCATTCATAGCCTTGGCATTTAGATCAAAAGTCTTCTTCTCCAACTTATTCCAATCATTCATTGGAAGAAAAGACTTTTAAAAGTCATTTTCTACAATGTTCCATAATTCGAAATCAATAGAAATAAGAAAAATCCTCATTCTAGTCTTCCAATAGGTATAATCCGTTTCATTGAACATATGATTGTGTGACCTCTTAGTTGCCAGCAAATGCCATCTCTCTTGGGTTTCAAACCAAATGAGAGTGACCTCACTCTAATACCAATTGTTAGGATCAAGAGCGATACTAAAAAGGGGGTATTGAATCTCAGATTTTGATGATGAAACCAATTGATAAGTGTTTATGATTTGATTTGCATTTTAAGTGACTTAGGAAGCTTCGATCAGGATGAGACAATTAAAGCAGGAAGAATCATGTTAGGCCGGTGGAATATGTCAGAAGATTGGACGTCGAGCCGGAGGATCGGTCGACGTATCGATAGAAGGCTTCAAGCCATGGATTCAAGCATCGAGCCAAGAAAAGTGGATATTGTGCTAAGGAAATCGGAGTTGTGGAGGTTAACTGGCCGATTAAGCAATAGGCCGCAAGAGAGGATGATGTACCAAAAAATCGGACGAAGCGTCAATGGACCAATGACATGCCGGACAATATGATTCATGCTTAGTAATAATTGTCTAGATTGAAGTGTGTTTTACATGTGCAGGATTAATTATGATAGCAAGGCATAAAGCAAAATGAAGTCTCAGAGTCAAGAATGTAATTTCATTGGGAGTTCGAGAGTTCATCAAAAGTTTGGACGTTCGTCGGAAATTCTACCGGAACTAATCGAGAAGTTCTGGAGCTTGTCAAAGAAGCTCGTTGGAACTCGCCAAGAAGATCATCGTGAAGTCTAGGAGCTTGCTAGGAGTCCATTGGAACATTGCCGAGAGATCGTCAGAAGTTCACCGGAAGATCGTCGGAAGCTCGCCGAAAGAAACCTTAACTCATATGACTTGTTTAGCTTAATAAATGTCTTAGAATTCGTAGTTATTGCCAGTCATAGGTGCCCAACAAGCCAATCATGTGAGTGATGGCACATGTGACTTGACATGGAATCTTTTGGCTTATTATATTTTGGCATTTATCACTTTATATTAAATATTACATATATGCATATATACATTGTGATGCCCTTGGATCCGTGCAATGGGAATCGGATCGTGATGAGATCATGATAATGAGACCGATTCACCTTTAAACGCAGATCCTAAATAATCCCAATCATAGGTTACTCGAGAGGGACATCGTGATAACCGGACAAACTGGTGTGTTGTATACCCGTCCATATGATGGATGCAGCTGGTCTCATAGCTGCTCATGTGGGGATACTAGGGATACAGTACAGGTGCTTATTAGAGAATGAGTTCATTGATTGATCCGCTTACGGAATACTGGATGGTTGATGATGCCTTATTGTTAGACAATGATTCCGTAGTCTTAGTGGTGTATCTAGTCCTTAGACTTGAGACACCAAGGATGTCCTATATGAGTGCTCCACTCTTTGATACCAGACTTATAGGTTTGGATGTCTCAGATCTAGTACAACTGGTCATTGGGAGTGGCAATCGACCTTATGAGGGCTATTGAGTATTAATAGAGGATCATCCACTCTCGACGTCATGAGAGGAATATCTCATGTATTCTTGCTCAGACAAATCCCTGACCAGGGTCATTCAGGTTGAGAGAGAAAGAGTTCTCCAAGAGAATCCGATTAGAGCAACACTCGAGTAAAAACCATATGGGTCTGACAGCACCATGCCCAATATACGGTCTTTGGGATATTAGATAGATGAGAGACTATAGGTACATGGTAGTTGAGGACAGATAGATCCAATGGATTGGATTCCCCTATATCGTCTAGGGACTACGGCGTAGTGGCCTAATACGTCCGTAGTCGATGAGTCGTACAGAGATAATAATTCACTAAGCCAAAAGGAGTTCTGACAGCTATGACTCATGGTCAGCTCGATATTGGGCATAGAGGGTCACACACATATGGTAGGCATTGCGATAAGTAGAGGTTCGGATATGAGATATCTGTCGGAGCCCCTATCTTATTGGATATCCAATAAGCCCATGAATTATTGGATCCCATGGACGAGATCCAATAAGATCCCATGAGAGATTATTAGATAGAGATCCACTAATCTAAAAGGCTTGGGTAATTTGATGCAGATCCAATACCCACTTGGGGAGGATCCATTAGGGTTTGACAAGGGGGCCTCTATAAATAGGAGGGATTCAGAGCCCCATAGACTAGAGCCTTTGTTTGCCTCTTCTATTCTCCTCCCCCTCTCCACCTCAAAGCACGCCTAGAGTTTTGAGGAGAGTCGTCGCAGCCCTATTGTGTGGATCACCGCTAGAGAGGAGGACACTTGACCTCCTTCACCCTCTCCTAGAGATCTGCAAGGAAACAGGGATATACGATTTCCCTAGGTAACGTAATCTATTCTATACGCAGTTTGTTTCGCGGATTTTTGCGCACCAATCTTCGCACGACGACGAACATCTTTTTGAGAAATTGGGTATTTTATTTTTCTTATTCTTCCACTGTGCATGTGGTATCGCCTTCAAGATTTTCCAAGATTCACGGATGTCGTCAATGGTCTAAAAAGACTCGACAAAAGTTTTTCGGATTTTGAGCTCGTAAATAAGATTCTAAGATCCCTTCCTAAGAGTTGAGACCCTAAAGTCACTACTATTCAAGAGGCTAAAGATTAAACAACTTCCCTTTTGAAGAATTAATCTGGTTATTAATGACCTACAAAATGACTTGCAAAGCTCATGAAGAGTAAGAAGACATCCTTC
Source organism: Musa balbisiana (assembly GCA_004837865.1). Classification (NCBI taxonomy): domain Eukaryota; kingdom Viridiplantae; phylum Streptophyta; class Magnoliopsida; order Zingiberales; family Musaceae; genus Musa; species Musa balbisiana. The sequence goes on along the minus strand of CM017195.1, from coordinate 16,316,635 downwards.
CAAAGAACAGGAAGGATATGTCACTTAGAACTTTCGAACACCACTTGAGAGAAAACTCAAGTGATGAAGACTATGATGATGACTTGGCACTTCTAACAAGGAAATTCAAAAAATTCATTAAAAGAAACAAGTTTAAAAATGACATAAAAAATAAATTTGAACCTAAAAAGGACCAAGTTATTTGCTACGAATGCAAGAAGCCAGGACATTACAAAAGTGATTGTCCCCAAGCTAAGAAGAGAACACCAAAGAAGAAGGCACTCAAAGCAATGTAAGATGACTCAAGCGCATCCGAAGAAGAGGAGTCAAACACCAAGCAAGTTACTCATTACGCCCTAATGGCCATCGAAAATAAGGTAACGAATTTAATTGATGCAGATTTATCATTTGACGAATTACTAAATGCCTTTCATGACTTATTTGATGAATGCAAAACTATTAATAGAAAATACAAATTGCTAAAAAAGGAGCATGATAGTCTTACTTGTAATTTTGATAAATTAAAAATTGAATATCATGATAGTTTAGCTCCATGTAAAAAATGCTATGATCTAGAAACTCTCCAAAAGGAGAACTTGCTACTTAATGATACCTTGAAGAAATTGAGGTTGGTAGCAAGTCTTTGAATATGATCCTTATAAATAAGGGTCATGCTCCTAAAAGAAGTGGAATCGGATTTGTGAGAAGTTCTCACCAAAATCCAACCACCTTCATTAAAGGCCCTATCTTACATGTTTAACACAAAAGCAAATGCAACTTTTGTTGCAAACATGGACATAGAACTTATCATTGTCCATTCAAGAAAGTTAGTCTGAACAAACTGATTTGGGTTCCTAAAGGAACCACGATAAATTCTATGCAACATGATAAACAATTTAGATCAGTGTTTGAGGCACCTAAAAGTAAATGGATACCTAAAAATCATCCTTTCTTGTAGAAACATATACCATCATAAGCTAGGAGCAAGAACCTTGATAGTGGATGCTCAAGTCATATGACTGGAGATCCATCTCAATTCTCTAAGTTCACTAACATAGACGAAGGCTATGTCACCTTCGGAGGCAACAACAAGGGTAAAATCATTGGCAAAGGAACCATAGGTAACAAATCCAACTTCTTTATTGAAGATGTTTTGTTAGTTGATGGTTTAAAACATAACCTCTTGAGCATTAGTCAATTATGTGATAAAGGATACATTGTCAAATTCGAATCTAATACTTGCATCATTGAAAAACCATACAAAAACACATTTATAATTGCATTAAAATAAAATAAGGTATACACTATTAACATCAATGATTTTTGCAATGAAATATGTTTCTTGGTTTTGAATGAGGATGCTTGGCTTTGGCATAGGAGATTAGGTCATGTTAGCATGAAACTGATCACTCAAATATCATCCAAAGAACATGTAAGAGGAATTCCTCATATCAAGTTCATCAAAGATAATGTGTGTGATGCTTGTCAATTAGGAAAACAAATTAAGGATAGTTTCAAATCTAAGAATCAAATAAGTATCTCTAGGCCCTTACAATTAATCCATATGGACTTGTTTGGACCTATCTCTACATCAAGCCTAGGAGGTAGCAAATACGCCTTCGTCATTGTAGATGACTATAGTAGATACACATGGACTTATTTCTTAAAACACAAAAATGAATGCTTTAGATATTTTACTAACTTTTGCAAACTTGTCCAAAATGAAAAGGGTTCTATGATTTCGTCAATTAGAAGTAATCATGGTGGTGAATTTCAAAACCATGATTTCCAAGAATTTTATGAATTTAATGGATACAATCACAACTTTTCTACCTCAAAAAATCCTCAACAAAATGGAGTAGCAGAAAGAAAAAATAAAAATTTATAAGAAATGGCGAGAACCATATTGAATGAACATAGCCTACCCAAATATTTTTGGGTCGAAGCCGTAAACACTGCATGCTATATTTTGAATAGAGTTCTAGTGAGATCCTTACTCACCAAAACTCCCTATGAGTTGTGGAACAACAAAAAACCCAATGTTTCATATTTTAAAGTTTTTGGGTGTAAGTGTTTTATTTTGAATGAAAAAGATGCCTTAGGAAAATTTGATGCTAAATCTGATGAAGGAATTTTCCTTGGTTATTCTTCGGTTTCTAAAGCTTTTCGTATCTTCAATAAAAGAACTTTAATTATAGAAGAATCCATTCATGTTGTTTTCAATGAGATTTTCGAAATCAAGAAAAATGATTTTGATGATGATGTTAATTTTGATTCTTTGAATTTAAATGAAACTCCTTCTCCAACTAGCAACTTAGATGCATCCACTTCCGAAACATCCTTACCCAAGGATTGGAAGTATGTAGATGCTGATCCTAAGGAGCTAATCCTAGGAGACATATCTAAGGGAGTTCAAACACGTTCTTCTCTTAAAAATTTTTGTGCCAACGTCGCTTTTCTCTCCTAAATTGAACCTAAATGTATTGACGAAGCCATGAAAGATGATTCATGAATTATCGCAATGCAAGATGAGTTAAATCAATTTGAGAGAAATGAGGTGTGGAAGCTTGTTCTTAGGCCAAATGACCATTTAGTTATTGGTACTAAATGGGTCTTTAGAAACAAGCAAGATGAATATGGTATCGTGGTTAGAAATAAGGCTAGATTAATAGCCAAATGTTTCAACTAAGAAGAAGATATTGATTATGAAGAAACCTTCGCTCCTATGGCTAGATTAGAAGCCATAAGGATGCTCCTTGCCCATGCTAGTAATAATAATTTTAAGTTATTTCAAATGGATGTTAAAAGCGCTTTTCTTAATGGCTTTATTTTTGAAGAAGTTTATATTGAACAATCTCCTGGATTTGAAAATAATAGCCTCCCTAATCATGTGTTTAAATTAACTAAAGCACTCTATGGTTTAAAATAAGCCCCAAGGGCTTGATATGAGAGACTTAGTTCTTTTCTTATTGAAAATAATTTCACAAAAGGTAAGGTCGATACTATATTGTTTATCAAGAATTTTGAAAATAATTTTCTCATTATTCAGATTTATGTTGATGATATTATTTTTTAGTTCTACAAACGAATCTCTTTGTGAATCTTTTGTTAAAACTATGAGTCTTGAATTTAAAATGAGTTTGATAGGAGAATTAACCTTTTTCTTAGGCTTACAAATTAAGTAACTAAGAAATGACATCTTTATTAGTCAAACTAAATATGCTTTAGATTTGCTAAAAAGATTTAATATAGAAAACTCAAAAGCTATTAACACTCCTATGAGCACCTCCACTAAGTTAGAAGTTGATATAAGTGGAGAAAGCTTTGATCAAAAAACTTATAGGGGTATGATAGGAAGTTTACTTTACCTCACTACAACTAGACCAGATATTACGTTCAGTGTAGGACTTTGTGCTAGGTTTCAATCGAACCCTAAGATATCTCATCTCAAAGCGGTTAAAAGAATACTTAGATATCTTAAAGGTACCACAAATCTAGGATTATGGTATCCAAAAACTGAGAAGTTTGGGTTAATTGCTTATGCTGATACGGATTTTGCTAGGTGTAGACTAGATAGAAAAAGCACATCAGGAACATGTCAATTTTTGGGACATACTCTTGTTTCCTGGTCATCTAAGAAACAAAACTCGGTTGCACTATCAACAACCGAAGCTGAGTATATTGTAGCTAGTGCATGCTATGCATAAGTTGTGTGCATGAAAAACACCTTAGAAGATTATAAAGTCCATCTTAAAAATATTCTCATTAAATGTGATAATACAAGTGCTATATGTTTAACAAAGAATCTCATTCAACACTCGAGAACAAAATATATTAATATTAGACATCACTTTATACGAGATCATGTCACTAATCATGATGTAGTTATAGAGTTCATTGATACTAAACATCAACTAGCTGATATTTTTACAAAGCCTTTAAGTGAAGAATAATTTGATTTTATTAGAAGAGAATTAGGTATGTTAATGTGTCCAAATGCATGAACTTATTAAAATTATTTTTCGGATGTTCTTGATTCAATGTTCAAATCACTTCATTGGTATGATGATTTTACACGATTACATGCCTTAATAACATGTTGGAAATTATGTGTTTTAGATACAAAAATTTTCATAATAATAAGCATGCTTTATCTTCATGATTGTGTGTGAAAATCTATAGCAAAACCTTGTCCGAATGCATGAAAGTGTTAAATTTCATTTTCGGATTTTCTTGATCCTAACGATACATTATTCTCTTTCGGACTTAATGCAGCTTTCATAAGCATATGTCATATGGAGTTTAATTCATATCATTGATTTTTGACATATAGAATCAATTAGCAAATGCATCTCTCATAGACTTATTATGTGAAAAATATTTTTTTCGAGAAATGGATTTGATGAAATGATTCTTTCTTATAAATTCCTTCTTGAAAAAGGAAGATTTTTTTAGCAAGGATTTGATTCACATACATATCTTGATCCTTATATCTTGATCCTTGTAAAAATGAAACGTGATTTAAATCTCTTATTAATTTAACTTCATTCGAGTAATCTCACAAATGGCTTTCCTCCTTCATGCAAAAAAAATAATATCAAATAAAAAGGAAGAAGTAATCTCCATGTCATGTTTTCCTTGAAGATGTTTGTATAATTGGTATCCTATCACTCATTGTTGAAAAATGACATTAAATTAATTATGGCATGAATCATTACCACACTTATGTTTAAAATTTACTTATATCGTTCTTCTTTTGTTGATGACAAAGGGGGAGAAATATATGAATTGATGCTATGCCATATTTGAATTTGAATTATGTTAAGATATCAAAAGAAGCTTGCATCGAAATATACAGTAATTGATGATAGAAATGTTATGATTGCCATATTTGCATTATGCCATATATGCATCATGTTAAGATATCAAGAACTTGTATCGTAATTTTACATGTTGATATCTTGACATGTGATGAAATGCTTGTGTTATGTTAAGATATCAAAAGCTTACATTGCAATTTTACATATTGATATCTTACCATATGATAAAGTGCTACCATTACTATCATTCACACTTGAAATGTAAGACTTGAAAATGGATGTCAAGTCTTGACATCATTTTCAGAGAGATACATCATGATAGGAATTATGATGGGAGTATTGATAAGGTTAAATGATGGAGTATTGATAAGGTTAAATGATCTTAACTCCATTATCAATTGATTGTCACCATCAAAAAGGGGGAGATTGTTGAATCTTGGATTTTGCTGATGAAGTCAATTATCATTTGTTATCTAATCCATATGTTGAGATAAGTGTGCAGGATTAACTACGATGAAAGTAAGACATACAGTAGGAGTTGCGCCGGAGTCAAGACTATGATCACGTTGGGGGTTCGAGAGTTCGACGGAAGTCCGGACGGTCGTCGGAGGTTCTACAGGAATAAATCCGAGAAGTCCAGGGGCTTGCCAAAAAAGCTCATCGGAACTCACCAAGTAGATCGTCGCAAGTCCAGGAGTTTGCCGGAAGTCTGCCGGAGCATCGCCGAGGGATCGTCGGATGTTCGCTGAAAGTTCGCCGGAAGCTAGCCGGAAGAAGCGATTGATGTACCGGAGCAAGTTGTAGTAAATGTCTTGAAAATATCATAGTTAGCATGATGATTAAGTTAGAAATGGGAGGTGATCCCATTAACTTAATCTTGGGGCAATTGGGCCCTTGACAGACCCTAATTGGGCCAAATGGATCAGCCCATTTGGACCCAGATTTCCTGGCCGGCGGTGGCACCGCCCAGGAGCTAAGTCTCCCAGGAAAGCTGGGTGGTGGAACCGCCCATGTCAGGCGGTGGTACCACCTAGGCTCGATCTCCGAGTGAGGTTGGGCGGTGGTACCGCCTGAGCTCGGCTTCCAAGCTCTATCAAGCGGTAGTACCGCTAGGACCCCGGAAATCCGGGATATAACATTTTTAAGCTCCAAATTCAAATAAGTTTGGGGCCTATATAAACCCCACCCTTTAATGCATGAAAGGGCACCGAAACTTAGCATTTATTCTGAGATTTTGAGAGCTTAAAAGTGTTGTAAAAGGATAGAAGTTCTTCTCCCTCTTTTCTTCTAAGTTTTGATCATTCAAGAAAGGAGTGAAAAATCTGTAAGGGTTGTCTCCTAAGCCCATCAAAAGGAGTAAAGCTGTAAAAGGGTGGTTGGCCTTCACCTATTGAAGGAAGGCCTCTAGTGGATGTCGGTGGCCTCGTCAGAAGAGGAAGCCAAAAGTGGATGTAGGTCAAGATTGACCGAACCACTCTAAATCTCAGTTTACATTTACATTCTACTCTCTATCTTAAACTACAAACTGCCTCCATTACTTTACTTCAACTCTACTTACGCTTAATCTTAAGTTGAAGTACTTTCCGAATCGGCTTTCACATTGAAATCATTTTTATCATACGAACGTTATTTTAAACCATCGTTATCTTACCGCTGCACTAATTCACCCCCCCTCTTAGTGCCAACCTTTGACTCTCGATCCTAACATTCAAAGACTCATAGGCTAGAGCCTTTGTTTGCCTTGCCTCTCCTATTCTCCTCCCCCTCTCCACCTCAGAGCAGACCTGGAGTTTTGAGGAGCATCGTCGTAGCCCTGCTGTGTGGATCACCACTAAAGAGGAGGACGCTTGACATCTATCACCCTCTCCTAGAGATCTGCAAGGAAACAAGGATATATGATCTCCCTAGGTAACGCAATCTATTATATATGCAGTTTGTTTCGTGGATTTTTGTGCACCAATCTTCGCACAATGACGAACATCTTTTTGGAAAATTGGGGATTTTGTTTTTCTTGTTCTTCCGCTGTGCATGTGATGTCGCCCCCAAGATTTCCCAACAGTTAGCACATAATTAGGATTGGATTTGGGCCAACCCAATTAGGGGCTAGTTGGGCCCATGTAAGGACTGTGTTGGGCCCAATGAAAGGCCCAAATAATGACCTAAGAGGTGGTACTGTCGTAGAACAATCTCCGAGACTATGTCAGGTGGTAGTACCGCCACCGCCCAGACACAGCCTCCTAGAGGCTGCAAGCAGTGGTACCGCCAGTCTGGGCAGTGGTATCGCCAGTCTCGGTGGTGGTACCACCCAGTGGCAGGGTGCCAAGCAGTGGTACTGCCCAGTGCTGTGTCAATGTCAGACTAACACAAGCGGTGGTACTGCTTGAAAACCCGGGATGGAAAATTTTTAGGCTCTAAGTTTAAAACAACATTAGGCCTATAAATACCCCTCTCATCATTGGTTAACATACATAAGCACAGAGAATTTAAAAATGGAAAAACTTTGTTGTAATCTCTTATAAGAATCCTCCTCTTCTAGTCTAAGTGTTAGAATAGTTTAAGAGAGATGTGTGTGCTTGTAAGGGTTGTCTCCTAAACCTATGAAAAGGAGAAGAGGGATGTAAAAGGATAGTTGATCTTTGCTCATTAAAAAAAGATCAATAGTAGATGTCGATGGCCTCGATGAAAGAGGAATCGGTGAAGTGGATGTAGGTCACGACAACCAAACCACTCTAAAATATGGTTTGTATTTCGTCTTGAGCGATTTACTTTACTGTAAACTATTTTACTTGCTTACCGCCTTCAATACATCCACTACGCTCTTCCGTATGCTTTCAAGTTATTACCTTTATAAAATGATTTTCGTCGAAAATGGATTTAATTGCAACGAAGTTTTGAAATAGACGTAGTTTTATCGCTACACTAATTCACCCCCCCCCCCCCCGTTAGTGCTGACTACTTTCCTAACAGTTGGTATCAAAGGGTCACTCTCTCATTCGTCCTCCTTATTCAATAGGATGGACTACATATATTGAAAAACTCGAATGAGAGTTTTCTTGCTTTCATTGGATTTAAATTTATGAAATATTATCGAAAATGGTTTTCGAGGTCTTCTCTTCCAATGAACCTTTGGAATGATTTGGAGAAGAAGACTTTCTCTTTAAATATAAAGGCTATAAATGTCTTATTTTGCGCTTTAGATAAAAACGAGTTCAATCGGGTTTCTAGTTGCGAAATGGCTTTTGATATTTGACACACACTTCAAATCACACACGAAGGCACTAATAGAGTAAAAGATTCTAAGATAAACCTTTTGATGCATGATTTTGAACTTTTTCAAATAAAGCCAAGTGAAACTATTGTTAACATGTACACCTGTTTTATGGATGTCGTCAATGGTTTAAAAGCACTTGGTAGAAGTTTTTCGGATTTTAAACTTGTAAACAAAATTTTACGTTCTCTTAATAAAAGTTGGGACTCGAAAGTAACCACAATACAAGAATAAAAAAATTTGAATACTTTTTTGATTGAAGAATTAATTGGGTCTTTAATGACCTACGAAATGACCAATGTGGCACAAAACAAACTTGAGAACAACCTTCGAAAAAACAGGCTTCGATTTCGGACTTAGAACAATTGAAGACCACTTAAGCATAAGCTCAAGTGATGGTGAACTTGAACTCCTCATGAAATTTAAAAAGTTCATGAAACAATAATCAAAAAATAAAAACAAACTTATAAAAAACATAAATTGGGATGAAATGAGTGCACATCCGAAGACGAGGAGCAAACTGATGAAGACGAGGTGGCAAACTACGCCTTAACGGCCTTCGATGATGAGGTAACCAAAATCTCCTTAATTTATTTCGAAATTACATAATGCTTTTCATGAGTTATTTTTAATTTAGTTTAGAAAAATTATTTTTCTTGAAAAATTGTATGTTTAATAATGTAATGAAAAATGCTAAAAATTAGGGATCATGCTTTTCTTTTTCTGGCTAATTTTAAAAATGTTAATGATAATTGCATGTTTTATGAAAATATAATAAAATGTTAATCTAATGCTTGCACACCAAATATGATTAATCTTATGTATGTGTTTAAGAAGTATTAATGTATATCTTAATGATTTTCATATTGCCTTCCAATTATAAATGATGATGCATGGTTTTTATATGAAAAACTAAGCATGAAAAGTTAGATTCACCTAAAAAGAAAAATGCATGACTACAATAAACAAAATGATCTTGATGGAAAATGCTTTATGTTTGATTAAATCAATTTTGATGATGCATAATGATAGTGCTTAATGAATTTATCTTTTGAAATTATGCATGATGATTTGAAGTAATGATGATTTTTGGGTGAGTTATGCCTTATTGATTTTTGTCATAATAAATCTTGCACTTTCATTTTAAACGATAATATATATTTTGATTTGGCATAAAAAAAAGGGGGGGACAAAGGCATGCTTGTATGAAACAAACAACTAAAAAGAGGAAAGCTTTCTCCTTAAAAAATTTCTCTATTTTATCGACTTTTCAAAAGGGAGATACTAATGAACCTTTTCTTTTTAGAATCTCTTGAAAATAATTTTGATTTAACAATTTGAATTTGAATGAGCTTTATCTTGATTTCTTGGAATTTCTTGATTTTTTTAATCAAGATATCTTCTTTGTACTCTTACGATTTTTCTTGGTATTTTACTAAAGAGGAGATTTTCTATATGAATCATAAGATTTCTTATGCATGAATTGAAATCTTTTTCTCCTACGTTTCCTTTTGCGATTTACTAAAGAGAATATCCTTTTCAAAATTCATGACTTCAAATTTCATTTGAATATTCTTTATTATTTGATCTCCTAAGAATTTTCTTTGAATATTTAAGAGGAGATTTGTCAAAATGAATCATGTCTTTTGGTATTCACATGATCTCATCTTTCATGATATGATTTTTTATCTTTGTATAATTCCTTATATTCTTGAAGTATATCTCATCACCTAATTCTTCTTGATATTCTTCATGTGATGATATGAATGCATAAAATACTCATAATATTGTTTTGATATAAAATTTGCTAGCTTATGAGTATCATGTATGATATAATGATTGATTTATTTTTAGTATCATGCATAAAGTAAGGATGATATGTAAAGTTTTAAAATTGTGCATGTTGTAGATTGAAACTATAATGATGCACAAATATATTGAAATAAGGTTGATGTTGAATCTCATATTTTGATGATGAAACTAATTGATTGTGTTTAGATGTTTAACTGCATTTTGAGTGATGCAGGTCTACTCGATCAGGATTAGACAGTTGACGCAGGAGGAATTGACGTTGCGCCGGAGGAGATCACGTTAGGATATTGGACGGCAGAATGCTTCAGACGTCGAGCATCGGGCCAAGGAGAGTGGAATTGCACTAAGGATATCGGGGTTGCGGAGGTCAACCGCCGATTGGGCAACAAGCCGCAAGAGAGGACAATGTGCTGAAGAATCGGACGAAGCGCCAACCAATGACGTGCCGGACAATAGAATGTCAATTCGCGTTGTAATAATTGTCTAGATCGGAGTAGAGTTTTGGCTTGTGTGTGCAGGATTAACTACGATAACGATGAAGACATAAAGCAAAACAAAGTGCCGGAGTCAAGCGCGAAGGATTCATTGGGAGTTTGAGAGTCCGACGAAAGTCTGAAGGTTCGTCGGGAATGCTGCCGGAACTAGCCGAGAATGAGTAGGGAGCTTGCCAAAGGGTTTTCGGAAGCTCACCGGAAGGTACGTCGGAAGTTCGTGGAGCTCACCGAGAAAGATCGTAGCTTGTCGAAGAAGCTCGTTGGAACTCGCCAAGATCAAATCATGAAGTCTAGGAGCTTGCCGGGAGTCCGTAGAATGGTTTCCGAGAGTTTATCGGAAGACCGCCGAAAGTTCACCGGAAGAAGTCTTGACTTACGGACTTTTTAATAGCTTAGGAAATGTCTTTAAATTCATAGTTAGCATGTTAATTAGGGTTAGGATTAGGTGTTAATCTTATAACCCAAGTAGGGGCCAATTGGGCCCAAGTTCGGACTAGTTTGGGCCAAGTTTGGAGCCCAACTAGTGAGTTGAAATAGTGCAAGCGGTGGCACCGCTAGCTTCGGGAACCGAAGAGAATTCAAATTTTAGAGCCCAAATTTGAATCCTCTTGAGGCCTATAAATACCCCTCAATTTTCAATAGAGATTATAACTTTTGAGAAGCAATAGATTGAGATAAAAACCTTAGCAAAGTCTTTAGCAAGTCTTGATTTAAATTGCTTGAGTGTTCACCTCCTTCTTTCTCGTTGAAACTTTGTAAGAGTGTGAACCACTTATAAAAAGTTGTAAGAGGGGTATTTGTCCTTTCCCTTCAAAGTGATTTGCTAGTGGAAGTTGAGAGCCTCATCAAAGAAGGCTTCGCAAGTGGATGTAGGTCATTTTGACCGAACCACTTTAAAATTGGCGTGTTCTTTGGTTTGTATTTACTTATTGCTATTTACCTTACTGCAAACCTTCATACGTGCTTTACTTCCTTATTACTTTTGCTGAACACCTTTACGAACACGCTTTCAAGTTAAGCACTTTCGAGTTCGGTTTTTATCGTACGAAAAAGTTTCCAAAACCGACATTTTAATCCGCTGCACTAATTTACCCCCCCCCCCTCTTAGTGCCACTCCGATCCTAACAATTGGTATCAGAGCCCGATATTTCTCATTTCGGATTTACACCCGAGAGAAATGGCTCTTCATGGCTTTTAAGAGGGCTTTTCGGTTGTTCGTCCACCGTTGTTTAACGGATTGGACTACACTTATTGGAAAACTCAAATGAGAGTTTTCTTGATTTCTATGAACTTGGATTTATGTAATATTCTTGAAAACGGTTTTCAACTTCCCTCTAAACCGATAAACGAATGGTCGGATTTGGAGAAGAAACATTTTTCTTTAAACGCAAAGGCTATGAATGCCTTATTTTGCGCTTTGGACAAAAATGAGTTCAATCGGATTTCTATGTGCGAAACGGCTTTTGATATTTGGCGAACACTTGAAATCACGCACGAGGGAACTAGTAGAGTCAAAGACTCGAAAGTTAACATTTTATTGCATGATTTTGAGCTTTTTCGAATGCAACCAAGCGAGACTATAGGTGACATGTACACCCGTTTCACGGATGTCGTCAATAATCTAAGAGTTCTTGGTAAATCTTTTTCGAATTTTGATCTCGTAAGCAAGATCTTAAGATCCCTTCCAAAAAGGTGGGATCCTAAAATAACCGCAATACAAGAGACAAAAAATTTAAATGATTTTCCATTAGAAGAATTAATCGGGTCATTAATGACCTATGAAATGACACTTTTGGAACATTTTGAACCCGATGAGTACTTGAACCACCTTCCAAAGAATAGGAAGGATTTCGAACTCCGGACAAATGAATACCACTTGAGCGATGACTCAAGTGATGAGGACAATGATGAACTTGAACTTTGAACACTAAATCTTAATAAGTTTATTAAATAAAAATCTAAAATAAACAATGAACTTGAATGGAGGAAGAGGCCAAAGAAGAGGAAGGCAACAAAGGATGAATCAAGAACTTCCAAAGGTGAAACGGCGAATTGGGCTTTGACGGGCTTCGACTACAAGGTAAGTAACTCAACTCTCTTGAATTATTTTGAAATTACTTGAAGTTTTTCATGAGTGCTTAATTTAGATAGTAGGAATAGGAAATAAAAAATTATTTTTCAAAAATTATATCATGTTTTTCTTTCTAGCATTTTTGAAAAATTAAAAAATTTGATCATGAAAAGTATATTGCTAAGGTTTCATGCATGTTATGTTTTGAAATGTTGAATGATGTATGCAACATTAGGGATGATAATTATATGATATATGATAATGCTTAGGATTAATCTATGCATGTGTATCTTGATGATTTTATGTCATGCATGAGTTTTTGAAGTAAATGTTGATTTGAAACTCTTATTTTAGATAAACATGTTTTTGGTCTAATCATTTTTATGACGAATTAAGATAACATTCTCATGACATATTAAGATGACATAATGCATGTACAACTATGTATGAATTTCTTGATAGTCTTTTGATGATAGATGTGATATCATGATGTGTTTGGTTTTGACGGCTTCATGACGAAACTTATGTTTCAATTTTAAATGATGATACATGTTTTCACAAAAAGACTTGAATACCCTTATATGAAATCAATTGTATGAAATGGAAATGAATTTTCTATCCTATTGAGATTAATGAATTTATTTTACCAATCTTGTGAATCTCATGAAAATAAACATGATGAATATTTTAAAAATAAATGAGTGTATCATGCGTTTGGTTTTAATGATTTCTCTTGAACATACTTTTTGAAATCATACTTGATGATGAATATCAAGATATTAAAAGGATGTTATCATGGAATCATGCTTGATGATTTGTTTTATGAAATTTACCTTTTCGTCTTAAATGTTAACACTTGTTTTATTAAAAGTAAAGGCATGCTTATAAGAAGTAAATCACATGAATAGAAATTTATAAAAACGAAATGCAATCCTCTATCTTATTGACTTTTCAATAAATCTATGCTTGTCATATATGAATTTATTGAATGTGACTTTGAGGATGATTTTGGATTTCACAAATACTTGATTCATACTTATGACATGAGACACATTTTAAATATGAATCATGTTCAATGCTTCAATCATGTTATATCTCCCTTAATTCATTTTGTTCTCCTAGATTTATTCACCAAAGAGGAGAATCTTCCGAATGAATGAAATGATACAAATGAATCACTTATCAATATGTCTTTTTGAAATATCATTTTATTGTGATGTTGATAATTTGAGATGCCTGTTGGAATTCATGACATGAGATAATTGAATCCTTGACTTACTCTGGCTTGAAAATAGATGTTTAAAATCTTGCTTGATGAGTTGTTTTATAAGATTTTGTCTTTACGTCTTGAACTTTCATGCTTATCTTGATTTGGCATATAATGACTAAGGCATGCTTAGATGAAAATAATCACTTAAAAAATATTTTTCCCATCTGATCGAGATTAATGATTTCATGATATTTTTGTGAATCTCGAAATTGATTTTGATGACTTGATTATGAATTTCAAGTTAATGATTTGATTTGAATGAGTTTTATCCAAATCATAATCTTGATCTTGCAAAATTGGAATCACAAATAATATCTTTTGGTATTCATGACTTGAATTTGATTGAAACATTGCATGCTTAAATTAATCATTCTCCTATGTTTCAAAAATTCTTTAAATGCCTTATGTGATGATTGAAAATTAATTTGCTTTATGATAAATCTATGTATACCATTTTTAATCTCTTCGAAAGTAATGTTGAGATTTTGATGAATTTGACGATTTGAATTTGAATGAGTTTGTATTTGAATTATGATCTTAACTTCTTGGATTTACTACTTGATTTTTTTTTTAATCACAATCTTTTCTTTGTATATCTACAATTTTTGTTATTTATAAAAAGAAGAGATTTGATAAAATGAATCATTGTTGACTTAATGTTCAGTATCATGAATACTTTATTATCATACATGAAAATAGTGATAAATATTTTGAAAATAAATGTTTGTATCATGTTAGATGATTTTACATTTTGTGCATGATGAGTTATAGTGATGATTAAAACAATGATTGAAATGATATGAATGATGATTTGCAATCATGCATATAATGATGAGTTTATATGTTTTGAAAATATATATGATGATTTAGTATTATGCATGCAATAATGATGCACGCAATGATGAAATATTCATGATAAAATTATTATTTTGATATTCATGAATCTTCCTTTCTTTTTGCCAATGACAAAGGGAGAGAAAGAGTTGCTAATGTGCTATCTTGAATTGATGTAAAGGGTCATTTCAAAGAGAAATTAGCTAGCTTGCACAAGTCAAGAAAATGCAAAAACTTGCTTACTTTCTTGCACATCTAAAGAAAAGATATAAATGTAACACTTGCTAAATTGTTTGCTTGCCTCATGTAAAACATGGTTCCTTGCTGGTTTGGCATTTTGCTAAGGAAGCAAAAATGATACTTCTCAAAAGAGAAGAGCTTGCTTTCTTGAACATCTTTAATTTGCTAGCTAGAATGATGTACAATTTGCTATCTTGAACATTACAAAGAAATGCTATCATGCATATTGCAAAGAAAAGCAAATATGCCAACTTGCACATCTTTAAATTTACTAGCTTGTATGTAGTAAAACTTGCATATCATAAAAGTTGCTAGCTTGTAGAGAAGCAAAGAATTGCTATCTCGAAAGAAGCAAAAAATGTAAAACTTAGAAAACTTGCAATATAATTGCTCTTGTCATACTTTGTATCAAAAATATGTTGATATTCTTAAAAGCATCACATTAAATTTTTTAGTATCGCAATGTATCACATGTATCGCAAATTGAAAAATTTGAGACTATTATCATATCATGTTTAACAATTGATGTCTTTCATTACATGATTTCTTTGCATTTTTGTCTTGTATGTATCATATGATGATTGAAATATTGATTGATGCAAATTCATAATTTATGTAAAAATCTAAATCATTGGTTCCTCTCCTTCTTTTCGGCCATGACATAGGGGGAGAAAGATTGCTAGCTCAAGGCAAATGTTGGCTAGCTTGTACTCTTCCCTTCTTTTTGACAAAAACAAAGGGGAGAAAGCTTTTGCTAGTTAGAACATGCAAAGAAAAGCAAAGTGCAATCTTGTACGGGAAGCAAGTGTTGAATTGCCATGATTGAACTTAAGAATCTTGTTATGCTTTTGTGCTTATATGTTATGATGAAAATCTAGCTTCATGTTATAGAAACTTGCATATCTTTTAAAATAGCTAGAGCTACTTCTCCTTTTTGTTGATGACATAGGGGGAGAAGTATATTGATGACTTCATGCATTGAATTGAATATTTTATATATATTTGCATGACGGTTTAAATGTTTTTCATAACATGTGATGAATGTTGCTTGGATTTGGGATAATCTAAGTATTCTATCAATGGCATATTGATAGGGGGAGTTTGGTTAAACTCCGAGGAGTTAAGGTTAACTCTGGTAGTCATCAATTAGTTGTCATCATAAAAAAGGGGGAGATTGTTTAATCTCATATTTTGATGATGAAACTAATTGATTGTGTTTAGATGTTTAACTACATTTTGAGTGATGTAGGTCTATTCGATCAGGATTAGACAGTTGACGCAGGAGGAATTGACATTGCGCCGGAGGAGATCACGTTAGGATATTGGACGGCAGAACGCTTCGGACGTCGGGCATCGGGCCAAGGAGAGTGGAATTGCACCAAGGATATCGGGATTGCGAAGGTCAACTGCCGATTGGGCAACAAGGCGCAAGAGAGGACAATGCGCTAAAGAATCGGACAAAGCGCCAACCAATGACATGCCGGGCAACAGAATGTCAATTCGCATTGTAATAATTGTCTAGATCGGAGTAGAGTTTTGGCTTGTATGTGCAGGATTAACTACGATAACGATGAAGACATAAAGCAAAACAAAGTACCGGAGTCAAGCGCGAAGGATTTATTGGGAGTTCGAGAGTCCGACAGAAGTCTGAAGGTTCGTCGGGAATGTTGTCGGAACTAGCCGAGAATGAGTAGGGAGCTTGTCGAAGGGTTTTCGGAAGCTTACCGGAAGGTATGTCGGAAGTTCGCGGAGCTCATCGAGAAAGATCGTAGCTTGCCGAAGAAGCTCGTCGGAACTCGCCAAGATCAAATCATGAAGTCTAGGAGTTTACCGGAGTCCGTAGAATGGTTTCCGAGAGTTTATCGGAAGACCGCCGGAAGTTCGCCGGAAGAAGTCTTGACTTACGAACATATTGTAATAGCTTAGGAAATGTCTTTAAATTCGTAGTTAGTATGTTAATTAGGGTTAGGATTAGGTGTTAATCTTATAACCCAAGTAGGGGCCAATTGGGCCCAAGTTCGGACTAGTTTGGGCCAAGTTTGGAGCCCAACTAGTGAGCTGAAATAGTGTAGGCGGTGGCACCGCCACTGACAACCGGTGGCACCACTAGCTTTGGGAACCGAAGAGAATTCAAATTTTGGAGCCCAAATTTGAATCCTCTTGAGGCCTATAAATACCCCTCAATTCTCAGCAGAGATTATAACTTTTGAGAAGAAATAGATTGAGATAAAAGCCTTAGCAAAGTCTTTAGCAAGTCTTGTTTTCAATTGCTTGAGTGTTCAACTCCTTCTTTCTCGTTGAAACTTTGTAAGAGTGTGAACCACTTGTAAAAAGTTGTAAGAGGGGTATTTGTCCTTCCTCTTTAAAGTGATTTGCTAGTGGAAGTTGGGAGCCTCATCGAAGAAGGCTTCGCAAGTGGATGTAGGTCATTTTGATCGAACCACTTTAAAATTGGCGTGTTCTCTGGTTTGCATTTACTTACTGCTATTTACCTTACTGCAAACCTTTATACGTGCTTTACTTCCTTATTACTTTTGCTGCACACCTTTACAAACTCGCTTTCAAGTTAAGCACTCTCGAGTTCGGTTTTTATCGTACGAAAAAGTTTCCAAAACCGACGTTTTAATCCGCTACACTAATTCACCCCCCCCTCTTAGTGCCGCTCCGATCCTAACAGTTGATACTTTACTTTTGTCATACTTTGAAAATTATTGTAAAAGGAAAAAGAGATACAAAATTATATTTTTTCCTTCTTTTTGATAATGACAAAGGGGGAGATAGCTAGCTTGCACAAGTCAAGAAGATGCAAAAACTTGCTTGCTTGCTTGCACATCTAAAGAGGAGCAAAAATTACAAATGTACATATAGCAAAAAGAGGCAAAACTTTTTAGTTTGCTCATCTTAAAAGTAAGAAATGCTATTTTGCAATCTTAAGAGAAGCAAAAGTGCTATCTTGCCTATCTCAAGAAGCAAAACTTACAACTTGCACATTGTAAAAGGAAGCAAGAATCACTAGCTTGCACGCTCTTAAATGATATAAAATCTACTAGTTTGCATGTTCTAATATGATGTAACACTTGCTAAATTTGCTAGCTTACAAATTGCATGATGATTAAACTAAAGATTATGTTTATTATGCAATAAGTTAAAATTATATCTCAAACACTTGATAGTTAGACTTCTCCTTTTTTGTTGATGACAAAGGGGGAGAAGTATGATGATATTATGTATAATTTTATGATAACATGATTGCTTGGATTTGTGAATCCAAGAGTTCTATCAATATGACTTATTGATAGGGGGAGTTTGTTTAACTCCGTCATGGTTGTCATCAACAAAAAGGGGGAGATAGTTGAATCTCGAATTTTAATTATTAAACCAATTGATAAGTGTTTATGATTTGATTTATGTTTTAAGTGATGCAGGAAGCTTCGATCAGGATGAGACAATTAAAGCAAGAAGAATCATGTTGGGTCGGTGGAACTGTTGAATCTCATTGATGATGAAGCCAATTGTAATTTGTTTGATCTAATCTATATGTTGAGAAAAGTGTGCAGGATTAATTATGATACAAGTAAGACATAAAGCAGGTATCGTGCCGGAGTCAAGATCGAGATCACGTTGGGAGTTCGAGAGTTCGACGGAAGTCCGGACGTTCATCGGAAGTTCTGCAGGAACCAACCGAGAAGTCCAGAAGCTTGCGAAGCTTGTCGGAACTTGCCAAGAAGATCGTCATAAAGTCCAAGAGCTTGTCGGGAGTCCGTCGGAGCATTGCCGAGAGTTCATCGGATGTTCGCTAGAAGTACGCCAGAAGCTCGTCGAAAGAGCAATTGACACACCGGAACAAAAAGTGTAGTAATCATGTCTTAAATATCATAGTTAAAGCATAAATTAAGTTAGGATTGGGAGATAATCCTACTAATTTAATTAGGGGCCAATTGGGCCCTAAGTTGGGCCGGTTTGAGTCGAATTCAATGCCCAACTGGGACCTTAAAAAGTTGGTCGACGATGGCACTACTTGGAAAGCAGTGCCCTCCCAGGAATTCTGGATGGTGGTACTGCTCAGAGCTTTGTCAAGCGGTGGTACCGCCAAAGCTTAGTCTCCGAGCTTTGTCAAGCGGTGGTACCGCCAAAGCTTAGTCTCCGAGCTTTGTCAAGCGGTGGTACCGCCAAAGCTTAGTCTCCGAGCTTTGTCAAGCGGTGGTACCGCCAAAGCTTAGTCTCCGAGCTTTGTCAAGCGGTGGTACCGCCAAAGCTTAGTCTCCGAGCTTTGTCAAGCGGTGGTACCGCCAAAGCTTAGTCTCCGAGCTTTGTCAAGCGGTGGTACCGCCAAAGCTTAGTCTCCGAGCTTTGTCAAGCGGTGGTACCGCCAAAGCTTAGTCTCCGAGCTTTGTCAAGCGGTGGTACCGCCAAAGCTTAGTCTCCGAGCTTTGTCAAGCGGTGGTACCGCCAAAGCTTAGTCTCCGAGCTTTGTCAAGCGGTGGTACCGCCAAAGCTTAGTCTCCGAGCTTTGTCAAGCGGTGGTACCGCCAAAGCTTAGTCTCCGAGCTTTGTCAAGCGGTGGTACATAAGCAGGTATCGTGCCGGAGTCAAGATCGAGATCACGTTGGGAGTTCGAGAGTTCCGACGGAAGTCCGGACGTTCCATTCGGAAGTTCTGCAGGAACCAACCGAGAAGTCCAGAAGCTTGCCATAGAAGCTTGTCGGAACTTGCCCAAGAAGATCGTCATAAAGTCCAAGCGCTTGTCGGGAGTCCGTCGGAGCATTGCCGCGCGTTCATCGGATGTTCGCTAGAAGTACGCCAGAAGCTCGTCGAAAGAGCAATTGACACACCGGAACAAAAAGTGTAGTAATCACGTCTTAAATCAGAGCTTTGTCAAGCGGTGGTACCGCCCATTGTTAGGTGCCAGCAGTGGTACCGCTCAGTAATGGTGGTGGTACTACCAAGACCCCGAAAATCTGGGATTATACACTACACTTTTTGGCTCTATTTTTGAAGCCATTGAGGCCTATAAAAACCTCGTCCTTTCTTGTACGAAAGGACACAAAACCTATTGGCATAATCTTGAGTTCTGAGTCTTAAATTATTGTAAAAGTTAGAGTTCTCCT
Source organism: Musa balbisiana (assembly GCA_004837865.1). Classification (NCBI taxonomy): domain Eukaryota; kingdom Viridiplantae; phylum Streptophyta; class Magnoliopsida; order Zingiberales; family Musaceae; genus Musa; species Musa balbisiana. The sequence goes on along the minus strand of CM017195.1, from coordinate 16,296,739 downwards.
CCTTCATCTCTTAGCCTTGTAACCATCCAAGAAAGAGGAGTGAGACTTGTAAGGGTTGTCTCCTAAACCCGACAAAAGGAGAAAAGCTATAAAAGGTGGTTGGCCTTCGCCTATTGAAGAAATGCCTCTAGTGGACGTCGGTGACCACGTCGGAGGAGGAATCCAAAAGTGGATGTAGGTCACTTTGACTGAACCACTCTAAAACTCAGTTTGTATTTACTTTGAGCAACTTTCTTTTATAGCAAACTGCCTCTCCTCCTTATTATCCTTTAACTACGTCTGCATATGCTTTCACGTAAACATCTTCCGAGATCGGCTTTAATTATATGAAGACTTATGAAACTGACACTTTTTATTTGTGCAATTTACATTACTACAAATCACCTTAGTCTTCTCTTGCACTTTCACGAAAGGTTTCAAGTTCAAATTCCTTCCAAAATAGATTGAATCAAAACCATTCTCGTTGGAATCGATTTTAATCGAAACAAGTTTAAGTTTTCCGTTGCACTAATTCACCCCCCCCCTCTTAGTGTTGCTCTTGAACCTATCAGGAACATGTTAGAAGATTAGACGTTGAGCCAAAAGATCGATCGACATATTGATAGAAGGCTTTGGGCCATGGATTCAGGCATTGGGCTAAGAAGAGTAGATATTGCACCAAGGAAATCGAAGTTGCGGAGGTCAACTGGCCGATTGGGCAATAGGCCGTAAGAGAGGACGATGCGCCGAAGAATCGGACGAAGCGTCGATGGACCAATGACATGCCAAACAACATGATTCATGCTTAGTAATAATTGTCTAGATCGAAGTATGTTTTATATGTGCAGGATTAACTACGATAGTAAGGCATAAAGCAAAATGAAGTCCCGGAGTCAAGAATGAGATTTCATTGGGAGTTCGAGAGTTCATCGAAAGTTCTGCCGGAACCAACCGAGAAGTCCTGGAGCTTGCCAAAGAATCTCATTGGAACTCGCCAAGAAGATCATCGTGAAGTCCAGGAGCTTGCTGGGAGTCCATTGGAACATTGCCGAGAGATCATCGGAAGATCGCCTAAAGCTCACCTGTAGCTTGTCGAAAGAAACCTTAACTCATAGGACTTGTTTAGCTTAGTAAATGTCTTAGAATTCGTAGTTAGCATATAATTGGGATTGGATTTGGGCCAACCCAATTAGGGGCTAGTGGGCCCATGTAAGGACTATGTTGGGCCCAATAAAATGCCCAAATAGTGACCCAAGAGGTGGCACCGTCGTGGCACAGTCTCCGAGACTGTGTCAAGCGGTGGTACCACCCAGACATAGCCTCTGAGAGGTTGCAGGTAATGGAGTAGCCTAGTGTAGTGTCAGTGTCAGACTAACACTAGCAGTGGTACCGCCCGTACCCAAGAAACCCGGGATGGAAAATTTTTAGGCTCCAAGTTTGAATCAACTTGAGGCCTATAAATACCCCTCTTATCCCTGGTTAACATACACAAGCATAGAGAATTTAAAAAGGGAAAACACTGTTATAATCTCTTATGAGAATCCTCATCTTTTAGTCTAAGTGTTAGAATAGTCTAAGAGAGGAGTGTGTGCTGGTAAGGGTTGTCTCCTAAACCCATGAAATGGAGAAGAGAGGTGTAAAAGGATTGTTGATCTTCGCCTATTGAAAGAAGATCGATAATGGATGCTGGTGGCCTCGATGGAAGAAGAATCGGCGAAGTAGATGTAGGTCACGACGACGGAACCACTCTAAAATCTGGTTTGTATTTCGTCTTGAGCAATTTATTTTACTACAAACCATTTTACTTGATTACCACCTTCAATACATCCACTACACTCTTTCGTACGCTTTCAAGTTATTACCTTTACGAAACAATTTTTCGTCAGAAACGGATTTAATCGCAACGAAGTTTTGAAATAGACGTAGTTTTATTACTACACTAATTCACCCCCTTCTCTTAGTGCTGATTGCTTTCCTAATCGCGGGGGCGAGGGGGGGTTGAATTAGTGCAGCAAAAAATTATCGATTTTGTAAAATATTCATTTCAATTCAAACTATTTTAGAAAGATGTTGAACTTGAAAGTTTTCACAAAAATGTAAAGAGAAGCTTATGAGGTTTGCAGTAATGTAAATTGCACAAAAAGAAAGGTAAATCAGAATTTAGTGTGGTTCGATCAATGTGACCTACATTTACTTCGATTTTCTCCTCTATTGAGATCACCGATGTCCACTAAAGGCCTTCCTTCAATAGGCAAAGACCAACCACCTTTTATAGCTCTTTCTCCTTTTGCCAGGTTTCGGAGATAACCCTTACAAGCCTTACTCCTCTTTCTTGGATGGTTACAAAGCTAAGAGAGGGAGGAGGAGGACTCTTCTCACTTTTACAATACTTTTGGCACTCCAAACACTTAGATTTTTTCACACATATAATTGCACCTTGTTCCCTTTCATGCATAAAAGGGTGGGGTATTTATAGGCCCCAATGGCTTCTGAATTGGAGCTAAAAAATGTCACTTCCTCGGATTTCAGGGTATTGGCGATACCATCGCCTGACACCTGACATTGGGTGGTACCACCACCTAGTCTAGGCGGTACCACCACCTAGTCTAGGCGGTACCACCGCCTAATAGGGGCGGTACCACCACTAGCAACATTAACTGCCGACGGTACCACTGCTGGCGACATTAACTGCTGGCGATACCACCGCCCAAACCACTTGGGAGACTGGGTCACTAGGCAGTGCCACCGTTGGACATGATTTCAAATGCTGAATGGGCTATCCAATCTGACTCAATTCAGCCCTGCTAAGAGCCTAGTTGGCCCCTAATTGAGTTAGTGAGATCACCTCCCAATCCTAACTCAATTTACGGTTCTAACTATGATTAAGGCAAGCAATTAGTCTGGTATGTTGATTTTTCTCTCAACAATCCTTCGATGAACTTCTCAGCGAGTCTTCCAGCGTGCTTCTGTTGAACTCCTGACAAACTCTCAACGATCTTCCGACGAACTCTCGGCGATCTTCCGATGAACTCTCGGCGATCTTTCGATGAACTCTCAGCGAACTTCTGTATATCGTTTGAATCTTCAACTTTGGCCCATCATTTGCTTTACGCCTTATGGCTATCGTAGCTAATCCTACACACTTATCTCAACACATAGATTAGGTCAAATAATTTACTAATTGATTTCATAATCAAAATCTGAGATTCAACAAATCATTCGTTCTTGGCGCATTGTTTGATTCTTTCAACCTGATACCAGATCTTTGAATCTGGCCCAATGTTTAATTCTCTAATTGTTTTATCTTTTCATGATCGTAGTTAATCCTGTAATACTTTTCTCAACACATGGATTAAATCATAAATCAATTGATTTTATTATAAAAATCTGAGATTCAATAGTAACAATTGTAATTGATCTTCGTTCGTTGAAAAAAAGATCGGTAGTAAAAGTCGGTAACCTCAAAGGAAGAGGAATTGGGAGTGGACGAAAGTTGGGACGACCGAACTACTATAAATCAGTTTTTATCCTTCTTGTCTTACCTTGTCATTACTTACTGATTTACTTATTCACTACTCTTACTCACATTTTCAATTAAATATATTTCCGATACAATTTTATTAATTAAAAATTTTAAATCGAAACACCCCTCCCCCTCTTAGTCCCTTCATGATTCTAACATTCTAAACAACACATTGCTCACAAATCACACACTTTGGATGTATTAGGCATTTTAGGTGTTTTTTTGTCTTATGTGAATGCATAATATATAAAGAGACTGCTTTGGAGTGTAATAGACATTTTTAATGGTTTTCAATCCTAAGCGAACATATTATGCACAAAGGAAACATCTTGGGGTTTGTGGGCACTTGGATGCTTTTCAATCCAGGACGAATGCTTGACGGATATATTGGATACTTTTGTGCTTTTGCTTCTTTATCATGGGTGGATGCATTGTGTATCAATGGAATGATTTAGGGTGTGTCAAGGTATTTTTGGCATATGCATCATACATGAACGAGACAGATACGTCAAACACTTCATACTTGGATGGATGCTTAAAGCACAAATTGAATGCGATATAACCGGTGCTTCCGATTCTTTTTATGTCATGGCGAGAGGTCTATAGATATTATATTTCATAACATAAATATTAAATATTTAAATTTTATTGGATATAAAATATTTAAGTCTAATTAATAATAATATATTCATTAGATATTTATAAGCTAATCTTAATCTTTAACCACTATTAGGCTACATCAAAATATTATAATATAACATCATACTCTAAGAGATTCAAGCTTCAATCACAGCTCTTTAGATTTAATATACAAAAATTAGAGGAAACATGTTCATCTTTAATATCGTGAGTGAAAGGTGATTGATTTTGCAATGTCACTTAAGGCTTTTTTTCCTTATCGAATTTTGCATCTCATGTCGTTGAGTCATTTGTTCATTTCTTATTATTGTTCGTGTAAGATAGGACTCAACTCGTTAGTGGAATATGTATACTTTAGATTGATGTAGATGCAGTTGAGGTTGAACTAGATTGACCTCTTAAGGAAGTAATTGTAGTGGTTAGGAGAAACTTGCAACATTGGCCGTTGGGGGATGACTGATTTCCTCTGCAATGCTTAGAATCGGCCTTGGTTGAGGAACTTTGATAAGTATTGGGTAGATGGGTAGATTATGTATCACTACTAACTACACAAGTAGTGAGAGAAGAAGATAACATCTATATCATCCTAGTCAAAGTCTTGAACTTTCTGGGTGAGGCCAAATAAGACATCAAAAGGAACTTTTAAGTCAGATTCCCACTTAAGAAAAGGAAATTATGATCACTCATGACTCATTATTAATAGTGTGGATCTAGGCATGATCCAAATGTCCCTATAGAGGGGAAGGTAGAAGCCCCTTGTCTGAGGTTGAGTTTTAAAGGGAGAAGGGTCTCTTCACGTGTTCTTTGTGGGACTTTCTGTATTTAGTTTTTTAACGATATCATCTTGAGAGACTTTCTTCTAGCAATCATTGAAAGCATTTACAATGACATGAATGCATTGATGATGGAACGATCTCACCTACTTGATAAAATTGATTTGGTGAAATTGAGAGATTTGATTAGGTAAAATTGACTCTATTTGGCTAGTGTTTTGAATATTATTATATTTTGCTTTGAAAAGAGAAGAGTCATTAAGAATTTAGGATTTGAATAAGGGAGAAAGTTTTTTGAATGTGAGAAATGCTTGTAACCTATGTTTTTGTTACGCTTGAGAGTAAAAGATGCACGAGTCTTATATATTACTTTTTGCAAAAAATTATGTTGAGGGTTTATTTGATAAAACCTCATTCTAACAATCAAGTTAGTATATTTTTATGAGTATCCAAATTTCGTAAATATTTATTTAATTTATTTTAAATGATCATATACTTGAAAAGATTATTTTATATATCATCATTATTATAATAATCGGTTTAATAGGAGAATATTTTTTTTTAATGTTCTTTCACATAAGATGCCAACAGACACTTTGTATCTTCAATAGTTGATGTGATATTTTCGGGACTGATTAAGTTCTATATATCACTGAGGTGATATTTTCAGGACTGATTAGGTTTCATATATCAAGTATCGATTAATCCAAAATAACGAACACATCAATATTAGAGCTTGATAAATTCAGAATAGATTTGCGAACAACTGGTGTATACGTTAAGTGTATACTGGAACTGACGGAGCCCATCAATTTCGGCCGTGTCTTAACCGAGTCAGGTGAGTCAGAGGAATGTGACCGAGTCACATGAGCCGGAATAGTATTCCGTTCCGGGTTACATCGATTTGGATAAAAAACCCTCGTTTGCTTTCTGGGCGACCCAAATAAAAGGAGTCGCGATCTCTCTACCCCGTCTTCCTCTCTCAATCCTAAATCGTTCAGCTAAACAGCTTCCTGTATTCTAATTTCAATCCTTTTTTCACTGCCCTTTTACTCGTTTCAGGTGCAGATCGTATCTGTTTCTCTCCATCGCCTGAAATCTGAGATTTTTTCGAGCGAACTTTGGGAGTAGTTTTGAAGTCCTGAGTTCTCGATTTTGTACCGAGAAGTCCGTGCTGGAGATCGCGATTTTCCTGTTTGATTCCCTATTTTGGATCGTCAATTACTCTCCTTTTTTTTTTCATTTTTATTCATTTGATTTTTGGATCATCGTGATCGGGAATCGATGGGGAAGAAGATGAAGACCAAGGCGCGGAACCCTCGCAAGGTGCATCCGCGGGCTCCGTCCGGATCTGCCCAACCCATCGTTGGGACGACCGATCCGAAGGAGAACGGTGAGTATGAAAATGTGAGGCATGAGCAGTGCGGTCATTACGGTAAGGGTAGTGCCGAGGTGAATCAGATTCTTTCGGAAATTTTGTCATCGAAGGTTGCAGTGGCTTGTGAGCACTGCAGGGAAGAGCCTGCTGCTAAGAGAGGCGGGGGTAAAAAGGGTAAACATCAGAAAAAGAGAGAAGGGGCGGTGAAGAACTCGGAGATACGACCGGAGTCGCACTTAATTTGGGTCTGTTTGGATTGCAATCGCTATTTCTGTGGGGGAGCAGTGAGCGATTCGGTGCCCTATGGCCATGCCCGTCGGCACTCGAAGCAGGAGCGCCATGCTTGCGTGGTGCGATTGGACAATCCTACGATCGGATGGTGCTTCTCGTGCAGTTTGGCAGTCTGTGTTGAGCTGCCACATGTTGTGGCTGATGCAGGAGAGGTTAAATTAGAAGATGGAAGGGTTGAAGGTGGTGGGAACGAGCCTCCAACACCAGAGGGCAGCAAGGGGTATAAGATCAGAGGGTTATCCAATCTTGGGAACACATGTTTCTTCAATTCGGTGATGCAGAACCTTCTTTCCATAGATATGTTGCGGCATTACATGGTGAACTTGGATAGGCCTATAGGGCCACTTACTATGGCATTGAAAAAACTGTTTGATGAAACCAGAGGTGGGACAGATTTGAAAAGTGTGTTAAGTCCAAAGAATCTTTTTGGATGCATTAGTTCAAAGGCCCCACAATTCAGGGCGTACCAGCAGCAGGACAGTCATGAATTGCTACGTTGCTTGCTTGATGGGTTGTATGTAGAAGAGAGAAGTTCAGACAAAACGCAAGATTCTTGGAATGATCAAAATATGGCTACTTCAAATTTGGGGAGCACTGTGGTGGATAACATCTTTGGTGGCCAGCTATCAAGTACTATCTGTTGTGCTGAATGTGGGCATACTTCCATAGTCCAGGAACCATTTCTGGATCTATCGTTGCCAGTGCCTTCAAAGAGGATTACTTCTAAGAAGGCTCCACCACCTCCACCTAAAAGGAGTAAGCCACCTTTGAAAGAAAGGAATAAATCTCGGAGGTTCCGAGAAAAAGGTAGTGCAAGAGGATCTGTGGTCATGGAACAATATCGACCAGAAGAAAGAGTTACTTCATCAGTGGAGTGTAGTGAGTCATCCGGTAATTTATCCAAACCAGAAGAAAATGCTGATTTGATATTAAATGACTCAGATAAAAGTAACCATCTCAGTTCTGCACCAGGAACAGAACAAAATATTGCTTCAGAGGCAGAGGATTCCTCATGGATGGATTATCTTGCAGAGCCCACTATGACACCGGATGCTCTAGATTTGGGTTCCCAAACTTGTGGGAACCCTGTTTTGCATTTTGGTCAGATATTCCAGAGTGAAAATAATATTCCAGTGGAGTCAGAGGTTGACAATTCTCCCAAGGAGCTGATGGTGTCTTCAGATTCTTGTGGAGAAAACCCAAGCAGAAATGATATCTCTTCTTCATGTGCATATGATTCTGGGGTTATTTTACTTCCTTATGATGTGCTTGATCGTACCACAAATGCTATGACTGGTGTGACTTCTCAAAATCCTGATAACATGTCTTCATCTGATAATTTAATGAAGGAACCAAGTGTGCAGGCTGCTTCTATTGTTGATTCTGAACAAGCAGAAGTTGACTTTGATGGATTTGGTGACTTATTTAATGAGCCAGAGGTTACTTCTGAACTCAACAGAGATATTGGCATGGCTGAAGAGATGGCTGTGACACTGTGGGCTAATAACAGCAGTGAGTCTAATCAGGAAGAGGTGGACGATAGTACTGCTGAAGTATCAATTGAAAGTTGCCTGGTGTTATTTACCAGTGTAGAGCTTTTGTCTGATGAGGATGCTTGGTACTGTGAGCACTGTTCTGAGGTATTGTCCAATGAGATGACTACTGATAGAACTAGCAAGAGCCAGACATTAGCAACACTTGGTCAGTCTGACATAATGAAACCTTGTGTTGATGATGCTCAAGGCACAAGTGAAAATGTTTCTTCCAATTTGCATGTGGATTGCCTGAATTCAACTGATTCCAAAGAATTAGGCACCAGGGAAACAGAATCCACCTTTGCTGACATTGAGTTACATCCACAAAGGCCTGATACTGACCTGAAATCACTTGATATTGTTGGTGAAACGGAAAAAATGAGATGTAAAAATGGAGAAAACATTACTGGGAGTAACATAATGATGCCAGGCTCCATATTGTGTGATCAAATAAGCAAACCAATTGTTGTTCTAGAGGATCAGGAATTGGTAGATTCTGGGTTTGATAATCAAACCACAAGTGGTAAGGAAGATGTTCCAACTAGTGGACAAGCTCTAGGTAATACTTTGACTAGTTCCCCAGGTAATACTGGAGCAAGCTTGTCGAATTCCTGCAGAAATGGCAACCATGATGTTAATCATGTACTGAAAAAAGGTTCAAATTATTTGAGTCAAACTCATCCAGGCAGAGATAGAAGGGTCAAAAAAGAGGAGCCTACAAAGAGGAAAGTGAAGAGGGATGCAACTAAAAGGATTCTGATTAACAGAACACCACCTATTTTAACTATACATTTGAAGAGATTTAGTCAAGATGGACGTGGCCGGTTAACTAAGTTGAGGGGCCATGTATTCTTCCAGGAGATGCTTGACTTGAGGCCATATCTGGATTCGAGGTACTTTTTCTTTTAAATAATTTTTATCCTATTCATCTAGCTATTTCTTTATTTGGAATCTTTGGAGTAGAAATAAATATCGTTTATTGACATGCCAACACACCAACACAAGTATGTCGGTAAATGATGTGGTATGAATAAAGAAGAGAGGAGGAGCAGATTTGAAGGAGAAGAGGAGGGGAGGAATAGTACCCTGGCTAGCGACAAAGAGCAATGGGCGACGAGCAGCAGGCAGCAGTGAGTGGTACATGTCACGAGAGAGTTCGAGGGAGTCAAGACAGAGAGGTAGAGGGGCATATCATGTTGTTTAACCATAAAACAAAATAAATGAGTAGAAATAGAGAGAGAGCAAGAGGAGAGTGAGATTAGAGAGACTAGAAAAGAGAAGATGCATTTTCATTCAAATATGAACTGTTTCATCAATTGACAAGTTCCACTATTTATAGAGGTTTGGGTGCCTTACTTTAATCAATAATGGTAATGATTCCGAAGAGTAATCTCCTAGAGAACTTGTATGTCTTTTGAAAACCCAAAATGTGACTTCTAGGAGATCTAATAATCTTTTGAAAAAAAATTATTATAGCTTAGAAGCAAAAGAGTGCATTTAATACAAGAGAGCACTTAATACAAAATTAGAGCCTCAAGATTAACACTTAGAAAGACCAAAAGGACTCTTCATTTTTTCACATAACTAATTGATGACTTTTTTCTGATTTCTTTGCCTAGAATAAACTCTTCTAAAATTCTTGATAAACTTGGATAGTTCTCGATCAATTGGACTGCCAAGGGATGGTCCATGGGCCAGTTTGCCATTTGACTTGTAAATACTAGCTGGGATGGACCATATATTAAAAACATTCTTTTAGCTACATACTTGCTCATTTGCATTCTAGGCAATTCGACGAGTTTGAAGAACTTGGCAATTCGACGGGTTTGAAGAACTTCTAATCTTAGCTTACTATCTTGTTAGTTGTTGACACTGACAATGAGAAACTCTTGCATGTCTAGGAAGATGTGATATTAGGCAAAGGCACCTTGACTTTTCAATATATCAATCAAGATAGTTTCATTGTCCTTGAAATTATCCTAGATATATGATTTATTAAAGATATTGACGTGGAGATATTTGCTTAATAATGATGATTTGAGTAAAGTCGAGACATTGCCTTCTGCGCTGATTAACTGTCATAGCAAATTCTTTGATATATACCTTGCAGTTGGTGAAATTCATGAAACTAAGTAATGAATGGCAGGAAATTCATCGTACTTTCGGTGTCTTTGAGTCATGAAATGTGTGTGAATAAACTCAGTTTACTAGAATGTTATTGTTTGCAGCTCTATGAATACATGGTGCACTATTGCACCCATGCATTTTCTTATAATAGATAGAATGAGATAAATTTCTTATGTATTCTGTGCAGGAAATTAATGTCCAAGATAGATCATTGATTTTTTTAATTCTATGTCAAGTACACTTTGGCCTTTATATGGAAAGCATTGCTGTCATTGATCTCTTAAACCATAATGAAGATAGTGTGGACCAGATTCTTCACCTTGGTTGATGGGAAAAGTTGTTGAATGACATTATTTATTATGTTAGTCTCAATTTTGCATTGTTTAACTGTTTCATGACCTAGAAGCATGACCACGTTCTGGTGTACTTTTTCGATGGATGCAATTTGTTATTTGTGTGATCACATAAAATTCCACTTGTAGATAATTAAATTGCTATCTACAAATGTTTAATTGTTTAATTGTTACACCTTAAATATTTGTTTGGTGTTGGTGTACTAGATCCATTTACCAAAGGTTGTGGGTTTGAAGTCTCAACTGACATATTTTTTAAGGTGTTAGCTAGCTTAGCTAGTAAAAACCTTGATAGATTATCGTAAGGTCTTGGCTTGAATCTCACCTTCATCATTTATCCTTTGCAAAAAAAAAAAAAGTTAAATTGCTCTTGAAGGCTATTCTTATAATTCTACGGTTCTAATGGTTGCAAGATGTCGGAAAGTAGGTACGTGACAAACTTGTATAGCCTATCCATCCCTAAGCATGATCATATGTTTGGATACACACCCTTTCTTTCTTGATCTTTCCTCCTTTCAATTTTGTCGTTTACTTGATCATCAACAGCTTCAGCTTTTGTCAACATCACTGACCTTTTTTGGATGATGGCTTTATCATGGTTCTAAATACACTCTGTACCATTCCATACTGGGTGGTATTTATCATCTCGTCTGGGAACCAATATGTAGACCTCCTTTTCAGGCAGTTCAGATCCGATACAGTGGTTATCACCCAGTGACCCTCTAAAACTAAGCTTACTTCCCTGTCCTAGCTTTTTCTTTTTTTATTTAGGGTTAAATTCCCTTGCCCTCATCCTCTCTCTCTCTCTTTCCTCTTGATCTCTTACATGCTCACCTACCTAGCACCATCATTTCTCCTCTCCTCTTCCACTTCTCTTCCCCGATCCCCTTCTTATTCTTCTCCTTTTCCTCCTCCCGTGTTACATACAAACGTACCATGTGTCTGCATGCATATGCATATAGGATCCCCACTAGTCCACCATGTGTCTGCACACATATGCATACAGTGCCCCACCAGTCCACCTGTGGAGCAGAACAGATCTGATATATAGAACTTCAAACTCTAGGCTTCAAGGTATGCAATACCGTACCGTACCGGTGTTTCGAGGTTGACTCGATACGGTACGGTACCGTGTACCGAGCGGTACGCTAGGGCGTATCGAGCGGTATACCTAATTTAGGTGTAAAACCCTCCGAAAATACCTGAAAATAAAAAAAAAAGTTAGGATAAAGTTTTTAAGTTAGAAATAAATATAGTAATAGCATAAGTTTATCAAAATCAATGTAAATTAGGTAAGAATAGTATCACATATCTTTTTCGGGCTTTGAAGAATATCTTGTGCAAGGTTCGTATTTCAGTCCATTACGGATTATCCTTATGTAAACATATCTCTTAATTAGAAAGTTCTTTCTCTTAATTTTCCCAAATTAGCCTCGATTCAATTCACAAATCGTTGCTTTGTAGAGTTTAGGAGAGCACAAATGTGAGAAAAAAAGAGTTTAAGATAGTTTAAGAGAGTATGAGAATGTAATGGAGTGAAATAGGAGAGAAGAAGGGTTTAAATACTATGAGAAAGGACTCCAACGGTCAATTTGATCGTTGGAGCACTGTATTACTGTTACCAAGCGGTTTTAAATAATTCTTCCTCTTACTAATTGACCATTGGAGCACTGTATCACTGTTACCGAGCGGTTTTAAATATTTCTTTATCTTATTGTATCACAGCATTATTGTAGCACTATAGCACTATAGCACTGCTACAGTATCTTATTGTAGTACTGTAGCATGTACCGTCTGGTAGCGGACGGTCTGCGTACCGGTATATCGCCGGATTGGTATGTACCGCCCGTACCGGGCAGTACCATTTGAAATTGCATACCATACTAGGCTTTACTATTACTCAAGGAGCACATTGGAACTGTAATATGAAAATTGCTTACATGTTTTATTACAGATTTGGATGCTTATGTTTCAAATGACCAGTATGAAGTCCTTATTTCCCTAGTTTGGGCTTTAAATTTTTGCTTCATTGAATATGATTAGGTTTCTAAGTATTTTACTTCAAAATAGATGATAGCTGGCTCAGAGGTCTACCCTAGAAGGAGATAAATCCTTCATTAATGGCTAAAGTTTCAGTTTAACTTATAAATTAAGAGACATGAGAAATATCAGATGTTGAAGTGGGAGCTATGGAGGACTAAAAATGGGATTTAATATTATGGATGGAAAATTAAAGAAACCATTGTAACATATTAAATATTTTATATTTAGGTTACCAATTATATTAAAATTCTTCCCTTCTTTTCTTTCTTTTCTTTTCTTTTGTGCTCTGTGCTCTCTCTGTGTGTAGGAGGTGTGTGTTTTCTTGTATATCAATGGTTTCCATTGTCTTCAGTTAATTAGGGAAATTAAGATAGATGACAAGTAGCAAATGCAAGAATATCAAGTGGAGCCAAGATGGTATTTTTAAAAGGAACTCCTTTCTTCATTTTTCCCTTCTCTTTTTCATTCTGCATCTGTTGACCATCTAGAAACTGTTAATAAGTCTGCTCAGAGATTTAATAGTTGAAGTATGGATAATCTAAATGCTTCTGTTAATGTAAACGGAACCTTCGTAATGAAGATAAGGTTGATTGTAGACTCGAAGTTGAGTCTAATTAGGTAGGTGAGTCTAGAACTGCCAGGCTTAAGCTTTTTATAAAAATATTTTAGTACTTCTTGGATTTGATCTATGGATATTTTTTTAGTTTAGTTTGTGTCATGATATTTTTCATATTATAGTAGTTTCGTTATTTTTATCAAATATTGGAAATGATTATTTATTAAATTTGATCATATTTTAATTAGGTTAGGATTTTATTTTTTTTAATTTTTGGTAAGATGTTAATAGTTAAATTTTGGAATATAATTGATTGATACAAGAGGACTGAACGCAGACTATTAAATATAGAAAAATTGGGCAGTTTGATGCACGATGCAATTGCCAATGACATTATACAAAAATCATGATTGAGAAAAAAGAAAGTGTAATTTTTTAATTCTAATATTTATTTTTTTTTGTTTTAATATATCTTGTAAGAATTCTTTAATGATGTAATTATGTTATATTCTTAATGAAAATTTTTCTTCATCATCTGATAGCCATGGGTTTTTTTTTCTCTTACCTCTTAGTATTTCCTCTGGTTTCTAATTCCTCTCTTAAACCTTTATCTTTTATTTCTTTCAATCTTTATTTACTATTCTTAGCATATTGTTATTACTACAATGATGAAAACCTGCTGCAATGATCATAGAATCATTCTCCTCCAATATATGAGGTCCTGTGCTTGTATCAAGTGGTAACAGAGCAATTGGTCATATTGCATTAATCAGTATCAAACCTAATTATCTTGCATCACCTTGAGACCATGATTTCTTGCTTTCACTTCTCTTTACTCAGTTCTAATCATGTTCAGAGATATACCCTTTATCTTGCATTAATTTAGTTTTTTCTACATGGATATAATTCATCTTTGATCACTTGTTTTTTCTACATGAAATTTTTACTCATTAATTTAGTTTTTGCACCACTTTTATCATTGTAGATCATAGTTGGTCAAAAGAATATGAATTGTAGTCATCAATCATCATGTTACTTGAGCATGTATATGTAAACACCTATGAGAAATACTGGCATCATTTTCCCTAGCCAGAACACTGTACGGGGACTGTCAGTTAAGTCTCTTTTAGTCCTCATTTATGGTGACTTTGGAGTGACAGTGCATACTGATTTGGGTATGTGGAATTGGATCCCTTTTAAAAATACATTATACAAGAAATAATTGGAGAATAATCTTGTTTAGAAGAACTCCTGATATGGTGGTTCGACATGCAAATTTAGAGGATTTTATCTACCAAATTTTGTAGAAGCTTATAAAGATTGGACTGCATGAATTGTCACCATCAGTTATTCAGTATTGTGTTGGAGTCACACCCGTAACATATAACTCCGATTCTGGAGAAATTGCTGTTGCAAATTCTCATGTTTCTGTGCTAAGACATATCGAATAATTCATTATGGGAACGAGTATAAGTTTGATTTGTTGATTTATGTTTTGTCTCTATTCAGTTGTTGACAACCTTATTTCGTGCTTAGTTTTCTTTCCTTTATGTTGTTTTCTCTGTACCACATCATAATCATAGTGTAACACAATGATTAGATCAAGCACTACTAATATTTGGTAACTTATTGAAGTCATGAGATTTTAGATATTGCAGTTGTCTTATCTTATCCAGATTACGGATTATGAATGGAGGTTTTGAACTCCATTGGACAATCTATTAGATGTGCAGAGAGGAATTTATTTCACTTTACATAAACAGTAAGCAAATTGATATCTAGAAGAGTTTTGATGAGACTATCCATTTGATAAGCAGTCCGAGCTTATTGTCATTGCAAGAAACAGGAAGATAATGAGGACATCGTATGTAAGAGAATTATCATGTGGAGAGGACGTATGTGGGGCATGTTATTGGTAGTTTAGCCATGTGTTTGTGTTGGTTATTTTATCAAGTAACAATTATGCAATGGAGCAGGGAGGCTTTTTCATGTGAAGAATTCAACTACTTTGTTTTGGCCATAGCGAATTAATATGATGATACGCTGATGGAAGAGCAAAAAAATTTTGATATGATGGAAATATGACAGAAAAAAATAGCAATATTATAGATGATGATATAAGACGGAAAGCGTGAAATGGTGTATGACTTTATGAAATAACTCCATCTGCACAATTTATTCTATGAGGAAGCACCTTTTGGTATTTCTGCATTTCAAATGGACCATGCTTTGACACAAAGCCATCATGAAAATTAAACATGGGTATCTGAAAATAGGTAATACTATCCTATGACAGTGATCATGAACATAACAAAATTCTCTGTTGTTTCTTCTTTCAAATTCCATTTCATGTTAATAACTGTAAAAGCTTAGTGAGGAGCAGTAGAGGGTATGGGTTTGTAAGATAAGTCGAAACCCTTTTGTTGTAATTTTCAGATACTTTCTGATTTTAAGATAAAATATAATGGTGGTTCACCTCATATTTTGATGGTAATTTTATAATAGCAAAGGCTGATATTTTTGAGCCTGGAGGTAGATGTTGCATTATGCATCAACTGAGAATTGAAAGAGGTTATTTTCTTCACTCTTTTTTACCAACTGCTTAGACCACTGTTAAAAATCTGTTAAGGTTTCATGTTACTTGTACATGAAATTGTTTTGTTTGTGTCATTAGGCTTTTCTATTGATATGTTGCATCTAGTGGGATATGTTGGTAATATACTATGCAGACAACTTGTTACCTTTTTCAGATGATATGTTAATTGAGTTGTCATTCTAGTAGAAGGCAATGATGAAATGCCTTTAAAAAGGGCTAATTTGTTAACAGATGACTGTTAGAAAAGAGCCAATAATAAGGGATAGCCATCTCATTTTGCACTTGTCATAATATGATGTCAGGGAGAAATACAGTGGGTTATGTTGAATTTAAGAACGATATTTATCGGTCTACTTTGTTGGAAGGATCTTATTCTAGTGACCCAATTATGCTTAAGAATGTAAAGAGGGAAAAAAAAAGAGAGTGAGAATCTATATTAAGCTTTATATCTTGGTAAATCAAGCATATAATTTGATAGTTATGATTTAATGTTAATTTTTCACTTATAGCTACATGTGTGTTCGTGTTTCTTACCACAACACTGATGCTATCTAAGATTTTTTGTTTTTTTACATATTAATAGATCTGAAAGCAAATTAAATGCTAGTCATATATTGTTTTCTTATAACTAAAAATTGCTTTAGATTTCATAATATATATTTGTTTGTCTTCATAGCATATATGAACTTTTGGTGCTTTAAGGCAGAAAACATTATCTACCAAGTAATGGAATGTGTGCTATATTGGTGCTTAGATAGAGGAAATTTTCTTTGAATGATCTGGTGAATTATTTAATAAGCATATCTTGTGATATGTTATCAGCAAGACGTTATGATGATTTATCTAAGCTGTTCATTGGTCCATGTGTTTTAAGTTACAATTGGTTTTTTTTTTTTTCATCTGTTTCTTTAACAGAAGAATCAGTGTGGCCTTTACCAAAATGAGGAACTATTTAAAGAAGGTTCTACAGTTTGTTTGCTATAATCGTGAAGATCTTTGTTTAAAGTCCAATATTTCTTATCCAACTATAATTAAATGGTTGATGACAATGAATCAAGAGCATTCATTTTGCTATGAATCTTATACCCATGCAGCTTCTGAAAAAAAGCCTTTCATCATATGTAGAGGAAATTTCCTCTATTGACTTATTTTCTACATGAAGCTTCACCAAATAATTGAGTGGTTGAAACACAAGTGCCAGGATAATGAAAAAATTAACTTTCAAAGTACATTTTTCTAGTAGCTCCAAAGTACCTTTACCTGAAAATCTCACTTCACAACCAACAGAAACAGCAAATGCATCTACCCTTCTACTTCATTTAGAAAGCACAAATATGCCAATTGTTCTTTTTCTTCATAGTTTTCATGGCTGTGATGTAATTACTCTCTAATTTCGGCATTTATTAATTAGCATTTCCTACTGGAAAGTTGGTCATCAGATTTAGATAAGACAAAAACAAAGGCTTAGCACCAACTTATATTACTTCAGACATGTAATCCTGATGGGCGGAGGCTGTTATTCCATGTTAAATTGTTTTGCTTGTTTGATTGAAGGAAAAAAAAAATTAGAAAAGGATCAAAATGGATGGAAGCTGATCTTAAAAGGCAGATCAAGCTATATTCCAAATTTATTGCTTGTTTCCGTTTGCAGGTGCAAGGAAGAAGAGAAGTGCACGTATCGACTGCTTGGGGTGGTGGAGCACTCAGGGAGTGTGTCAGGTGGCCACTACATTGCTTATGTGAGAGGTGAAAGGAACAGCGGCAAAGCTCATCAGGACAAAAATTTGCCCTCCTGGTTTTATGCTAGTGATGCTCATGTCAGGGAGGCTTCTCTGTCAGAAGTCCTTAAGTGTGAGGCCTATATTCTGTTCTATGAAAAGATGTAAACAATGATTTTGTTCACGAGGAAAGCCACTTGCAGGCAGGTGCAGAAACTTAAAACCACCAAAGCATGCATGCCATAGGAAAGCCCCATGGTCTCCAACAACACAAGCTCTGTGGATGTTATTTCTTTTGGATTCTTGGGTTTTGGCTTTCCACCTCACTGCAAATTACATTGGGAGAAGCAACGAGAACACGAGTTTATTTTCACCCATTAATTTTTCCCCTCAGATGACGCGGCCAAAGTGGAATGTTGTTTGAGCTGACTATACCTTTTGTATCCCATATTTTGAAAGATGGGGTTACATTAAGAGCAATGTTCTATATACATGTGAATCCTCCATTTTTCATTTGGATGTCAGATTTCTCTTCTTGAGGTTATACATTTAGCTGTCTAGGCTATTGGTTTAAAACTGACAAGTAACCAATCAAGAGCCTGCTGAACTCATTTTTTATTTTTCATAGTTCTTTTTTTTTTTTTCCATAGATCTTGTATGATGTGGTTTCTCGATGGAGTCTGCACTGAGCTAAATGACATCATCCAGTTTCTTCATATGTACAAATCATGTATCCTTAAATGATAGATGAATCGCATATATGAGCCATAAAGAGATCAACATGGTTGAATAAGCCCACCAACATCTGGTTTCTGTTTCATGTGTCTTTGAGGTCATAAGCAAAGATTTTACTGGGTGATCATTTGATCCATACAGCATCATGGAGCCCATATGGAAGAATTACTTCGAAGAGGCTGTGTTTTGTGACGGACATCTTAATAGTTAGCATTGCAAAACAGCTTCATATTCTTTCATAAATTATGGGTTTTACTTGCTTTATGATGTTTGACAATCTTTTTAGATTATGAACTCTATTCAAGTCATCCATTCACATTACTAACTCACAACATAAATTTATATGATCGCCAACAAACTGCAATGTGGCTAATGGTACTTATTGTACTTCACTGGATTGACTGAGAAGCACTAGAAAAAGCTTCTTATTGTTGGATTGGTTTGGTTTGTGAGATGAACAACATGAAGTAGAAAATATTGTTCAAAACTCTGCCCTGTCCCATCTGAAGAAGAAAGAATAAGATTTTTCCATAAACACATTACTAATTTCCACTGCAGTAGGGGTTGACGATCTCCACCAAGAAATGACTTTTTTTTAACCTACCAAGCAACTATTCAGAAAAAATTTCTGAGAATTTATTAAGAAGCATTGCCATTAATTACTTAATCTGATAAAAAAAATTTAGATTAGATAGAGTGGCTAATACAAATGGAAGGAAGCCTCATAGTACAACTAAGTTTTTCAATTTACTCGAAAGTTTTAATTAATTTAGTTAGTAAAATTTTGATAATTTATCATATGATTCCAGGCTCCAATCACATCTTTCCTGTCATTTACCCTTAAAGAAACATAAATATTTTAAAAGTTTTTGCTTTTTTCAAAGAAAGCAAAACTCTTTATAAAATATCAAATTTGATTTTAAATAAAAGAAAATTTGTACGATATTGCTGAACATAGGCTTGTCGGTGCTATCACTGTCGAGTCTTAAAACAATGAAGAGGATAGGCCATCAGGTGCTTTGGCGAAAGTTCTACAAAGTCAACTTCTAGATCGAAAGGAACCATATGTTATTCACCCGTAATTGAGATCTAAGAAGGCCCCGTTGTTAGAAAATAAACTCTCACAGAAGGATAAAGAAACTTGAATAGGAGAGGAGAGGATGGGAAAAGAAGGCAAGAAGAACCCTTTTGTATTATTGTTCTGCTACTTGGCAGAACATTCTCTCTCTCTCTCTCTCTCTCTCTCTCTCTCTCTCTGTTTTCTACATCTGCATTTTCGCCTCTATGTAGTTTCTCTCTCTAATGCCTCGTAAACAGGTCTTATTCATAAGCTGAATAATCTAAGTTGTATTTGGAACCAACTTTACCAAAAAAATGTCTAATCTTGACGCGAAGTCCTAAATCAAAATAAAATCTAACTCTAGTTAAATCTGAATTTAAATTTAAACTCTTAACTCCAATGGCCTAATTTAAATTACGTCACTCACATCCTCCCATAATTTTAATTTTTCATAATACATAAATATTTTAGCGTTCAAAGGTTATATATATGTATGTATATATATATATATAATATATATATGTATGTATATGTATATATATAATATATATATATGTATGTATATATATATATGTATGTATGTATGTATATATATATATGTATGTATGTATATATATATATATGTTTATGTATGTATATATATACATATATATATATATATAAACATATATATATCTATATATATATAAACATATATATATATATATATATAAACATATATATATATATATATATAGAGAGAGAGAGAGAGAGAGAGAGAGAGAGAGAGAGAGAGAGATTTTCAGTGATACTTCAAGCTCACTTCATTTTTCACTTTTGATATCTCAAGATAAAAAAAAATTACATGAATATACTTGGATTGAATGTATTCTTAAAAGGGAAATATGATTATTTATCCAAACTTAGAGGAAAAATATGTTATTATCAAACTTCGAAAAAGAAAGGCATGTAGAACATAAACACTTAAAAAGATTTTATTTCTTTCCTATTAGGTCGCATTGAGATTTCTATTCATATAACAAGCATCAGCTTTAAACTTCACCTCTTTTCTTTGAATAAAATATTTATTAAAATACTATAACTGATCACTGATAAGATTTTTTCAACTGCACGGGGAAATCTCTGATAAGTTGAGGAAAATCCTCTCTGCTAATATGTATAAATAATCATCAAGTTCACTATCTCAAACATAAATACTTCAAAGATTTTATTTCTTTTCGCATTGAGATTTCTATTCATATAACAAGCATAAGCTTTACACTTCACCTATTTTCTTTGAATAAAATATTTATTAAAACACTATAACTAATTTCAGACAAGATTTCCTCAACGAGGAAATCTCTAAGTAGTTGAGGAAAATTCTGTTAATATGTATAAATAGCTATCAAGTTCACTATCTCAAACATACTTTGTAAATACATCTCATATTTTATCATAGTATCAGAGTCACTTGCTTAGAGTAAGCTCTTTTTTCGTTGTCCGACTCCTCACCAACCTCGTCGATGAAGGTGCTTGACGCCAAGAACCCTCTCTCCTTTTTCCTCAGCGAACGGTGCGTTGGTGCCTCTAGCACTGCAAACACCGATGCTTCTTCCCTCACCGACACTACTCTCCATCCTCACTATTGCTTCTCTTCCAATGGCAAAGGAGAAGCAATAGCAAACCACCTCCCTACCACTCACCGGAGCCGACTGCTAACCAAAGCTGGCTTCTTCCTCTAGCCGACCTCTCACAAATTTGCAACAAGAATTGCATATTAGCAAGAACTATAGATCTCTCACAGATTTACCTCAATACCCTCTACTCTCCTCATGGCAAGAACTGCATATCTCTCACAGATTGCAGTGATCGCTGTGGCAAACTACAGCCAAACACTTCCACTACCGAAGACTCCTCTCCTCTTCTCCCTCAGAACAAAGATAAGCAAGGAACAATGTTGTTGTCATCCCTTACGAGATGAATGAGTGTAGTAGCCTAGATATCTGGTGCAAAGAAGACAAGCTACTCTTGCAATTGTTCCCTACAAACTATACTACAGCGGAGCAGCAATAGTTCCCTACCTAGCCTCTCGACAACATATCAAGCCCTCTTGAATGCCATGAACTCTTAATCTCCTTGCTACCCATCACTACCATCGCTGCTAAGCAAGGAACTGCAGTTCTTCTTCACCGGTACACCACCAGCGCTGACCTCCAGTAGAGTTATGCTACAACTCTCTCCAGCACTATAAACAATACTGCAGTCCTCCAGCGTTACTGCAGCTCCCTCCAACATTGCTGTAGCTTTCTCTAGCACTACAAACACTGCTGTAACTCTCTCTAACACTTCAAACATTGCGGCAACTCTCTCCAGCACGACAAATAGTATTGCAGTCCTCAGCGTTGCTGCAGCTCTATCCAACGTTGCTGCAGCTTTCTCCAGCACTGCAAACACTGCTGCAACTCTTTCCAACACTGCAAACACTGTTGTAACTCTCTCCAACACTGCAAACAATATTGCAGTCCTCCAGCAGATCTATAAAACTGCAGCAACTTTGCCTTGCCGGTTGTAGCAACCGTACCTCTGGAATAAGCACTGCTCTTCGTCGTAGCTCTCTTCCACCTCTCTTCTATAGTTAACGACTCCCTCAGATATATATCCTCAAATGTCTTCATCATCTACCTCTGACACCCCAGTTATTATCCATGCATAGAATTATAGCACTTCTCAATCTATAGGCTTTATCATCATTAATGTTGTAGCACTCATTCCCTTCAAATTATCTAAAGATGGCAACTATGCATCTTGGTATGCATAACTTTCTAATCTTCTATTTGGATATGATCTCCTAGGCTATGTCGATGGCTTTTTCTAGTGTCCATCTGCAATGGTCAACATCCCAAGGGAACCAAGTCTAATACAAAATCCAAACAACAATGGTTACATTAAGATTGCCTCATCCTCCAAGCTATTCAAGCCTCGGTCATGTTGAATCTCGGATTTTGATGATGAAGTCAATTATAATTCGTTTAATCTAATCTATATATTGAGAAAAATGTGCAGGATTAACTACAATGACAATAAGACATAAAGCAAGTATTATGCCAGAGTCAAGATCGAGATCACGTTGGGAGTTCGAGAGTTCGACGGAAGTCCAGACATTCGTCAGAAGTTCTACGGGAACCAACCGAGAAGTCCAGAAGCTTACTATAGAAGCTCATCAAAACTTGCTAAGAAGATCGTCACAAAGTCTAGGAGCTTGCCGGGAGTCCGCCGGAGCATTGCCAAGAGTTCGTCGGATATTCGCCGGAAGCTCACCGGAAGAGCAATTGACACACCAAAATAAGAGGTGCAGTAATCATGTCTTAAATATCATAGTTAAAGCATAAATTGAGTTAAGATTGGGAGATAATCCCACTAACTTAATTAGGGACCAATTGAGCCCTGAGTTGGGCCGATTTGGGCCAGATTCAAGGCCCAACCGAGACCTTGAAAAGTTAGCCAGTGGTGGCATCTCTTGGAAAGCAGTGCCCTCCCAAGAATTTTGGGCGGTGGTACCACCCCTATCAGGCGATAGTACTACCAGAGCTCGGTCTCTAAGCTTTGTTAGGTGATGGTACCACCTAGACTGGGTGGTGGTACCGCCCAATGTCAGGTGCCAGGCGATGGTACCACCAGGACCTCGGAAATCCAGGATTAGATACTTTTTTGCTTCATTTTTGAAGCCATTGGAGCCTATAAAAACCTCACTCTTTCTTGCATGAAAGGATACAAAACTTATTGGCATAATCTTGAGTTCTTGAGCCTTAAAGTATTGTAAAAGTTATAGTTCTCCTCATTCATCTCTTAGCCTTGTAACCATCTAAGAAAGAGGAGTGAGACTTGTAAGGGTTGTCTCCTAAACTCGGCAAAAGGAGAAAAGCTATAAAAGGTGGTTAGCCTTTGCCTATTGAAGGAAGGCCTCTAGTAGACATCGATGACCTCATCGGAGGAGGAATCTGAAAGTGGATGTAGGTCACATTGACTGAACCACTCTAAAACTCGGTTTGCATTTACTTTGAGCAATTTTCTTTTATAGCAAACTGCCTCTCCTCCTTACTGTGCTTTAACTACGTCTCATTACGCTTTCACGTAAACATCTTCCAAGATCGGTTTTAATCATACGAAGACTTATGAAACCGACGCTTTTCATTTGTGCAATTTACATTGCTGCAAATCACCTTAGTCTTCTCTTGCACTTTCATGAAAGGTTTACATTACTACAAATCACTTTAGTCTTCCTTGCACTTTCAAATTCCTTCCAAAATGGAATTGAAACCATTCTCGTTAGAATCAGTTTTAATAGAAACAAGTTTTTTGAAATAGCGAAAGTTATCCGCTGCACTAATTCACCCCCCCTCTTAGTGTTGCTCTTGATCCTAATAGGTCATTAGGTCCGTTGCCCCACTAATATCTTTATGTACGACTGCTGTAGAAGTATAGTGCAAGTTACAAACCACCTTGGCAAATCGCTCTTGTACTCGTATGCTCGGACTTCTATCTAATTTGATGATAATGAAACAAGAGGGAGGTACTATTGTTGACTATCTATAAAATATCAAAGTTATCATTGATGACTTACCTTTGATAGGTCATTCCTTCAATGATGAAGAAGTCCTAGTCCATACCCTTAATGGCTTAGGAAGCGAGTATAAAGAACTGACAGCAGCAATTTGGGCATGCGACTCACCAATATCATTTAAAGAACTCTATGATAAATTGACTGATTATGAGACGTATTTGAAGCTCAATGACAAGTTGCTCGGACCAACTATCATAGCTCAGGTCAGTCAAAAATCTAAGAGGAAGAGCAACCAATACAATAAGCTTGTCAACAAAGGTTTGACTATATTGTCTCCTGACCTTATGAGTCCCAAACCAAACCCCCCTCATCCACATCATCAACACTTCAACCATCATTATCAAGGAAGCAACTTCCATAATCATCAGCCCTGGAGTCCTGACCTCACTAGCCAACAAAGAGTCGTCTACCAACTGTGTGACAATGTTAGATACTTTACGAAAGTCTATCGGTCTCGACCCAAACTTTCTGCTCCATCACGATGGCCTTAAGAGAATCTCATGACTACTCCAACTACTCGCCAACCTAATTAGATTATGGACTCTAGCGCCTCTCATCACATCACCTCTGATCTTCAAAACTTGTCCATCCACAATAATTATGGTGAAAATAAAGATATCATCATCGGTGATGGTAAATGAATTCCCATTACTCATACTGGTTTTACAATGCTTAATTCGCTTACGATAACTTTTACATCCGATGATGTTTTATGTGCACCTCACATTAAACAAAACCTCATTTTCATTTTTCAATTCTGTACACAAAATGTCTCAATTGAATTCTTTTCTGACTCTTTTGTTGTCAAGGATTTGAGCATGGGGGCATCCTTAGTCCAAGGCCTAAACAGAGACAATATTTATAAGTGGTCATTAGCTTCACAAATTACCCAGCCTACTATCTACTCTTTAGTTACAGCTCTAGTTGATGTGTGGCATTGTCGTCTTGGTCACCCCTCACCCTTTATCCAGCAAAAATTACTTTTTTATTATTTTCTTCCTACTTTTAAAACTAATAGCACTATCTCTCATTGTGATGCTTGTCTTAGCAATAAAAGTCATAAACTACCTTTTGGAACATCCTCTATATCTTGTTCTAAACCATTTGAAATTATTTATACAGACGTTTAGGGCTTTGCCCTAACCCTTTCTTTCAACAAGTTTAGATTTTATGTTATTTTTATAAATTATTTTACTAAGTACACATGGTTCTATCCTCTCCATCATAAATCTGATGTTTCAATAATCTTTACCAACTTTAGAAAGTTGGTCGAGAATTTATTTTAGTCTTCCATTATAATAATTTACTTTGATGGCGAAGGTGAATATCAAGCTCTCACATCCTGCCTCTCAGCTTGTGGTATATAACACCTCAAGTCACCTCCATATACTCCCTAGTTAGTTGGCTCTACTGAACGCAAACATCGGCATATAGTTGAAATTGGTCTCTCACTTCTACATCAAGCATCTATGCCACCAACCTTCTAGACAACAACTTTTCGAACTGTAGTCTATCTCGTTAATCGTATGCTCACTCTAGTTCTATAATACTAGTCACCATTTGAAAAACTATTCCATAAGCTTCCAAACCTCTAGAAACTCAAAGTTTTTTATTGTTTATGTTATCAATGGCTATGTCCTTATGCCTCGCTAACACCATGATCTAAGCTTTAAACTTTTATTAGATACTCTCTTGAACATAACACTTTCTGATGCTATGAATCTCAAACTCAAAAGGTCCTTATTTCATGTCACGTTATTTTTGTGAAGTCTATCTTTCCTTTTTAAACCTATCCTACCGTGTAGGCTACTTTGACAAACATATATGATTGGAGTATACCTTTGATCCTGTCACATGAATCTCCCACGATACCATCTAGTCCTTATCCTCAGAATCGACATACTACTATTACTCCAATTCAACAGCTTTTCCCTCCCTCCATTATTTCTGAAGTAATACCCTCACAACACCACCATTAGCTTTACCTTCCCCTAGACCTGGTGACATTGAAGTGTTGCAGGTTGGCCCAGCCCATGTCAATGACTCACCACCGGATGTACCAATAACACAACCTACTACTTCTATAACCCTTAGACATCCTATGACAATACACTCTAGAAGTGGTATTTTCAAACCACATCAAGTCCTTGACCTATATGCTATAATAAACTCCTCCCTTGAGGCCAATGAACCTACTACAATTACTTAAGCTTAAAAATCTCCTCACTGGCATAAAGCCTTATGTAAAGAATATGATGCTCTCCTCTATAACTCTACATGGACCCTAGCACCCTTTCATCACATCCAAAATGTCATTGAGTATAAATGGGTTTTTGAATTAAGTGCAATCCAAATGGATCCATTGCCCAATATAAAGCACGTCTAGTCACCAAAGGGTTTCATCACTGACCTGGCGTCAATTTTATAGAGACATTTAGTCCCATTATTAAACTCACAACAATCCGACTTATCCTGAATTTGACCATCTCAAAAGACTAGCACCTACGATAACTGGATGTTAACAATGCCTTTTTATAAGGGTTTCTGACTGAAGATGTCTTTATGCAGCAACCTCCTAGTTTCGTTCATCCTCAATATCTGAGGTATATTTGTAAACTACAAAAAACTATTTATGGACTTCATCAAGCTTCAAGAGCTTGTACACTGAACTTGGCTGATTTTTGTACATCAATCGACTTTATCAATTCCAAGTTTGATACTTCCTTATTCCTATTGCGAGTCATATGTGCCCTGCAGCCAATCACAATGAGTGATAACACATGTGAGTTGGACACGTAGTATTTTTACTTATTATATTTTGATATTTATTATTTTATATTGCTTGTTACAAATATACATATATATATTGATGGAAGGGACTCTTCTATATATGAGAGTCATATACAGTCAAATCTAAAGAATTGAGTAATTTCTAAAATTCTCATGTAAAATCTAGATTCATACTTGACTGACCACATGGTCCGCGTAGAGTAGTATATAAATTTCTACTATTATATGTAATAGTAGAAATTTGGATCAAAGGAATAATTTTAAACTTTATAAATTACTTAACCGACCACATGGTAGCATCGAGAAAGCATTTTCGTTTATTGATTAATTATAAAAGTAATTATTAAAACGTAAAATTTAAATTATATTTTAATGAGTATATAACGAAAGCATACGTCTTTGACTATACTCTTTCAAGATGACCTTTTGAGGTAATTTTACGCTCTATAAGTAGTCTTAAGACCCAAATCAATAATATTTAGAGTTTAATATAATTCTTTTATTTATTTAATATATTTCTATTATTTGATCTTATTACTTTGAGAGACTAGTTAAGTCGTTATAAGATCATACTCATAGGGAGCTAATACAATTGAATCTTAGAGTGAAGATCTTATTAACCTTGCATATAGAGATAAGATTTCATCATAAGACAACGTCTACGGATCTCTAAGTTCTTTTCAAATTTACTTTTATTTTATTATCTTAATATTTGATTAATTCCTTAATTAAATTTCGAATACCTCACATTTTTATTCCAATACCATCAACTCTATAAATAATTTACTAGTATTTAGTTTAAGAGTCGAAATTCAATGTTTATTTTTTTGATATTCCTTTCCTTTTTATGAGAATGATATTTTAGGGTAGAACTTCGAAAATGAGCACATAAAAATTTGAAACAAGTTTTCCTTAATAATAATGATAATAAATAAGTAATACTTTCTGATAATAGAAAGATTTCTTCAACTACATAGCAGATGATATTTCCTCAACTGCATGAGGAAATCTCTCTGCTTAGTTGAATAAATTCTCTCTTTCATTATGTATAAATAGACTTGATACTAATTGAAATGTACTTTCTTTGTTTCTATCATTTCACTCTTCGTTTTATCATGGTATCAGAGCAGAAATTGTGAGTAGTCATCGCTACTATTACAGCACCCCCAAGAAAATTTCTTGCTATTCGACATCACACCGCTGCCAAATTTCTCCTCGTCTGTGGTAGTTCCCCCTTTCTCGCTGCCAAATTTCTCATCATCGGTGGCAGTCCATTCATCACCTGCGCCACCCTCCCCCCCTTCTCCGATGGCCACTGACACCCGAACTACATGGCCTTGCCCTGCGTTCGCTCCATCGCGGCCCAAACAGGTCTCGCCATTTGCGGAATCACTGCTTTCGATCTGAAGCCCATCGTCGAGGAGACGACGCTTTCGATTTCTGCTGCAGACTCGATTGAGGGTCCTGTTGTCTCTGGGACCAGCTTGGGGATAGGCGAGTCTACACGCATTTGGACTCCCAACCCCATCCATCCCATTCCGTGTTCAAGAACGATGACATCTGATTGCAGCCATCCCTCCCCAATCATTACTCTCTGAACTACACCGATTGCAGTTCTTCTTCAACAATCCACCTCCAGAATGAAGGAACTAGGACGAGCACTAGTTGCAGCCATCCCTCCTTTGCCATTGTTCTCTGAATTGCACCGATTACAGTTCTTCTTCAACCAAATGACAAGCGACGGAACTGGGACAAGCACTGGTTCCTCCTTATGGTTGCTTCCCTGCTTCCAAGCCTACGGTGCAACGCCAAGCATTTGTTGGGCCCAGTCTGCATCACAGCAGCAACACATTTGGTGACACAGGGAGCACGCACTCTTGATTCCTCCTTACTGTAGAATTGCTACACATGCATAGAGTTAAAATCGAAGACCACATGTGACACTGATTTGTACCTCTTATTGTTCCATAGGGAACTATAGTATTTTCTCATATACAGGTCTTATCTCCATAAATGCAGCAACCCTCATCCCCTTTAAATTATCCAAAGGTGGCAATTATGCATCCTAGCGTGCTCAATTTCTAATCTTCTATTTAGCTATGATCTTCTAGGCTATGTCGATGGCTCTCTTCGATGTCCATCAGCGATGATCAACATCTTAGGAGCACATAGTCCAGTATCAAATCCGAACCACAAACTATGATTACGCTAGGATCGTCTCATTCTTCAAGAAATTCAAGCCTTAATCGCTAGAAGTCTCGCCCCACTCATATCCTCGTATGACACTACTGTCGAAGCCTGGTGCAAGTTGCAAACCACCCTGACAAATCGTTCACGAACTCGCATGCTTAATCTCCTATTCGGACTTATGAAAATAAAACAAGAGGGAAATACTAGTGTTGATTATCTACACAACATAAAGATTATCATCGATAACTTGGCCTTGATAGGTCATTCCCTCAGTGGTGAAGAAGTTACTGTCCATATCCTCAACGGCCTAGGAGATGAGTACAAGGAACTAACAACAACAATATGGGCATGTGATTCACTACTATCGTTTGAAGAACTCTATGACAAGCTGACTGACTTTGAGATATATCTCAAGCGTGAGGATAAATTGCAAGGATTATCCATCACGGCTCAAGTCAATCAAAAATCCATGAGGAAGGACAATCAGTATAACAAGGCTATCAACAAAGGTTTGACCAAGATACTTCTTTATTCCTATGACAACAACATGGAAATGTAATATATCTTCTAACATATGTAGATGATATTATTGTTACAGGTAATGATCCCTTGGAGATTCAGACATTTCTAAAGCAATTGGCTGATCGATTCTCCCTTGGAATGGAAGCAACATTTACATCCTCAGGTCTCCTCTTCTCATAGAGAAAGTATACTCAAGACTTATTATCAAAGACAAATATGAGATATCAAAGAAGTTGCTACTCCTCTCTCTATTAGTGAATCACTCAAATTATGTGATGACATCCCTACCACGGACTTAACTCAATACCGACAAGTACTTGGCTCCTTACAGTACTTGGCTCTCATCCATCCAGATATCTCATTTACAGTTAATAAATTATCTCAATATATACACTAGCCTTTTGTTATGTATTGGTCTGTGGTTAAATGAATTTTGCGGTATCTTAAAGGGAATTTTAATCATGGTCTCTTTCTCCATAAAATCACTCCACTTCATCTCCATGCATTTGCTGATGCTGACTGGGGGGGAAACTTTGATGATAGAACCTCCATGTCAACGTATGTCATTTTTCTTGGGTCTAATCCAATTAGTTGGAGTTCTAAGAAGCAAAAGACAATGGCTCGGTCTATAATTGAAGTTGAATATCGTGTTATTGCTACCGCTGCTACTGAACTCAATTGGGTCACAAATCTCCTCATGGAACTCAAAGTCAACTCTACCTATACTCCTACAATATATTGTGACAATGTTGGAGCTACCTACTTATGTGTCAATCTAGTGTTTTACTCATGCTTGAAACACATTGTCATCGATTTTCACTTCGTGCGAGATCAAGTTGTCAGACATCAACTTTGTGTCTCTCATGTCCATACGGATGATCAACTAGTAGACTCACTCACGAAGCCTCTAGCCCGCAAACTATTTTTGTTGTATCGGTCCAAGATCAGTATTCTTGATAGGAGCTCGATCTTGCAAAGGTATGATAACAAAGAGATTTTCTCTAATAACAGAGAGATTTCCTCAACTGCATAGCATATGAGATTTTCTCAACTGCACCAGGAAATCTCTTTGCTAAGTTGAAGAAATCTTCTCTTCCACCATGTATAAATAGACTTCATATGATACTAATTGAAATGTGCTTTTTTTTGTTTCTATTATTTCACTCTTCGTTTTATCACTTTCATGAACTTAATGATCTGACCAACAAGTTTATTCATCATTAGCAAGAGTGCACATAGTTCTTCAAATTTGGACGGGTGATTCAATTAAGCTTAATGGTATTAATTTGGTTGGGGTCATAATGCATCAAAAGGGGTCAAACTATTTCATGGAGGTCAACCTTTGTAATGTGGCTTTTAAGCCCATTGAAATCAAACACCCACATAATCAGCAGTATTTCCTTCCTCGTTCTCAGATCGACAAATTTGAGTCGCCTGACCCACCAACATTGCGCCGGCCCACCCTTTGCCTTGCCGGGGCACCTGCCGCCGGCAAGATGGACGCGTCGTCTAATCCATCTGACATCTCTGCCCTACCACGTACTCCGGTCACTGTAATGGCTTCCCGACCCATCGCCAAGTCCCGCCTCTCGATGCCAAAACTGTCGCCTCCATCTCCCTCTCCGTCGCCGGCCAGAACTGAATGCCACCTCATCTCCATCATTCACTCCTCCAAATCCGCTTTCCAGCTCAAGCAAGTCCACGGCCGTGTCCTCCGTCTCCGGCTCCCCCTCACGGCCCGCCTCGCCGCCCAGCTCGTGTCCGCCGCCTGCTCCCCGCACCTCCGAGCAGTTCCGTACGCGCTCGCCCTCTTCCGCCACTCCCCCCCGTCCCCTCCCGTCTTCGACGCCGTCGTCCGCGCCCTTGCCAGTTGCTCCCTCTTCTCCGCTGCCCTGTCCCACTTCGGCCTCATCACCCGCTCCGGCCTCCGGCCCAGCCGCCTCGCCTTCCCTTTCGCCCTCAAGTCAGCTGCAGCGCTCCCTTCCCCCCGCCACGCTGCCTGTCTCCATGCCGCCGCCGCCAAGTCCGGCCTCGACCTTGACCTCTTCGTCCGGACCTCCATCGTCGACATGTATGTTAAGCTCGGATTGGCGGAATGTGCTCTTATGGTGTTCGACGACACGCCTGGGTGGCACAAGGCATCGAGCGTGCTCCTTTGGAACGTCTCGATCAACGGGTGCTGCTTATCTGGTGATTTAGAGGTTGCAAGGAGGCTCTTCGAGTCGATGCCAGTAAGGAGCGTGGCTTCTTGGAATAGTCTGATTCAGGGATACATGAGGCAAGGTGATGCACAGTCTGCCGTCGAGCTTTTTCATCAGATGACACAGAAGAATGTGGTCTCATGGACGACGATGGTGGCAGGTTTCTTGAGACTCGATGAATATGAGCAGGGATTGGGTTTCTTTGAGAAGATGTTGGACTCAGGCGTGCAGCCCAACGAATTCACGATTTCATCTGCCCTCTCAGCTTGCGCAAGGATGGGGGCTTTGGAGAGGGGAATTAGGATTCATGATTTTGCTTTGAAGAGTGGGTTCAGGGAAAATGGTGTTATTGGCACATCACTCGTGGATATGTATTCCAAATGTGGGAAGATTGAACTTGCAGCCCAGGTGTTTGATGTTATGGATAGGAGGGACCTTCTTACCTGGACATCGATGATTTTGGGATGGGCAATCCATGGCCATTGGGCAAAAGCTCTCCGATGCTTTGAGGAAATGAAATGTGAATGCATCGAACCAGATGAAGCAGTATTTCTGGCCATGCTAATGGCATGCTCTCACTCTGGGAAGGTTGAACGAGGGCTCCAGATATTTGACAGCATGAGATTCGAGTACAAGATCGAGCCCACCATTAAGCATTACACCTGCATGGTGGACTTGTTTGGAAGAGCAGGACGGTTGAACGATGCCATGTCGCTTATGAAAGCCATGCCGATGGAACCAGACTTTGTTCTCTGGGGTGCATTCTTCAACGCCTGCCGTGCTAATAAGAATGTTGAATTGGCCGAAGTAGCAGCAGAAAAGCTTCTCAATTTCAGACCAAAGCATCAGGGTACCTTTATTTTCCTTTCAAACATATATTCTGGAGCAGGTAGATGGGATGATGCTGAGAAAGTAAGGACTGTCATGAAAGACAGTGGTATCGAGAGGTTACCTGGATGGAGTTACATTGAGGTGGAGGGAGGTGGACATCGTTTTGTTGCGGGTGATCGATCTCATCCACGATCTAAAGAAATATATGGAAAGTTAGAGGAACTAGCAACCAGAGCTAAAGAGCAGGGTTATGAGCCTGATACAGATTGGGTTCTTCATAACATTGAGGATGAGGACAAGGAGGAGTCATTAGGATGCCATAGTGAGAAGTTGGCACTTGCCTTGGGTCTTTTGAGTACTCCCAATGGAGCTGACATTAGGATTGTCAAGAACCTTAGAGTTTGTGGAGACTGCCATTTGTTGATGAAGTTTGCAAGCAAACTGTGCAACAAAGTGATCATCCTAAGGGATATCAAAAGGTTTCACCATTTCAAAGATGGCAGATGTTCATGTGGAGATTATTGGTGATCTATCAGCCTATTATGACACATGTTTCTTTATGCTTGCACAATCCATTCTGATCGGGAAGTTTTCATTTGAGAACAACAAAGCATCAGATTGCAATCTAATCAGCAATCAGGAGGGTAATAACATCATTGAGCTTGCAATTTATACAGGGATAAATGGGATGGGGGTTTCAAAAAATAAGCAGTGGTTTGCCTGGTGGTGCGAGTCAAAATGATGACAGTAAGATTGAGGTGCTCCCTCAACAGCAAGCAATTAACATTTATATGTGGTTTTTACCACATTTTAGCTTTGTAATCAATTCATTTTATCACAAATTTTCATGTGGGAAAATAATTTTAGCTCATCCCACATGAGTTGATAACCTAACTGCTTAGATTTTTATGGTATTGGTCATCTAAATTTTATGCAAATCATCCAGCTCACAAGCAGCAAGTCTCATAAAGAAACACCTATGACGAGTGTGATTCATATGATTTCTTATGACAGCCAGCTCCAACCTCAGGCAAGTCTATTAAAAGCACCACCAAGTTTTTACGCAACCCAGAAACTCCATAAAAGGACCTTCCTTCAGACTAACAATAAACTCCACAAAAGGATCTTAGACTAACAATTCCACGGAGACCATTATTAACTAAAGTTTCTCTTTCACAAGATTTACAGAAGTGACATTCTGTCAATCCAAAACAATTGAACCTTGAGATTAAAGCATATGAATGAACCATATAAACCTTATCTCAAATACTTACCAGCAATGTCTTCGCTTACATATGCACAAAGGAGAAACCAAATAACGAAGATTTCCATTATTTTCAATGATAAAACCTTGTCTACTTTTAGTAATCTTCTCAATTACTTCTTTATGTATAACGTCAACAGGGAGATTAAAGCTAAAACCATCATAAAACTAAAGGAAATATGGTATTTGCAGGATTTGAGTGCTCCAAAATCCCAATATCAAATGCTAGCTATAGAGGAGTGATGCAGCTTGGGAAGCCCATACCTTAACAAATCACATCTCGACATGTTTGTGTGAAGGAATCTGATTGCAAGTACAACGCAAACAAAAGAAAAAATATTCATTGATCGATCACAAGCAGCTTTTGATGTTTCTTTCGATCCCCTCGTGATCTCCTCAACAATTTGAGTGTGGGTGTAGAGAATAATATAATGGATTATTTGTGACCGTCAATCAAAACTCAATATGAAATTGTTTTTTGTGATATGAGAAGGATATATTGGAGGCTTAAGTGTATAGTAAATTTAGTATATTGCTAAGTATTGAGAGACTAATAGAGGTTATACTAGTCACAATTTAGTAATTATGCTCGTAATGGTGGAATTAATATATAGATTATTTAATAATACGAAGTAATCCAAGGGGATGATGATCTCCAAAGCTTTCATGCAAAGAGAAAAGTTACTTCAATGGAGGTTTGACCCATGGAGTGATGGGTACAAGGGTCTTCATAAACTCAATGCAAATTGAAGAGTGGAGTAACTTAAGTAGAATTTAGTAAATGCCAAAGTCATATGAAGGGAATTGACATAGAAGATAGAATATGAAATGATGACATAAAGCTTTCCTTAGATAGAGAGCAAGGATATAAACTCCTATAAAGGCAAGAGCAAGATCATGTTATTCCATGGGTCCTGTGTTCTAATGAAATAGACTCATCTTACATAGTGTTAAAATCGAAGGAAGCTTTGAGACACATGTATCTTATCACGATGAAGCATTTAACGAAGGGACTAAGGCGACTCAACTTACAGAGGTGAAGTTGGGGTCAGAAGGCCTTAGCATGAGGCAAGAGGATGCAAATATGCGTACTCTTAAAGAATATGCTATAGTGTTACTATTTAAGTTATCGTGAAAGGAAATGGAGTGTAACAAAGATTATACTAGGGGGAGGGGCCCAAGATCCAAATAATGACACATCAATTTCAGTGAAATTAGTGAACCTTGAAGGCTACTAAGTGATGGACTATCCTAGAGCTATGGTTTGTCTAGGTGTGACTTAAGAGTGGGTGGGCAAAAGTCGATTATTAAATGAGCAAATACAATCAAAGATGGCAAAGGCCCTGTGATGTACAGCAAGTAGAGGCCACACATGAAGAGATCACAGTTTGAGTTTATTTCACAAAGATCATAATACAATGAAGATGTCATCAAAAGACAGCATAGTATAATAGATTATAGTAGAAAATTTGAGGCAATGTAACAGACATAGGAGAAGTCCCGTGAGAGACTTGATTATATAAAGGTATGATCAAGAATTACTAGAAGCTCCACTTTAGTGAATAATAAGATGACAAGAAGTGCTATGGATTCAATGAGTAAATGTCATAATACTGCAAAGGTGATGCTAGTTACAAATGCCCTACAAACCAATTACATGAGTGATAGCACGTGTGACACACTATACAATCTTTTTTGTTATTAATTATTATGGTATTTTATCACTTTATATTGATGATGAAAATATATTATGACGTCCCTAGATCCATGCAATAAGAATTAAATCATTGTGAGATCATGATAATGAAACCAATTCGTTTATAAACATAGACTCTAAATATTTCTAGTTATAGGTTACTCGAGAGAGACATTGAGATAACCGAATAGACTTGTGTGCTATACACTTATCCATATAATGAAAGTAGTTAGTTTTATAATACCTATGTGGGGACATTAGGGATATAGTGCAAGTGCTCATTGGAGAATGAGTTCACTAAATGATCTACTTATGGAATGTTAGTTGGTTAATGATATCTCATAATTAGATACTGATTTCATAGTTCCAATTGTGTATTTGGTTCTTAGACATGAGACATCAAAGATGTCTTATTTGATTACCCAATTCTTTGATGTTAGACTTATAAGTTTGGAAGTTCTAAATCTAGTACAACCGATCATCGAAAATGACAACCAACCACACGAAGGCAATTAAGTATCAATAGAGGATCATCCACTCTCGGTGTCATAAGTGGTATATCCCGTATATTTTCACTCAAGTAAATCCTTAACTAGAGTCATTTGGATTGAGAGAGAATGAGATCTTTGGGAGAATCTGATAAGAACGAGACTTAGATGGGTTATATATGGGTTTGATAGTACCATATTCCATGTATAATCTCTATAATATAAGATGGATGAGGTGTTGAATCTTGGATTTTGATGATAAAACCAATTGATAGTGTTTATGATTTGATCTGCGTTTTGAGTGACGCAAGACTAACGTCGATCAAGGGAGGCAAATTGATTAAAGTAGGAGGAATTGGACATTGGGTCAGAGCAAACACGTTAGTAGATTGGATGTCGGGCCGGAGAATCAGTCGACATGTTGGTAGAAGGCTTCGAGCCGAGAATTTGAGCATCGAGCCTAGAAAAGCTGATATTGCACCAAGGAGATCAGAGTTGTGGAGTCAATATGCTGATTGGGTAAAGGGCCACAAAAGAGAATGATGTGTTGAAGGATCGGATGAAGCGCCGAATGAACCAATGACGTATCGAATAATAAGGATTCGCTTGTAATCGATTATGTCTAGATTGAGTTAGTTTAGAGTCTAATTGAGTCGGTTTAAAATGTAATTAAGCCAACCCAATTAGGAGGCCAATTAGGCCCAAGTTTGGGCTATGTTGGGCTAAGTGAAAAGCCCAAAAAGTGACCCAATAGGTGGTATCGTCGTGGCACAATCATTGAGACTATGTCAGATGATAGTACCATCGGTTTGAGCAGTGGTACTGCCCAGACTCAGTCTCCGAGACTGTCAGGAGGTGGTACCGCCCAAACATAGTCTCCCAAGTGGAGGTATCGCTAGGACCCGGGAAACCCAGGATGAGATATTTTTAGGCCCCAAGTTTGAATCCACTTGAGGCCTATAAATACTCCTCTCATTCCTGGTTAACAGACATAAGCACAGAGAGTTTAAAAGTGAGAAAATGTTATTGCAATCACTTGAGAAATCCCCTCTAATATAAGTTTAGAATTCTGTTTAGAGAGGAGTGAGTGCTTGTAAAGGTTGTCTCGTCTCCTAAACCTGTGAAAAGGAGAATAGGGGTGTAAAAGGATAGTTGGTCTTCGCCCATTGAAGGAAGACCATTAGTGGATGCCGATGGCCTCAACGAAGGAAGAATCGAGAGTGGATGTAGGTCACGACGATTGAACCACTATAAAAATCTGATTTGCATTTACTTCTTACAATTTACTTTACTATAAACTTCCTTACTTACTTTCACTAAGCTTTTGCACACTTTTAATTTAAGCATCTTTTTGAAACGGGTTTAATCAAAATAAAATATTTTTCAAAACCAACGTAATTTATCCGCTGCACTAATTCATCCCCCCCTCTTAGTGCCGACTCGTTCCTAACAGTTGGTATCAGAGCCATGTTATTTCTCATTTGGTTTAACAACCAAGAGAAATGACTCTTTTCAGCTTTCAAAAGGGTCACTCTCTTATTCATCCTCCCATGTACAATGCATTGAATATTGTATTTTGATGATGAAACCAATTGATAAGGGTTTATGATTTGATATGTGTTTTGAGTGATGCAGAATGCTTCGATCAGGTTGAAATAATTAAAGTAGGAAGAATCATGTTGGGCCGGTGGAATATGTCAGAAGATTGGATGTCGAGTCGGAGGATCGATCGACGTATCGACAGAAGGCTTCGGGCCATGAGTTTGGGCATCGGGCCAAGAAGATCAGATATTGAACCAAGGATATCGGAGTTGTGGAGTCAACTGACCGATTGGGCAATAGACCGTAAGAGAGGACGATGCGCCGACGAATCGGACGAAGTGTTGATGGACCAATGACATGCTGGACAACATAATTCATGCTTAGTATTAATTGTCTAAATCAAAGTGTGTTTACATATGCAGGATTAACTACAATAGCAAGGCATAAAGCAAAATGAAGTCTTAGAGTCAAGAACGCGATTTCGTTGGGAGTTCGAGAGTTCGTCGAAAATTCGGACGTTTGTCAGAAGTTTTGCCAGAACCAACCAAGAAGTCCTGGAGCTTGCCAAAGAAGCTCATCGAAACTCACTAAGAAAATCATTGTGAAGTCCAGGAGCTTGTTGAGAGATCATTGGAAGTTCGCCGAAAGATCGTCGGAAGCTCGTTGGAAGAAAACTTGACTTACAGACTCTGTTTAGCTTAGTAAATATCTTAAAATTCATAGTTAGTACATAATTGAGATTAGAATGGGGCCAACCTAATTAGGGGATAGTTGGGCCCAAGTTTGGGCTAGTTGGGCCAAGAGAAAGGCCCAAATAGTGACCAAACAAGTGAAACCATCGTGGCATAGTCTCCGAGATAATGTCGGGTGGTGGTACCACTAGTCTGGGAAATGGTACCACCTAGCACAGTCTTCTAGGCGGTGGCACCACTAGACTGGGTGGTGGTGCCATCCAGTGTTAGACTGTAGACGATGGTACCACCCAGAACAAGCGGTGGTACCGCCCGTACCCTAAAATTTCAGGGTTTAAATTTTGGGCTCCAAATTTGAATCCATTTGAGGCCTATAAATACCCCAACTATTCCTGCATGGATTAGTAAGAAATATTGAGCAAAATCCTATGATTCTAATTTTGTAAACCTTAGAAAGTTGAGTTCCCTCCTCCCAAAGCTTAAAGAGAGTTCGAAGGGAGGTGTGAGAGGGATACCTTGTAAAAGAGGGGTGTAAAAGGTTGTCTCCTAAACCTGTAAAAAGGAGAAGAGGGGTGTAAAAGGGTAGTTAGTCTTCACCCATTGAAAGAAGACCGATAGTGGATGCCGGTGGCATCGACGGAGGAGGAATCGATGAAGTGGATGTAGGTCACGATGACCGAACCACTATAAAAATCTGGTTTGCATTTCTCTTGTGCAATTTACTTTACTGCAAACTACTTTACTTGCTTTACATCTACTACACTCTTTTGTATGCTTTCAAAGTTAATACCTTTACGAAACGGTTTTTTGTCGAAAATGGATTTAATCGCAACGAAGTTTTGAACTGACATAATTTTTACTGCTACACTAATTCACCAACTCTTAGTGCCAACTCTTTTCCTAACAATTGGTATCAAAGCCTCGTATTTCTCATTTGGTTTAACACCTAAGAGAAATGGCTCTTTTCGACTTTCAAGAGGGACTTTCTCTCATTCGTCCTCCCTTGTTCAATGGGACGGAGTACACTTATTGGAAAACTCGAATGAGAGTTTTCTTATTTTCTTTGGATTTAAATCTATGGAGTATTATGGAAAATGGTTTTCGAAGGTCTTCTCTTCCAATGATCTATTGGAATGATTTGGAGAAGAAGACATTTTCTTTAAATGTTAGAGCTATGAATGCTTTATTTTACGCCTTAGATAAAACCGAATTTAATCGGGTTTCTACTTGCGAAACAACTTTCGATATTTGGCACACCCTTGAAATCACACACGAAGGCACGAAATAGAGTTAAAGAGTCTAAAGTTAATCTTTTGATGCATAATTTTAAACTTTTTCATATGAAACCAAGTGAAACCATTGGAGACATATACACCCGTTTTACGGATGTCGTCAATGGTTTAAAAGCTCTTGGTAAAACTTTTTTGGATTTTGAACTCGTTAACAAGATCTTAAGATCATTTTCTAAAAATTGGGAATCGAAAGTAACAACAATACAAGAATCAAAAGATTTGAACCATTTTCTAATTGAAGAACTTATAGGGTCTTTGATGACCTATGAAATGACATGCAATGCACATAAAGAACTCAAGAATAACTTTCCAAAGAACAGGAAGGATTTGGGACATAGAACAATTGAAGACCACTTGAGCATAAGTTCAAGTGATGGTGAACTTGAACTCATCATGAAATTTAAAAAGTTCATGAAACAACAATCAGAAAACAAAAATAAACTTAAAAAAAACACAACTACTTGTTATGAACGCAAGAAGAAGGAAGCACCTTGGGATGAATCGAGCTCATCCGAAAACGAGGAGAAAATCAACAAAGGCGAGGTGACAAACTACTCCTTAACGACTTTCGACGATGAGATAATCAAAATGCCCTTAGTTTATTTCGAAATTACATAATGCTTTTCATGAATTATTTTTTAGTTTAAGAAAATTATATATATTTTTTGAATTGCATATGAAGTAATGAAAATACAAAAATAAAATTGGATTATGCTTACCTTTCTAGTGATTTTAAAAAATAATCATGAAAATTACATGTTTTATGATAAAGAAACAAAATATTAGACTTAAATCTAATGCTTAAGATAAATCCTATGTATGTTTTTAAGAAGCGTTAATGTGTATCAAATTATGCTTTTCAATTTTGATTAAAAATGCTTTATGAAATCATGCTAGATGTTTTAATGATGTAACAATGTGTATCTTAATGATTTTCATATTGCCTTCCGATTATAAAAAAAAATGCATGACTACAACAAACAAAATGATCTTGATGGAAAATACTTTATGTTTGATGAAATTAATTTTGAAATGATGCATGATGATTTTTGTGATTTATGATTTATTGATCTTTGTCACAACAAAAGTTACTTTTTTAGTTTTAAACAAGATGGATGATTTTTATACTGAAATTTATTTTTTATCTTAAAAGTTGATGCATGTTTTTATTTGCAATAGAAAGATAAAGGCATACTTGTATGAAACTAATAACTTAAGATGGAACATCTCTATCTTATTGATTTTTCGATAAAAGATTAATGAATCCATGTATATTATGCTTTTGTGAATCTCTTGGACTAGGAAAATGATTTGATGAATTTGAATGAGTTTTATCGAAATCATAATTTCTCATGAAATCTTTTATATGAATGAAGATTTTTCATGATCTCCTAAGAATTCTTTACTTTATTTATTTAAGAGTAGATTTGTTAAAATGAATAACAGTTTCTCTTGATTTCTCGGAATTATAACTTGAGTATTCTTTTTATAAATCAAGATTGTTTACTATGATTTTTTTCTTTTTACTATTTGAGTTATCTAAAAAGAATCATAATATGTCTCTTAATATTCACAATTTGTCTTCATGATTTGTATATCTCATCACCAATTTTTCTTGCTATCTCTTCATGTGATGATATGAAATCATGCAATACTCATGATATTGTGTTGATTTGACAAATTGAATGAGTTGAAAATAATAGTTAATGTTTTGAAAATAAATGATTGTATCATGTTTGATGATTTTACATATTGAAATTATGCATGATGAGTTGAAGTAATGATTTAAAAATATTTATTCAAATGCATGAATCGATAATCTTTTTGTCCAAATGAATCATGATTTTTTGAAATTATAATTTTTATGATTCATAATGAATTGAGAGATATTATACATGAATCAAGATCGTTTATGTGTTCTCTCATGACATCTTTTAAGGTTTATGACTTAAATTTTATTATATAAAATTCTTTGAATTTATGAAGTATATCTCATCACCAAGTTCTTTTTGATATTCTTCATGTGATGATATGAATACATGAAACACTCATGATATTATTTTGATGCATGCAATGATAAAATATTCATGATGAAAAATTATTTTGACATTCACGACTTGATTTTTCATCTTACTTTATCTTTGTCATAATTTGAAAATTGTCATAATTTGAATGAAAATTGTCATAATTTGAAAATTGATGTAAAGAGTCTTCCCTTCTTTTTGATAATGACAAAGGGGGAGATAAACGATGCTAGCTTGCACAATACAAGAAGAAAGCAAATATACTAAACTTGTATATCTCTAATTTTGCTAGCTTGCATATCATAAAGAGAAGCAAAATCTTACTTAACCTCATGTCTCAAATATTGCTAGCTTACATGCTCTAAAATGATATAAAATTTGCTAGTTTGTATGTTGTAAAACTTGTATATCGTAAATTTGCTAGCTTACATGTTCTAACTGTAATATTTCAAACACTTGAAAGTTGACTTCTTCTTTTTGTTGATGACAAAGGGGGAGAAGTATGATTATGTTATGCATGATGATGTGTTACAAATATTCATCATGAAATTTGCAATGACTTGAATTTAGCTTGAATTCAAGGTTCTATCAATATGGCATATTGATAGGGGGAGTTAAGGTTAACTCCGTCATCAATTGATTATTATCATCAAAAAGGGGGAGATTGTTAAATCTCGTATTTTGATGATAAAAATAATTGATAAGTGTTTATGATTTGATTTGCATTTTAAGTGACACAGGATGCTTCGATCAGGTTGAGACAATTAAAGCAGGAAGAATCATGTTGGGCCGGTGGAACATGTCAGAAGATTAGACATCGAGTCGAGAATCGGTCGACGTATCGACAAAAGACTTCGAGCCATGAGTTCGAGCATCGAGCCAAGAAGAGCAGATATTGCGCTAATGATATCGGAGTTGCGGAGTCAACTGGCCGATTGGGCAATAGGCCGTAAGAGAGGATGATGCGCAGAAGAATCGAACGAAGCGTCGATGGACCAATGACATGTCGGACAATATGATTCATGCTTAGTATTAATTGTCTAGATCAAAGTGTGTTTTTATATGTGCAGGATTAACTACGATAGCAAGACATAAAGCAAAATAAAGTCCCAGAGTCAAGAATGCAATTTCATTGGGAGTTCGAGAGTTCGTCGAAAGTCCGGATGTTCGTCAGAAGTTCTGCCAGAACCAACCGACAAGTCCTGAAGCTTGCCAAAGAAGCTCATTGAAACTCACTAAGAAGATCATCGTGAAGTCTAGGAGCTTTCCGGGAGTCCGCTGGAACATTGCCAAGAGATCATCAGAAGTTCACCGAAAGATCGCCGGAAGCTCGCTGGAAGA
Organism: Musa balbisiana; assembly: GCA_004837865.1. Classification (NCBI taxonomy): domain Eukaryota; kingdom Viridiplantae; phylum Streptophyta; class Magnoliopsida; order Zingiberales; family Musaceae; genus Musa; species Musa balbisiana. The sequence continues at coordinate 16,253,960 of CM017195.1, read as the reverse complement.
AAACTTGACTTATGGACTCTGTTTAGCTTAGTAAATATCTTAAAATTCATAGTTAGCACATAATTAAGATTATAATTGGGCCAACCTAATTAGGGGATAGTTGGGCCCAAGTTTGGGCTGGTTGGGCTAAGAGAAAGGCCCAAACAATGACCAAACAAGTGAAACCGTCGTGGCATAATTTTCGAGACTATGTCAGGCGGTGGTACTGCCAGTCTAGGTGGTGGTACCACCTAGCACAGTCTTCTGGGTGGTGGTACCACCCAATGTCAGACTTCAGGGGATGGTACCGCCCAGAACAAGTGGTGGTACCGCTTGTACCTTGAAATTTCAGGGGTTTAAATTTTGGGCTCCAAATTTAAATCCATTTGGGGTCTATAAATAACCCAGCTATTCCTGTATAGATTAGTAAGAAATATTGAGCTAAATCCTATGATTCTAAAGATGTAAACCTTAGAAAGTTGGGTTCCCTCCTCCCAAAGCTTAGAGAGAGTTCTAAGGGAGGTGTGAGAGGGATACCTTGTAAAAGAGGGTTGTAAAAGGTTATCTCCTAAACCTATAAAAATGAGAAGAGGGGTGTAAAAGAGTAGTTTGTCTTCACCCATTGAAAGAAGACCGATAGTGGATATTGGTGGCCTCGACGGAAGAGGAATCGATGAAGTAGATATTTGTCATGACGACCGAACCACTATAAAAATCTGGTTTGTGTTTCTCTTGTGCAATTTACTTTACTGCAAACTACTTTATTTACTTTACATCCACTACACCATTCTGTATGCTTTCAAAGTTAATACCTTTATGAAATGGTTTTTCATCGGAAACGGATTTAATTACAACGAGGTTTTGAATCGATGTAATTTTTACCACTACACTAATTCACCCCCCCCTCTTAGTGCCAACTCTTTTCCTAACACAATGGGATAGACTACACATATTGGAAAACTCGAATGAAAGTTTTCTTACTTTCGTTGAATCTCGATTTATAGAATTTTATTGAAAACGGTTTTCAAAAGTCTTATACTCCAATGAATGAATGGAATGATTTAGAGAAGAAAACTTTTTCTTTAAATGCTAGAGCTATGAATGCTTTATTTTATGTTTTAGATAAAAATAAATTCAATCTAGTTTCTATATGCGAAACGGCTTTTGACATTTGGTACATACTTGAAATCACACACGAAGGCACTAGTAGAGTTAAAGACTTTAAAATTAATTTTTTGATGCATGATTTCAAGTTGTTTCATATGAAACCAAGTGAATCCATTAGAGACATATACACTTGTTTTACAGATATTGTCAATGGTCTAAAAGCTCTTGGTAAAAGTTTTTCGAATTTTGAACTTGTGAACAAAATTTTATGATCTCTTTCAAAAAATTGGGATTCAAAAGTAACGGTAATATTAGAGGCTAAAGACCTAAACAAACTTGCTCTCGAAGAACTTATTGGGTTTTTGATTACTTATGAAATGAATTGTATGGCACAAAACGAACTTGAGAACAACCTTTCAATGAACAGGAAGGATTTTGCACTTAGAATACAAGAAGACCACTCGAGCGAAAGCTTAAGTGATAGTGAATTTGAACTTCTCACTATAAAATTTAAAAAGTTCATGAACCAAGAATTAAAGAATAAAAATAAACTTGAAAAAAAATGCAATTACTCGCTATGAACGTAAGAAGAAGGAAGCACTATGTGATAAATCAAGCTCATCTAAAGACGAGGAGAAAACCAACAAAGATGAAATGATGAACTTCACTTTGATGACTCTCAACAATAAGATAAACAACTCAAACGAAACTCCTTTACTTTATTTTAAAATTACTTGATAATTTTTTCATGAGATGTTTCTAAATTAGTTAGTATAAAAAATAAAAATATGTAAAAATTATATCATGCTTCTTTTTCTAGCTGTTTTGAAAATTGATCATGACAATTGCATATTTTATGAAAATACAACAAAATGTTAATCTTATGTATATGATTAAGAAGCAATAACTCATACTTAATGAGTTTATAGTTTGACATTGTGCATGTTATACCTTGAAAACTTGAAACCATGTTTTGGTATTATGCCCAAAGTAATGATGCATAATGATTATGCTTAATGAGTTTATATTTCAAAATGCCTTTGATTTATTTCAAAATTACATGATGCTTTTCATGAGTTAATTTTAATTTAGTTTAGAATAATTATTTTTCTTGAAAATTACATGTTTAAAAATGAAAATGCAAAAATTATAATCATGCTAGTAATTTTAAAAATGATAATGAAAATTGTATGTTTTATGTTAATAGAATAAAATGTTAGATTCAATCTAGTGATGATCCTATGAATATTTTTCAAGAAGAAATAATGTGTATCTTGATAATTTCCGATTTTGATTGAAACTATTAGGATCAAGAGCACTAAGGGGGGGGGGGGGGGGGTGAATTAGTGCAGCGAAAAACTTTCGTCAATTAAAACGACTTTCGTAAGATGAAATCTATTTTCGATGAAAACTGTTTCGAAAAGAACTTTAACTTAAGATCAAAACGGAAGTGTAGTTGATGTAAAGCAATGGAGACAGTTTGCAGTTAAGATAAAAAGCAGAATGTAAATGCAAACTGAGATTTAGAGTGGTTCAGTCAATCTTAACCTACATCCACTTTTGGCTTCCTCCTTCAATAAGGTCACCGACGTCCACTAAAGGCTTTCCTTCAATAGACGAAGGCCAACCACCCTTTTACAGCTTTTCTCCTTTTGACAGGCTTAGGAGACAACCCTTACAAGTTTTCACTCCTCTCTTGAATGATCAATACTTAGAAAGAAGAGAGGGAGAAGAACTCTAGCCTTGTACAACACTTTTAAACTCTCAAATACTCAAAACAAAAGCAAGCTTTCAGTTTTCCTTTCATGCAAAAAGGGTGGGGTTTATATAGGCCCCAATTAGTTTGATTTTAGAGCTCAAAAGTGTCCATTCCCGGATCTCCGGGGTCTTGGCGGTACCACCGCCATTACTGGGTGGTACTACCGCCTGTCATTTGTCACTGAGCGGTACTACTGCTCAGTCTAGGTGGTACTACCGCCTGACATTGCTCGGAGACTGAGCTCAGGCGGTACCACCGCCTGACAGGGGCGGTACTACCGCCTATAACTCCTAGGAGACCGAGTCTCTTGGGTGGTGCCACCATCGACCTTGGCGGTGCCACCGCCGGCTAGGAATTCTGGGTCCAAATGGGCTGATCCATTTGGCCCAATTTCGGTTTGTCAAGTGCCCAGTTGGCCCCAGATTAAGTTAATGGGATCACCTCCCAATCCTAACTTAATCTACATGCTAATTATGATAATTAAGACATCAATACTATAGATCATGTTCGGGTGCGTCAATCACTTCTTCCGGCGAGCTTCCAGCGAACATCCGACGAACCCTCGGTGATGCTCCGACGGACTCCCAGCAAACTCCTGGACTTGCGACGATCCTCTTAGCGAGTTTCGACGAGCTTCTATGGCAAGCTCCTGGACTTCTCGGATTGTTCTCGCAAAACCTCCGATGACCGTCCGAACTTCCGACAAACTCTCGAACCCCCAACGTGATCTTGGTCTTGACTCCGACTCAACACCTGCTACATGTCATATTGCCATCTTAGTTAATCCTATACACTTATCTTAACATACAGATTAGATAACCAAATGATAATTGACTTTATCATCAAAATCCGAGATTCAACAATCTCTCCCTTTTTGATGATGACAATCAATTGATGACGGAGTTAACTTTAACTCCTTTTATCTATATGCCATACTTGAGATAAGTCACTCTTGAATTCAAGAGACATATTGATAAATTAAGTTCATTTAAACTTATCAATACCCCCATCATGATTCCTATCATGATGTATCTTTCTAAAAAATGATGTCACGGCATGACATCCATTTTCAAGTCTCATATTTCTAATATGAAGGATAGCAATCATAGCAATTCATCATATGACAAAATATCATCATTGTAAAATTGTAAATTGAGCTCTAAATATCTTAACATAATGCAAATATGGTAATCATAGCAATTCATCATATGGTAAGATATCAATTTGTAAAATTGCAATGTAAGCTCTAGATATCTTATCATTAATGCAAATATTTCAAGTGCATAACAATTCATTTTCATTCTATCATCAATTTACCACATATTTCTCTCCCTTTGTCATCAACAAAAAGGAGAACGATTATAGCATATTTCAAGCATAGTAATAAGTGTGGTAAAAATTCATATCATAGAAAGATTCATGTCATTTTTCAACAATAAGTGATAAGATACCATTCATACAAATTAATTTTCAAGTAATCATGACATGGTATTATTCAAAAGTCTATTAAGGAGATAGCTTTCATTACTTCTTCCCTTTTTATTTGTCATTGACGTAAGGAGGAAAGCCATTGAGAACTAACATTGAATGAATTTTTAAAAACGTTAAGAGATTAAATCATGCTTCATTTTCACAAGGATCAAGATATACATATGAAATTAAATCCTTGCAAGTGTTCATCTCAAAAGAAATATTCCTTCATCAAGAAGGAATTCATGTGAAAGAATCATTGCATCAAATCCATTTCTCGATTAAAAATTCAAAAGATAAATCCATGAGAGATGCATTTGTTAATTAATTCTATATGTCAAAAATCATGGAGCATTAATATGAAACAAACTTGATATGACATAGGCTCATGAAAGCTCCATTCAAGAAATACATCAAGTCCGGAAGAGAAGTACAAAATCATACATTCGGGCAATGTTTTTTTATAGCTTTTTGATCACAATCATGAAGGTAAAACATGCTTATCATCATGGAAATTTTTGCATCTAAAACACATAATTTCCAATATGTTATTGAAGCATATAATTAAGTAAAATTCTTATCATAAGATTTTCAGCATTGAGTTTCTAAGTGATTGATCAAGGATTAAGAAAGTTTGAAAATGAAATTCATGCATTTGGACAAATCAACATTCTTAATTCTCTTTTAATGAAGTCAAATTATTCTTCACTTAAAGGCTTTGTAAAAATATCAGCTAATTGATCTTTAGTATCAATGAACTCTAGGATTACATCGTGATTAGTGACATGATCTCGTATAAAGTGATGTCTAATATCAATATGTTTTGTTATTGAGTGTTGAATGAGATTCTTTGTTAAACATATTGCACTTGTGTTATCACATTTAATGGAAATATTTTTAAGATGAACTTTATAATCTTCTAAGGTGTTTTTCATCCATACAACTTATGCACAACATGCATTAGCTACAATGTACTAAGCTTCGGTTGTAGATAGTGCAACTGAGTTTTGTATCTTGGATGACCAAGAAACAAGTACATGTCCCAAAAACTAACATGTTCCTAATGTGCTTTTTCTGTCTAGTTTATACCCAGCAAAATCCGCATCAGCATAAGCATAAGCAATTAGTTCAAAATTCTCAAATTTTAGATACTATAATCCTAGATTTGTGGTACCTTTAAGATATCTAAATATTCTTTTAACTGCTTTGAGATGAGATATCTTAGGATTCGATTGAAACATAGTACAAAGTCCTACACTGAACATGATATCTGGTCTAGTTGCAGTGAGGTAAAGTAAACTTTCTATTATACCCTTATAAGTTTTTTGATCAAAGCTTTCTCCACTTTCATCAATTTCTAACTTAGTGGAGGTGCTCATAGGAGTGTTGATAGCTTTTGAGCTATCCGTATTAAATCTTTTTAGCAAATCTAAAGCATATTTAGTTTGACTAATAAAGATGTCATTGCTTAGTTGCTTAATTTGTAAGTCTAAAAAGAAGGTTAATTCTCCCGTCAAACTTATTTCAAACTCAAGGCTCATAGTTTTAGCGAAAAATTCACAAAGAGATTCGTTCGTAGAACTAAAGATAATATCATCAACATAAATCTGAATAATGAGAAAATTATTTTTAAAATTTTTGATAAACAATGTAGTATCGACCTTGCCTTTAAAGAAATTATTTTCAATAAAAAAAGAACTAAGTCTCTCATACCAAGCCCTTGGGGCTTGTTTTAAACTATAGAGAGCTTTAGTTAATTTAAACACATGATTAGGGGAACTATTATTCTTAAATCTGGGAGGTTGTTCAACAAAAACTTTTTCGAAAATAAAGCTATTAAGAAAAATACTTTTAACATTTATTTGAAACAACTTAAAATTATTACTACTAGCATAGACAAGGAGCATCCTTATGGCTTCTAATCGAGCTACAAGAGCGAAGGTTTCTTCGTAATTGATACCTTCTTCTTAGTTGAAACCTTTGGCCACTAATCTAGTCTTGTTTCTAACCACAATACCAGATTCATCTTGCTTGTTTCTAAAGACCCATTTAGTACCAATAACTAAATGGTCATTTGGCCTAGGAACAAGCTTCCATACTTCATTTCTCTCAAATTGATTTAACTCATCTTGCATTATGATAATCCATGAATCATCTTTCATGGCTTCGTCAATACATTTCGGTTTAATTTGGGAGAGAAAAGTGGCATTGGCACAAAAATTTTTAAGAGAAGAACGTGTTTGAACCCCCTTAGATGTGTCTCCTATGATTAGCTCCTTAGGATGAGCATCTACATGCTTCCAATCCTTGGGTAAGGATGTTTCGGAAGTAGATGCATCCAAGTTGCTAGTTGGAGAAGTGGTTTCATTTAAATTCAAAGTATCGAAATTAACATCATCAACAAAATCATTTTTCTTGATTTCGGAAATCTCATTGAAAACAATATGAATGGATTCTTCTATAATTAAAGTTCTCTTATTGAAGATATGAAAAGCTTTAGAAATCGAAGAATAACCAAGAAAAATTCCTTCATCGGATTTAGTATCAAATTTTCCTAAGGCATCTTTTTCATTCAAGATAAAACACTTACACCCAAAAACTTTAAAATATAAAACATTGGGTTTTTTGTTGTTCCACAACTCATAGGAAGTTTTGGTGAGTAAGGGTCTTACTAGAACTCTATTCATAATATAGCATATAGTGTTTACGGCTTCGACCCAAAAATATTTGGGTAGGCTATGTTTATTCAACATGGTTCTTGCCATTTCTTGTAAATTTCTATTCTTTCTTTCTACTACTCCATTTTGTTGAGGATTTCTTGGAGTAGAGAAGTTGTGGTTGTATCCATTAGATTCATAAAATTCTTGAAAATCACGGTTTTGAAATTCACCACCGTGATCACTTTGAATTGATGAAATCATGAAGCCCTTTCCATTTTGAATAAGTTTACAAAACTTGGTAAAATATCTAAAGCATTCACTTTTGTGTTTTAAGAAATAAGTTCATGTATATCTACTATAATCATCTACAATAACAAAAGCGTATTTGCTACCTCCTAAGCATGATGTAGAGATTGGTCCGAATAAGTCTATATGGATCAATTGCAAAGGTCTAGAGGTGCTTATTTGATTATTAGATTTGAAGCTACCCTTTATTTGTTTTCCTAATTGACAAGCATTACACTCATTATCTTTGATGAACTTGATATGAGGAATTCCTCTTACAAGTTCTTTTGATGAAATTTGGGTGATTAGTTTCATGCTAGCATGACCTAATCTCCTATGCCAAAGCTAAGTATCGTCATTCAAAACCGAGAAACACATTTCATTACAAAGATTATTGATGTCAATGGTATATACGTTATTTTGTTCTAATATAATCATAGATGTGTTTTTGTATGGTTTTTCAATAATGCAAGCATTAGATTCAAATTTGACAATATATCCTTTATCACACAATTGACTAATGCTCAAGAGGTTATGTTTTAAACTATCAACTAACAAAAATCTTCAATAAAGAAGTTGGATTTATTACCTATGGTTCCTTTGTCAATGATTTTACCCTTGTTGTTGTCTCCAAAGGTGACATAGCCTTCGTCTATGCTAGTGAGCTTAGAAAATTGAGATGGATCTCCAGTCATATGCCTTGAGTATCCACTATCAAGATACCATTTCTTGCTTATAGCTTATGGTGATTTTTAGGTACCCATTTAATCTTGGGTGCCTCAAAAACTAATCTAAATTATTTGTCATATTACATGGAATTTATTACGGTTCCTTTAGGAACCCAAATCAATTTGTTAGGACTAATCTTCTTGAATGGACAATGATAAGTTCTATATCCATGTTTGTAACAAAAGTTGTATTTGTTTTAGTGCAAAACATAGGGCCTTTAATGAAAGTGGTTGGATTTTGGTGAGAGCTTCTTACAAATCCGATTTCACTTCTTTTAGGAACTTGACCCTTATTTGTAAGGATCACATTCAAAGACTTGCTACCAACCTTAAATTTCTTCAAGGTGTCCTTGAGTAGCAAGTTCTCCTTTTGGAGAATTTCTAAATCATGGCATTTCGTACATGGAACTAAACTATCATTATGTTCAATTTTTAATTTATCAAAATTACTAACAAAAATATTATGCTCCTTTTTTAACAATTTATATTTTCTACTAATTGTTTTACATTCATCAAATAAATCATGGAAAGCATTTAACAATTCATCAAATAATAAATCTGCATCAATTAAATTTGATACCTCCTCTTCGATGGCCATGAGTGCATAATGAGCAACTTGCTCAGTGTTGGACTTCTTTTCTTCGGATTCGCTTGAGTCATCCCATATTGCTTTGAGCACCTTCTTCTTTGGTGTTCTCTTCTTGGCTTGGGGACAATCACTTTTATAGTGTCCTGGCTTCCTGCATTCGTAGCAAATAACTTTGTCCTTTTTGGGTTCAAATTTATTTTTAGTGTCATTTTTAAATTTGTTTCTTTTAATGAATTTTTTAAATTTCCTTGTTAGAAGTGACAAGTCATCAGCAAAGTCATCATCACTTGAGTTTTATCTCAAGTGATCTTCTTGAGTTCTAAGTGCCATATCCTTCTTGTTCTTTGGAAGGGTGTCCTCATGCTCTTCATGAGCTTTGCAAGTCATTTTGTAGGTCATTAATGACTCGATTAATTCTTCAAGAGGGAAGTTGTTTAAATCTTTAGCCTCTTGAATAGCAGTGACTTTGGGGTCCCAACTCTTTGGAAGAGATCTTAGAATTTTATTAACGAGCTCGAAATCCGAAAAACTTTTACCGAGTCCTTTTAGACCATTGACGACATCTATGAAATGGGTGTACATGTCACCTATGGTCTTGCTCGATTTCATTCGAAAAAGTTCATAAGAATGTACTAAAAGATTGATTTTTGACTCTTTCACTCTACTCATGCCTTCGTGAGTCACTTCGAGTGTATGCCAAATATCAAATGTAGTTTCACAAATCGAAACACGATTGAACTCGTTTTTATCAAGTGCACAAAATAAGGCATTCATAGCCTTTGCATTAAGAGCAAAAGTCTTCTTCTCCAATTCATTCCAATCGATCATTAGAAGAGAAGACTATGAAAATCCATTTTCAATAATATTCAAAAGTTCAAAATCCATGGAAATAAGGAAGATCCTCATTCGGGTCTTCCAATAGGTGTAATCCATCCCATTGAACATGGGCGGACGTGTAATAGAGTGACCCTCTTGGTTTCTAGCATATGCCATCTCTCTTGGATTTTAATCCAATTGAGAGTGAACCCACTCTGATACCAATTGTTAGGATTAAGAGCACTAAGAGGTGGGGGTGAATTAGTGCAGCAGAAAACTTTCGTCGGTTAAAACGACTTTCGTAAGATGAAATCTATTTTCGATGAAAGCCGTTTCGGAAAGAACTTTAACTTAAGATCAAAACGGAAGTATAGTTGATGTAAAGCAATGGAGGTAGTTTGTAGTTAAGATAAAGAGCAGAATGTAAATGCAAGCTGAGATTTAGAGTGGTTCGATCAATCTTGACCTACATCCACTTTTGACTTCCTCCTCCGATGAGGTCACCGACATCCACTAGAGGCCTTCCTTCAATAGGCAAAGGCCACCACCCTTTTATAGCTTTTCTCCTTTTGATGGGCTTAGGAGACAACCTATACAAGTTTTCACTCCTCTCTTGAATGATCAACACTTAGAAAGAAGAGAGGGAGAAGAACTCTAGCCTTTTATAACACTTTTAAGCTCTCAAATACTCAGAATAAAAGCAAGCTTTCAGTTTTCCTTTCATGCAGAAATGGTGGGGTTTATATAGGCCCTAATTAATTTCATTTTGGAGCTCAAAAGTGTTCATTCCCGTATTTCTGGGGTTCTGACGGTACCATCGCCATAACTGGGTGGTACTATCGCTTGTCATCTATCATTGAGCAGTACTACCGCTTGACATTGCTTGGAGACTAAGCTCAGGCGGTACCACCGCCTGATAGTGGCGGTACCACCACCTAATAGGGGCGGTACTACCGCCCAGAACTCCTGGGAGACCAAGTCTCCTGGGCGGTGCCACCGCTGGCCAGGAATTCTGGGTCCGAATGGGCTGATCCATTCAGCCCAATTTGGGTCTGTCAAGGGCTCAGTTGGCCCCAGATTAAGTTAATGGGATCACCTCCTAATCCTAACTTAATCTACATACTAACTATGACAATTAAGACATCAATACCGCAGATCGTGTTCCAGTGCGTTAATCGCTTCTTCCGGCGAGCTTCCGACGAACTTCTAGCGAACATCTAATGAACCCTCGGCGATGCTTCGGCAAACTCCTAGACTTGTGACAATCCTCTTGGCAAGTTCCGACGAGCTTCTTTGGCAAGCTCCTGGATTTCTCGGATTATTCCCGTGGAACCTCTGACGATCGTTCGGACTTCCGACGAACTCTCAAACCCCCAACGTGATCTTGGTCTTGACACCGGCTCAACACCTGTTGCATGTCTTACGATCATCATAGTTAATCCTACACACTTATCTCAACATACGGATTAGATAACCAAATGACAATCGACTTCATCATCAAAATCCGAGATTCAATAGAAACTATGCTTCATGTCTTAATGAAAATATTAAGAAGTTTGATATCATGCTTAATGATGATGCATGGATTTTGTATCGAAAACTAAGTTTGAAAAGTTAGATTCACTTAAAAAGAAAAATGCATGACTACAACAAACAAAATAATCTTGATGGAAAATGCTTTATGAAATCAATTTCGATGATGCATAATGATGTAATCATGTAATGAAAATAGTAAATATTTTGAAACCATGTCTTGATGTCATGCATAATGATCATGCTTAATAAATTTCGAAATTATGCATGATGATTCTTGAGATTTATGGATTATCGATTTTTACGATAATGAAAGTAGCTTTTTTAATTTTTAAACGTTAATGCATGTTTTTGGCATAAATGAAAAAGATATGCTTCTATGAAATAAATCACATGAATTGAAACAACTAAAAAGAAAAAAATATTTTTCTTAAAAATTTCTTTTTCTCTATCTTATCAATTTTTCACTAAGAAATTGATAAAGTTGTTTATGTCATTTTGAAAGAAATGTTGAGATTTTGATGATTTGAATTTGAATGATTTTTATCAAAATCATGATCTTGGTTTATTGGAATTACTTGAGATTTTTTAATCAATATCTCTTCTTTGTACTCCTACGATCTTTTTTTGGTATTTTACTTAAAGAAGAGATTTACTATATGAATCATGTCTTTTAGTATTTAAGTGGTCTTATCTTTCATGACATGATTTCTTTGTATTTATGGCTTGTATGCCTTGAAATGATTGAAATATTTTACACCATCATGTTCTTCCCTTCTTCTTTCTTGTTTACAATGATAAAATGGGGAGAAGTTTTGATCATGCATGGTAGGATGTAATTTGACAAAACTAATACCATCATGATTTGAAATGCTATGATTTGTTACCAAAATGACGTATCATGAGTGCTTTAAATAATGAATGTTTGGTATCATGATCAAAATGTTAATAAATGCTTAAAAATTTTAATATTTTAGTATCATGTGTGATATGCTCATAATGATGATTGATTTATTTTTCGGTATCGTGTATGAAAGATGAAATGTATGGTTTTGAAATTGTGCATGTTTTAATTTTAAAATATAATGATGCACAAATAAGATTAATACTTACCTTTGTCATGATTTAGAAATTGATTTAAAGGGATAAATAGATACAAAATTGTATTCTTTCCTTCTTTTTGATAATGATAAAGGGGGAGCAAAACTTGCTAGAAAGCAAATTTACTAGCTTGCACAATTCAAGAAGAGTACAAAAACATGCTAGCTTGCTCATCTCAAAAGAAAAGCAAAGAAGTGATATCTTGCCTATCTCAAGAAGTAAAAAATGTTAACTTGCACATCTAGCAAAATTTACAAACTTGTATATTTCAAGAAGCAAGAGTTGTTTTCTTGAACATCTCAAAATTGCTAGCTTGCATATTTTAAAATGTTGTAAAATTTTTGCTAGCTTGTATGTTATAAACTTACTATCTTATTACCTTGCATATCTAAAACTTCATAGCTTGCATGATGTAACACTTGCTAAATTGAGGATTTTCTAGCTACAAATTGCATGATGATAAAACTTGATATTATGCTTTTCATGCAATAATTTGAAATTATGTCTAAACACATGAAAGGTACACTTCTCCTTTTTGTTGATGACAAAGGGGGAGAAGTATGATGATGTTATATATAATTTTATGATAACATATTGCTTGGATTTGTGAATCCAAGAGTTCTATAAATATGCCATATTGATAAGGGGAGTTTGTTCAAACTCCGGGAGTTAAGATTAACTTCGTCATCGATTGGTTATCATCATCAAAAAGGGAGATTGTTGAATCTCGGATTTTGATGATGAAATCAATTGATAAGTGTTTATGATGTAATCTATGTTTTGAGTGATGCAGGATGCTTCGATCAGGATGAGACAATTAAAATAGGAAGAATCATGTTGGGCTGGGGGAAAACAGAAGATTGGACGTCGGGTCGGAGGATCGGTCGACGTATCAACAGAAGGCTTTGAGCCATGGATTCAGGCATCGAGCTAAGAAGAGTGAATATAGCACTAAGGATATCGGAGTTGTGGAGTCAACTGGCTGATTGGGTAATAGGTCGCAAGAGAGGATGATGCGTCAAAAAATCAGACGAAGCATCAAGGGACCAAGACATGCCGGACAACATGATTAATACTTAGTATTAATTATCTAGATCGAAGTGTATTTTACATATACATGATTAACTATGATAGCAAGGCATGAAGCAAAATGAAGTCCCGAAGTCAAGGACGTGATTTCGTTGGGAGTTCGAGAGTTCGTTGGAAGTCCGGACGTTCGTCGGAAGTTCTGGCGGAACCAACCAAGAAGTCCATGAGCTTGCCGGGAGTCCGCCAGAACATTGCCGAGAGATCGTTGGAAGTTCGCCGGAAGATCGCCAGAAGCTCATTGGAAGAAACCAAGACATAGGGACTTGTTTAGCTTAAGTGTGTCTTAGATTTCATAGTTAGCATGTAATTTGGATTGGAGTTGGGCCAATCTAATTATGGGCTAGTTGGGCCCATGTAAGGACTGTGTTAGGCCCAATGAGAGACCCAAATAGTGCCCCAAGAGGTGACACTGTCGTGGCATAGTCTCCGAGACTGTGTTAGGTGGTGGTACCACCAGTCTGGGTGGTGGTACCGCCTAGACACAGCCTCCGAGAGGTTACAGGCAGTGGTACTGCCCAATGTCAAGTGGTGGCACCGCCTAGTGTCAAGCGGTGGTACCGCCAGACTGTGCGGTGGTATTGCCCAGTGTCAAAACTACTAGGCGGTGATACCGCCTGCACTCGGGAAACCTAGGATGAGATGTTTTTAGGCTCTAAGTTTGAATCCACTTGAAGCCTATAAATACCCCTCTCATCCCTGGGTAATAGATACAAGCACAGAAAGTTTTAAAGTGAGAAAACGCTATAGAAACCACTTGAAAAATCCCTCCTCTAGCTTAAACTTAGAATTTTGTTTAGAGAGAAGTGAGTACTTGTACGGGTTGTCTCCTAAACCCGGGAAAAGGAGAAGAGGGGTGTAAGATGGAGGTTGATCTTCACGTATTAAAGGAAGATCGATAGTGGATGTCGGTGGCCTCGACGGAAGAGGAATCGGAGGAGTGGATGTAGGTCGATGACGACCGAACCACTATAAATCAGTTTACATTTCTCTTGTGCAATTTACCTTACTGCAAATCTCTTTACTTGCTTACTGCCTTCAATACATTTACAAACATGAGATTTCAAGTTATCTTCTAAGTTCGGTTTTTATCGTACGAAGATTTTACGAAACTGACGTTTTTACCACTGCACTAATTCACCCCCCCCCTCTTAGTGTCGAACCCTTTCCTAACACCTATAAGTTTATTTATCAAAACTTTCTCCACTTTTGTCAATGTCTAACTTAGTGGAGGTACTCATAGGAGTATTGATAGCCTTTAAACTATCCATATTAAACCATTTTAGCAAGTCTAATGCATATTTTGTTTAATTAAGAAAAATATCATTATTAAGTTATTTGATTTGTAAGCCTAAAAAGAAGGTTAGTTCCCCCATCATACTCATTTCAAACTCTAGACACATACTTTTGGCAAACAATTCACATAAAGATTCATTGTTAGAACCAAAAATGATATTATCAACATAAATTTGAACAATAAAAAAATTATTTTTAAAATTTTTAATAAACAATATAGTATCGACCTTGCCTTTAGAGAAATTATTTTGGATAAGAAATGAGCTAAGTGTTGAATCTCGTATTTTGATGATGAAACCACTTGATATGTGTTTATGATTTAATCTACGTTTTGAGTGATGTAGGATACTTCGATTAAGATGAGACAATTAAAGCAGGAAAATCATGTTGGGCCAGAGGAACATATCAGAAGATTGGACATCAGGCCGGTAGATCAGTCGACGTATCGACAAAAGGCTTTGGGCCGTGGATTCGGGCATCGGGCCAAGAAGTGCGGAGATTGTGCTAAGGATATCGAAGTTACGGAGTCAACTGGCCGATTGGGCAATAGGGCGCAAGAGAGGACAATGCGCTGGAGAATTAAATAAAGCGTCGAGGGACCAATGATATGTTGGACAACTTAATTAGATACTTAGGATTGGATTAATTGTCTAGATCGAAGTATGTTTTATATGTGTAGGATTAACAATGATAGCTTGAAGACATAAAGCAAGTGTATCGGAGTCAAGTTCGATGGGTATTCGAGAGTCTACCGAAAGTCCGAAGAATCGTCGGAAGTGCTACCGGAACCAACCGAGAAGAAATCGGGGACTTGCCGAAGTTTTTAGAAGTTCACCAGAGAGATCGTCGAAGATTCACGGAGATCACTGAGAAGGTTCAGCTACCTGCCAAAGATTCGTTGAACTCGCCACAAGACCGGGAGCCTGTTGGGAGTCCACTGGAAGAAATCTGAGGGTATATCAAAAGTCCATCGGAAGTTCATCGAAAAGCTCGCCAGAAGGAAACTTGATGTTGTCGGTTAAAAACCTGCTTAGGACTATATCTTAATCTTATAGTTTGCATGTAATTAGGGTTAGGATTAAGAGTTAATCCTATAACCTGGTTAGGGGCCAACCGGGCCCGAATATGAACTGGTTTGGGCCAAATTTGAAGCCCAACCAATGACCCGTAAGGTCGGGCGGTGGCACCGCCTAGAACCCGAAGGTTGGGCGGTGGTACCGCCATACTAGGCAGTGGCACCGCCAGTACATGGTCAAATTGGCATTGATTGGCGGTAGCACAGCCACCAACAGGCGGTGGCACCGCCAGCTCCGAGAACCCAAATGAATTCAAAATTTGGATCCCAAATTTGAATTCTCTTGGAGTCTATAAATTTGGAGCAGAGAAAACACCTTTTGAGAAGTTAGAAATTGAGAAAAAGCTTTAGCAAAGTCTTGTTTTCAATAGCTTAAGTGTTCACCTCCCTCTTTCTCTTTGAAAAATCTGTAAGAGTGTGAACCACTTGTAAAAAGGTTATAAGAGGGGTATTTGGTCCTTCCCCTTCAACGTAATTTGCTAGTAGAAGTTGGAAGCCTCATCGAAGAAGGCTTCATAAGTAGATGTAGGTCATTTGACCGAACCACTTTAAATTGATGTGTTCCTTGAACGTGTGAGTGTTTAACTTTCTGAAACCTTTATTTACATAGCAGCAAGCTTTTGGTTTTCATCTCCTTACTTTACTCGAGCTACTTTTACTAAGTCATTCCTTCATCGAATCGAAATCTCTACACATTTACGAAATCGATTTCAAACTTATGAGTTTTAATCTACTGCACTAATTCACCCCCCACCCCCCCCCTCTTAGTGTTGCTCCGATCCTAGCAATTGGTATCAGAGCAAGGCTCATTCTCATATTTGGTTTAATACCCAAGAGAGATGGCTTACTCTGGCATGCATAAGGGTAATTCTATTACACGTCCGCCTATGTTTAATGGGTCGGATTACACGTATTGGAAGACTCGAATGAGGATCTTTCTCATTTTCATGGATTTCGAGCTTTGGACTATTGTTGAAAATGGATTTCAAAACTCTTCTATTCTGATGAGCGAATGGGATGAATCAGAGAAGAAGGTTTTTACTTTAAACGCAAAGGCTATGAATGCCTTGTTTTATGCATTGGATAAAAATGAATTTAATTGCGTTTCAATTTATGATTCGGCTTTTGATATTTGGAGAACTCTTGAGGTCACTCATGAAGACACTAGCCGAGTGAAAGAATCCAAAATCAATATTCTTGTGCACTCTTATGAACTTTTCCAAATGAAACCAAGTGTGTCTATTGGAGACATGTACACCCGTTTCACGGATGTCATTAATGGACTCAAAGCTCATGGTAAAGGTTTTTATAACTTTGAACTAGTAACTAAAATCTTAAGATCTCTTCCAAAGAGTTGGGATCCAAAAGTTACGACCATTCAAGAGGCCAAGGACCTTAAAACATTTCCTCTCAAAGAACTTATTGGGTCTCTAATGACTTATGAAATGACGTGTCATGCTCATGAAGAGCTCGAGAACCCCCTTTCAAAGAACCGGAAGGATATGACACTTACATCACAAGAAGAGCACTTGAAAGGAACATCAAGTAATGAGGACAATGACGATGACATTACACTTTTAACTCAAAAATTTTAAAAATTTATAAGAAAGAACAAATTTAAAAATAACACCAAAAACAAACTTGAACATAAAAAGGACCAAATAACATGCTACGAATGCAAGAAGCCAGGGCACTTCAAAAATGAATGCCCCTAAGCCAAAAAGAAGCAACCGAAGAAGAAGAAAACTTTAAAAGCGACTTGGGACGATTCAAGTGATTCCGAAAGTGAAGAAGCTAGCAATAAAGAGGAGGCAAACTTCGCGCTAATGGCTTTAGGAGAAGAGGTATGTGATTTAATTAATGAAGATTTATCTTTCCATGAACTTTCTATCGCTTTTCATGAATTATTTGATGAGTGTAGAACTATTAGTAAGAAGTTTAATCTATTAAAGAAAGAACATGTCTTACTCCAAAATAAGCTTGATAGTCTTCAAACTCCTCCATGCTCTAAGTGTGAACACTTAGAAGCAATAAAAAATAAAAATTTGCTACTTAAAGAGACCTTAAACAAGTTTAAGGTCGGTAACAAAGGCTTGGACATGATCCTTGCAAACAAGGGTCACGTCGCAAATAGAAGTGGAATTGGTTTTGTTAGAGGATCTAACCAAAAACCTACCACCTTCATTAAAGGACCCACATTATATGTTTCACCTCATTTGAAATGCAACTTTTGTTGTAAATCCAAACATGTTATTTACAAATGTCCATTTAAGAAAATTAGTTCACATAAGTTGATATGGGTTCCTAAAGAAACTATAAATAGTTCAATAATGAATAAGAAATTTAGTAGATCAATTTATGAGGCACCCAAAATCAAATGGGTACCTAAATACCATCCTCTTTTATAGACAAACTCACAAGCTAGGAGCAAGAGATAGTATCTTGATAGTGGATGCTCGAGGAGATTCATCTCATTTCTCTATGCTCACTAGCAAAGAAGAAGGGTACGTCACCTTCGGAGACAACAAATAACAAAATGATTTTGGTTGAAAATACCTTATGTTCAATGAAACCAAGATTGATGAATAAGCTTTATGTTTAATAATTTCTTTGCCTTCTATGTCCGATCAATATTTTGAAAATAAATGAAATCATGTTTGATTTGAAGTTATACATAATGATCATGCTTAATGAGTTTTCTTTCGAAATGATGCATGATGATTTTTGTGATTATTGAACTTTATAATCTTTTGAAAGATCTTTTTCGGTGTTAATGAATGATGCATGGATTTGGGATAAAAGAAAAGAACAAGCATGTATGAAATCAATCAATGAGTTGAAACAACTAAATAGAGAAAAGCATTTTTTCTTGAAAATTCTTTTTCTCTATCTTATTGACTTTGATGAATGTATTTTATCATCTTGAAAATGATTTTGATTTGATGATTTGAATTTGAATGACTTTATCTTGATTTTTCAAGATTTATAACTTGAGATTTACCTTATAAAAATCAAGATATTTTATCCTCAATGTTTATTTTTAGCATCTACAATCCTAAATGAATCATGATTTTTCGGAACCACAATTCTTTTTATGATTCATAATGAATTGAGAAATTTTATATGCTTGACGATTGTATACTTAATGATGCATAAAGTTGTAATGAAAATATTAAAATTTTGATACCATGACTTGATGATTTTATGCATGAGATTTTAAAGTTATACATGATGATTTTTGTGGTTTGTTGATCTTAATGGTTTTTATGACAAAATTCATTTTTCATTCCTAAACATTGATGCATGTTTTTATTTGACATAAATGAAAAAGACATGCTTATACAAAAACAATCACTTAAAAAGTATCACATAAAAAGGAAAGTATATTATTGTGTTTAAAATCATGAATCTATTTATGAATTTTGTGAACCTTGAAATTGATTTTGATGGTTTGAATCTAATGGATTTTATCAAATCATGATCTTGATCTCTTGAAATTTATAACATGAAATCCTTTATGAATCAAGATTTCTTACTCTTTATTCTCTTACATTTTGAGAAAATTTTCAATATCAATCATAAGAGTTCTTATGCATGAATTAAAATCTTTTTCTCCTATGTTTCCTTTGTGATTTACTAAAGAGAATATCTTTTTTTATAATTCTTGATTTAAAATTTTATTTGAAAATCTCTTATTTGATCTCCTAAGATCTCTCTTTGAATATTTAAAGAGAAGAATTTTCTAGATAAATCATGATTTTGATGATTGAATATTTGAGATGCATGAATTGAGATCTTGCTCTCCTACTATTCTTTTTGCTCTTCATGAAGTAATAAAAAGAAGACTAATTCTAATAAACCATGATATGCTATATGAATTTTATTATATTCATGAAGTAATATCTCATCACCAATTTTTTTTATATTCCTTCATGTGATGATATGAATGCATGAAACACTTATGATATGATTTTTATACAATTCTGTGTATTCATTTCATCACCCAATCAATTCTTCTTGATATTCCTAATGTGATGAAATAAAATTATGTATGAAATACAAATGTGGAGAAGTTTTGATCATGCATGGTAGGATGCAATTTGACAAATTAATACCATCATGATTTGAAACATTTATGATTTGAAATTATGCATGCAATTGCTTTTTATTGTGATGATATATAATGTGTATCATGAATGCTCTAAATGATGAATGCTTAGTATCATGATCAAAATATTGATAAATGTTATGATTTGTTACCAAAATAATGTATCATGTATGATATGCCCATAGTGATTCATTCATTTGTATAATGCATGAAGTAAGGATATAAATGTAAAGTTTTGAAATTGTACATATTTTAATTTGAAAACATAATAATGCATAAATAAGATTGATACTTACCTATGTCATGATTTAGAAATTGATGTAAAGGGTCTTCCTTTCTTTTTGCCAATGATAAAGGGGGAGAAAGAGTTGCTAATATGTTATCTTGAATTGATGTAAAGGGTCATCTCAAAGAGAAATTAGCTAGCTTACACAAGTCAAGAAAATGCAAAAACTTGCCTACTTTCTTACACATCTAAAGAGAAGATGCAAATGTAACACTTGCCAAATTGTTTGCTTGCCTCATGTAAATGTGGACACAATCACTTCTTGTCTTGTTGTAACAATTACTTTTTAATGCCCCTTGCCTTGATGACTACTAATCCTTGATGTGTTTTACTTGATGAATTATTTGGTGAGCATATGCAGAGTATGGAATATTAATTGAACATCATTTTCGGATTTTCCTTGAATCTCTTTACATTACTCATTTTCGGATTTTCCTTGATCACTTCATATTAAAATTGAATGTTTCTATAACATGCTTACTTTGAAAATCTTGTGTCTTGGTTTCCATGATGAGCATGTTGAAGATTCATACTCTCTTAATGTGTCCAAATGCATGAACTTATTAAGATTATTTTTCGGACTTTCTTGATTCATTCAATTGCTATAATGAGAATTTTACACTATTACATGTCTTAATAACATGTTGGAAATTATGTGTTTTGGATACAAAAATGTTCATGATTAAGCATATTTTATCTTCATGATTGTATTTGAAAATCTATAGCAAAACCTTGTCCGAATGCATGAAAGTGTTAAATTTCATTTTCGGATTTTCTTGATCCTAACAATTGGCATTTTGTTAGGAAACATTGTCCGAAATCATTGTCTCTTGCTAGTTTGGCATTTTGCTAAGAAAGCAAAAATAACACTTCTCAAAAGAGAAGAAAGAGCTTGCTAACTTGAATATCACAAGCTTGCGTATCTTAAGAAACAAAAATTGCAAAAGTGCTATCTTGCCTATCTCAAGAAGCAAAACTTGCAACTTGCACATTGCAATAGGAAGTAAGAATCATGAGCTTACATAAGAAAGCAATCTTGCATTTGCTTTCGAAATTTTTGCTAGCTTATATGTAGTAAAACTTACATATTGTAAAAATTGCTAGCTTGTAGTCTAAAGAGAAGCAAAGAGTTGCTATCTCAAGAAAAACAAATATGCTAAACTTGCACATCTTTAATTGCTAGATTGTATGATGATAAAATTTGATACTATGTTTATTATGCAATGATTTGAACTTTTTATCTCTAAATACATAAGAGTTGGAACTTCTCCTTTTTGTTGATGACAAAGGGGGAGAAGTATGATGACATGACATGTTATGCATAAGTTTATGATGACATGTTGCTTGGAGTTTTGAATCCAAGAGTTTCTATCGATAAGCTATATTGATAGGGGGAGTTTGTTTAAACTCCGGGAGTTAAGGTTAACTCCATCATAAAGTGGTTGTCATCATCAAAAATGGGGAGATTGTTGAATCTCGTATTTTGATGATGAAACCACTTGATATGTATTTATGATTTAATTTATGCTTTGAGTGACGCAGGATACTTCAATCAAGATGAGACAATTAAAGCAAGAAAATCATGTTGGGCCAGAGGAACATGTCAGAAGATTAGACGTCGGGCCGGTGGATCAATCGATGTATCGACAGAAGGCTTCGGTCCGTGGATTCGGGCATTGGGCCAAGAAGTGCGAAGATTGTGCCAAGGATATTGGAGTTGCAGAGTCAACTGGCCGATTGGGCAATAGGCCACAAGAGAGGACGATACGCCAAAGAATTAGACGAAGCGTCGAGGGACCAATGACATGCCAGACAACTTGATTAGATACTTAGGATTAATTGTCTAGATCGAAGTGTATTTTATATGTGCAGGATTAACTACAATAGCTTGAAGACATAAAGTAAGCCTACCGGAGTCAAGTTCGATGGGTGTTCGAGAGTCCACCAAAAGTCCAAAGAATCATTGGAAGTGCTGCCGGAACCAACCGAGAAGAAATCGGAGACTTGCCGAAGTTTTTGAAAGTCCATCAAAGAGATCGTCGAAGGTTCGTGAAGATCACCAAGAAGGTTCGGCTACTTGCCAAAGACTCGCTGAACTCGCCACAAGACCGGGAAACTATTGGGAGTCCGTTAGAAGAAATCCGAGGGTGTATCGGAAACCCGCCGGAAGTTTGCCGGAAAGCTCGCCGGAAGGAAACTCGATATTGTCGGTTAAAAACCTACTTAGGACCATGTCTTAATCTCATAGTTGTATATAATTAGGGTTAGGATTAAGAGTTAATCCTATAACCTGGTTAGGGGCCAATTGGGCCCGAATATGAACTTGTTTGAGCCAAATTTGGAGCCCAACCAGTGACCCGTAAGGTCGGGTGGTGGTACTGCCCAGAACCTGAAAGGTTGGGTAGTGGTACCATTGGACTGGGTGGTGGCACTGCCCAGCACCCAAAAGGTTGGGCAAAGGCACCGCCACCGATAGGCGGTGGCACCGCCAGCTCTAGGAACCCAAAGGAATTCAAAATTTGGAGCCCAAAATTAAATTCTCTTGGAGTCTATAAATACCCCTCAATTCTCAGCAGAGAAAACACCTTTTGAGAAGTTAGAAATTGAGAAAAAGCTTTAGCCAAGTCCTTAGCAAAGTCTTATTTTCAATAGCTTAAGTGTTCACCTCCCTCTTTCTCTTTGAAAAATCTGTAAGAGTGTGAACCATTTGTAAAAAGGTTGTCAGAGGGGTATTTAGTCCTTCCCCTTCAAAGTGATTTGCTAGTGGAAGTTGGGAGCCTCATCGAAGAAGGCTTTGTAAGTGGATGTAGGTCATTTGACCGAACCACTTTAAATTGGTGTGTTCCTTGAATATGTGAGTGTTTAACCTTCTGAAACCTTTATTTGCATAGCAGCAAGCTTTTGGTTTTTATCTTCTTACTTTACTCGAGCTACTTTTACTAAGTCATTCCTTCGTCGAATCGAAATCTCTACACATTTACGAAATCAATTTCAAACTTACGAGTTTTAATCCGCTGCACTAATTCACCCCCCCCCCCCCCCCCCCTCTTAGTGCCGCTCCGATCCTAACACTAAGTCTCTTAAACCAAGCCCTTGGGGCTTGTTTCAATCCATATAGAGCTTTAGTCAATTTAAACACATGATTAGAAAAATTATCATTCTCAAATCCAAGAGGTTGTTCAATATAAACTTCTTTATAAATAAATCCACTAAGAAAAGTACTTTTAACATTCATTTGAAATAACTTAAAATTATTACTACTAGCATAGGTAAGGAGGATCCTTATGGCTTCAAATTGTGCCACAGGAGAGAAGGTTTCTGCATAATTGATACCTTCTTTTTGGTTGAAACCCTTGGCCACTAATCTAGCCTTATTTTTAACCACTATACCAAATTCATCTTGCTTGTTTCTAAAGACCCATTTAGTACCAATAACTAAATAGTCATTTGGCCTCAGAATAAGCTTCCACACCTCATTTCTCTCAAATTGGTTCAACTCTTCTTACATTGCAATAACCCATGATCTTTCAAGAGCTTATTAATGCATTTAGGTTCAATTTGAGAAAAAAAAGTGGCATTGGCATAAAAATTCTTAAGAGATGAATGAGTTTGAACGTCTTTTGATATAGCTCCTATGATTAGCTCCTTAGGATGAGCATCTATATACTTCCATTCCTTACATAAGGATGTTTCGAAAGAAGATGTATCCAAGTTGTTAGTTAGAGGAGAAGGTTCATTTAAATTCAAAGCATTAAAATTAAAATCATCATCAAACTCATTTTTTTTAAGTTTGGAAACTTCGTTAAAGACAACATTAATAGATTCTTCTATAACCAAAGTTCTTTTGTTAAAGATTCGAAAGGCTTTAGAAATAGAAGAATAGCCAAGAAAAATTCTTTTATCGGATTTTGCATCAAACTCTCCTAAGGCATCTTTTTTATTCAAGATAAAACATTTACAACTGAAAACTTTAAAATATAAAACATTGGGTTTTTTGTTGTTCCACAATTCATAAGGAGTTTTGGAAAGTAATGGTCTTACTAGAACCCTATTCATGACATAACATGTCATATTAATAGCTTTGGCCCAAAAATATTTAGGTAAACTATGTTCGTTCAACATGGTTCTTGTCAATTCTTATAAGTTTATCTTTTTTTTTTTCCTACTACTTCATTTTGTTAAGGATTTCTTGGAGTAGAGAAATTATGGTTGTATCCATTAGATTCACAAAAATTTTGGAAATCACAGTTTTTGAAATTCACCATCGTGATCACTCTAAATTGATGAAATCATAAAGCCTTTTTTATTTTGAATAAGTTTACAAAACTTTGAAAAATACCTAAAGCAATCACTTTTGTGTGCCAAGAAGTATGTCCAAGTGTATCTACTATAATCGTCCACAATTACAAAGGCATATTTGCTACCTCCTAGGCTTGATGTATGAATTCGTCCAAACAAATTCTTATGAATCAATTGCAATGGTCTAGAGGTGCTTATTTGATTCTTTGATTTAAAACTACCTTTTATTTATTTTCCTAATTAACATGCATCACACACATTATCTTTAATGAACTTAATGTGATGAATACCTCTTACGAGTTCTTTAAATGAGATTTGAGAGATTAGTTTCATGCTAGCATGACCTAATCTCCTATGCCAAAGCCAAGCATCGTCATTCAAAACCGAAAAACACATTTCATTACAAAGATCATCAATGTCGATAGTGTATACATTATTTTATTTTAAGGCAATTATAGATGTGTTTTTGTGTGGTTTTTCAATAATGCAAGCATTGGATTCAATTCTAATGATGTATCCTTTATCACACAATTAACTAATGCTCAAAAGAATATGCTTTAAGCCATCAACCAACAATATATCTTCAATCAAAAAGTTGGATTTGTTACTTATAATTCCTTTGCCAATGATTTTACCTTTGTTGTTGTCTCCGAAGGTGACATACCCTTTGTCTAGGCTAGTGAGCTTAGAGAATTGAGATGGATCTCTGGTCATGTTCCTTAAGCATCCACTATCAAGGTACCATCTCTTGCTCCTAGCTTGTGATGGTAAACATTTCTACAAAAAATGATGATTTTTAGGTACCCATTTGACCTTAGGTGCCTCAAAAATCGATCGACTTAACCTATCATTTTGCATGGAGCTCTTTATGGTTCCTTTAGGAACCCAAATCAATTTGTGTGGACTATATCTCTTAAATAGATATTGATAAGCAACATGTCCAAATTTGCAACAAAAGTTACATTTGTTTCAAGGTGAAACATGTAAAGTTGGGCCTTTAACAAAGGTGGCTGGATTTTGGTGAGAACTACTTACAAATTCGATTCTGCCTCTTTTATGAACGTGACCCTTATTGGCAATGATCACGTTCAAAGACTTGTTACCAACCTTAAACTTTTCTAAGGTTTCTTTAAGTAGCAAGTTTTCCTTTTTGAGTACCTCTAAGTGTTTACACTTAGTACATGGAGGCAAATAAAGATTATCATGCTTAAGTTTTTAAACCCAATATTTAAAATGACATGCTCCTTTTTCAAAGAGTTATACTTTTTATTCAAAGTTCTACATTCACCAAACAATTCATGAAAAGTACCTAGTAATTCATCAAAAGATAAATTTACATCTAATGAACTACTTACCTTATCTCCGATAGCCATTAGTGCATAGTGAGCAACTTACTTTGTGTTGGTTGGTTCCTCTTCTTCAGATGTACTTGAGTTATCCTAAGTTGCTTCAAGAGTCTTCTTCTTCTTTGGTTACTTCTTCTTTGCTTGAGGACATTCGCTTTTGAAATGTCCCAGCTTCTTGCATTCGTAGTATATAACTTGTTCTTTCTTGGGTTCAATTTTATTTTTAGTATTATTTTTAAATTTATTTCTTTTTATGAATTTTTTGAACTTTCTTGTCAAGAGTTCGAAGTCATCATCATAGTCCTCATCATTTGAATTTTCTTTCAAATGGTTTTCATGAGTTCTTAGTACCATAACATTCTTGTTCTTTAGAATATTGTTCTCAAGCTCTTCATGAGCATTGTAAGTCATCTCATAGGTCATTAGTGACCCGATAAGTTCTTCGAGAGGAAAGTTATTTAAATCATTGGCCTCTTGAATGACCATTACTTTAGGGTCCCAACTCTTTAGAATGGATCTCAAGATTTTACTAACAAGTTTAAAATTCAAAAAATATTTACCAAGAGTTTTTAAACTATTGACGACATCAATAAAATAGGTATACATGTCAACAATAATTTCATTTGGCTTCATCCAAAACAATTCATAAGTATGAACTAAAAGATTTATCTTTGACTCCTTTACTCTACTAGTTCCTATACCAAATATCAAAAGTCGTTTCACAAATAGATACTTCATTGAACTTATTTTTATCTGAAGCACAAAATAAGGCATTAATAGCCTTGGCATTTAAAGTGAAAGTCTTTTTCTCTAACTCATTTTAATCGTTCATTGGAAGAGAAAACTTTTGAAAGTCATTTTCCACAAAGTTCCATAACTAAAAATCCAATAAAATTAAAAAGATCCTCATTCTAGTCTTACAATATATGTAATTTGTTCCATTACACATGGGAAGACATGTAATTGAATGACCCTCTTGGTTACTGACAAATGCTATCTCTCTTGGGTTTCAAACCAAATAAGAGTGACCTCGCTTTGATACCAATTCTTGGTGATCTTCCAATGAACTCTCGGTGATCTTTTGACAAACTCTTAGTGATCTTCCGACAAACTCTTGGTGATCTTCCAATGAACTCTCGGTGATCTTTCGATGAACTTTGGACAAACTCTTGGTGATCTTCCAATGAACTCTCGGTGATCTTTTGACAAACTCTTAGTGATCTTCCGACAAACTCTTGGTGATCTTCCAATGAACTCTCGGTGATCTTTTGACAAACTCTTAGTGATCTTCCGACAAACTCTTGGTGATCTTCCAATGAACTCTCGGTGATCTTTCGATGAACTTTGGACAAACTCTTGGTGATCTTCCAATGAACTCTCGGTGATCTTTCGATGAACTTTGGACAAACTCTTGGTGATCTTCCAATGAACTCTCGGTGATCTTTTGACAAACTCTTAGTGATCTTCCGACAAACTCTTGGTGATCTTCCAATGAACTCTCGGTGATCTTTCGATGAACTTTGGACAAACTCTTGGTGATCTTCCAATGAACTCTCGGTGATCTTTCGATGAACTTTGGACAAACTCTTGGTGATCTTCCAATGAACTCTCGGTGATCTTTCGATGAACTTTGGACAAACTCTTGGTGATCTTCCAATGAACTCTCGGTGATCTTTTGACAAACTCTTAGTGATCTTCCGACAAACTCTTGGTGATCTTCCAATGAACTCTCGGTGATCTTTTGACAAACTCTTAGTGATCTTCCGACAAACTCTTGGTGATCTTCCAATGAACTCTCGGTGATCTTTTGACAAACTCTTAGTGATCTTCCGACAAACTCTTGGTGATCTTCCAATGAACTCTCGGTGATCTTTTGACAAACTCTTAGTGATCTTCCGACAAACTCTTGGTGATCTTCCAATGAACTCTCGGTGATCTTTCGATGAACTTTGGACAAACTCTTGGTGATCTTCCAATGAACTCTCGGTGATCTTTTGACAAACTCTTAGTGATCTTCCGACAAACTCTTGGTGATCTTCCAATGAACTCTCGGTGATCTTTCGATGAACTTTGGACAAACTCTTGGTGATCTTCCAATGAACTCTCGGTGATCTTTTGACAAACTCTTAGTGATCTTCCGACAAACTCTTGGTGATCTTCCAATGAACTCTCGGTGATCTTTTGACAAACTCTTAGTGATCTTCCGACAAACTCTTGGTGATCTTCCAATGAACTCTCGGTGATCTTTCGATGAACTTTGGACAAACTCTTGGTGATCTTCCAATGAACTCTCGGTGATCTTTTGACAAACTCTTAGTGATCTTCCGACAAACTCTTGGTGATCTTCCAATGAACTCTCGGTGATCTTTTGACAAACTCTTAGTGATCTTCCGACAAACTCTTGGTGATCTTCCAATGAACTCTCGGTGATCTTTTGACAAACTCTTAGTGATCTTCCGACAAACTCTTGGTGATCTTCCAATGAACTCTCGGTGATCTTTTGACAAACTCTTAGTGATCTTCCGACAAACTCTTGGTGATCTTCCAATGAACTCTCGGTGATCTTTTGACAAACTCTTAGTGATCTTCCGACAAACTCTTGGTGATCTTCCAATGAACTCTCGGTGATCTTTCGATGAACTTTGGACAAACTCTTGGTGATCTTCCAATGAACTCTCGGTGATCTTTTGACAAACTCTTAGTGATCTTCCGACAAACTCTTGGTGATCTTCCAATGAACTCTCGGTGATCTTTTGACAAACTCTTAGTGATCTTCCGACAAACTCTTGGTGATCTTCCAATGAACTCTCGGTGATCTTTCGATGAACTTTGGACAAACTCTTGGTGATCTTCCAATGAACTCTCGGTGATCTTTCGATGAACTTTGGACAAACTCTTGGTGATCTTCCAATGAACTCTCGGTGATCTTTTGACAAACTCTTAGTGATCTTCCGACAAACTCTTGGTGAACTCCCGATGAACTCTCGGTGATCTTTTGACAAACTCTTAGTGATCTTCCGACAAACTCTTGGCGAACTTCCAATGAACTCTCGGTGATCTTTCGATGAACTTTGGACAAACTCTTGGTGATCTTCCAATGAACTCTTGATACATCGTCTGAATCTTTGACTCCGGCTAATCATCTATTTTATACCTTACTACTATCATAGTTAATCCTACACACTTATCTCAACACATAGATTAGATTAAATAATTTACCAATTGATTTCATTATCAAAATTCAAGATTCAACAACATAGTGCTGTTAGGCTCATACGGTTTCTCCTCGAGTCTTTCTCTAAACGGATTCTCCTAGAGAACTCTTTCTCTCTCAATCCAAATGACCTTGGCTAAGGATTTGTTTAAACAATAACATAGAGGATATTCCTCTCATGATACCGAGAGTTAATGATCCTCTATCGACACTCAATAGCCATCGTAAGGTTAGCTACCACTCCCAATAACTGGATATACTAGATTTGGAATTTCCAAATCTATAAGTATGGTATCAAAGAGTAGAGCACTCATATAGGACATCCTTGGTGTCTCAAGTCTAAGGACCAGATATATTACTAAGACTACAAAATCGCTGTCTAACAATAAGGCATCATCAACTATCTAGCATTCCGTAAGCGGATTAATTAGTGAACTCATTCTCTAATGAGCACCCGCACTATATCCTTAGTGTCCCCACATGAGCAACTATGAGACCAGCTACCTCCATCATATAGACGGGTATACAGTACACTAGTCTATCTGGTTATCTCGATGTCCCTCTCGAGTAACCTATGACTAGGATTATTTAGGGTCTGTGTTTAAAGGTGAATCGGTCTCACTATCATGATCTCATCACTATCTGATTCCTATTGCATAAATCCACGGACATCACAATAAATATATATATATACAATAAGCAATATTAAGTGATCAAAATGCCAAAACATAATAAGCAAACAAAATGCGTATCATGTTACACGTACCATCACTCACGTGATTGGCTTGTAGGGCTCCTATGACTAGCAGGTCCAGTAGAGTATCCCATCCTCCTGAGAGATATGTAGGACATGTTAAAGGAGAGGATATTGATAATATTGATCCTCGGACCTACGAAGAGGCTATTACGAGTATAGACTCCGGGAAGTGGCAAGAAGCCATGAATTCTGAGATAGATTCCATGTACTCCAATAAGGTTTGGAACCTAGTTGATGCACCCGAGGGTATTATACCCATCAATTGCAAGTGGATCTTCAAGAAGAAGATCGGAGTAGATGGAAAGATAAAGACCTATAAAGCAAGGCTAATGGCTAAGGGATATCATCAAAGGCAAGGTGTTGACTATGATAAAATCTTCTCATCCGTAACCATGCTAAAATCCATCCAAATTCTATTGGCTATTGCAGCACACTATGATTATGAGATCTAACAGATGGATGTGAAAACTACATTCCTCGATGGCGACCTTGAGAAAGCCTGAGGAATTCATGTCTAAGGACTGCCCAAATAAGGTGTGTATATTGCTCAGGTCTGTTTATGGACTAAAACAAGCATCCCAAAGTTGGAACATAAGATTTGATGAGGCAATCAGATCTTATGAGTTTGTTAAGAACGAAGATGAGCCTTGTGTATACAAGAAGGTAAATGGAAACACCATCACTTTCTTGGTGTTATATGTGGATGACATCCTGATCATTGAGAATGATATAGGAATGCTATCCATAGTAAAGACTTTGTTATCTAGACACTTCTCCATGAAAGACTTAGGGGAAGCATCCTATATCTTGGGGATTTAGATCTATAGAGATATATCCAAGAGAATGCTTGGCTTGTCCCAATACAAGTACATAGACACTATTGTTAAAAGGTTTGGCATGAAAAATTCCAAGAGATGTCTCATACTGATGAGACATGGGATATCGCTTTCTAGAAGTATATCCCCAAAGACTCATGAAGAAAGGGCGGACATGGATAGGATACCCTATGCCTCAGTGATAGGGTCTATCATGTATGTCATGCTATGTACTAGGCCTGATATAGCGCATGCTTTAAGTGTCACGAGCAGGTATCAAGCAGATCCTGACTTGGAGCACTGGAAAATAGTAAAGTGTATCCTTAAGTATTTGAGAAGGACTAAGGATCTTTTACTAGTATATGGAGATAGTAGCCTCAGGGTTGAAGGTTACACGAACTTGAGTTTCTAATCCAATGTTGATGATAGCAAGTAAAATTTAGGGTATTTGTACTCCCTAAATGGTGGAGCAGTGTGCAGGAAGAGTTCTAAGCAATATACTACTACTAACTCGACCACAAAGGTAAAGTACATTGCTATAGCAAAAGTACATTACTACAACAAGAGTACAAAGGAGAGAGTCAGGTTAAAGAAATTTATCATAGATCTAGGAGTCATGCCGGGCAACAAGGAGCTAATTCCCTTATATTGTGAATACAACGAGATGATGGCTCAAATAAAGAAACCTAGGTCTTATCAGAAGTGTTCTGAGGAGGTTCCAGCTTATTAGAGAGATCATAGCCCGAAGAGATATATTAGTGGAAAGAGTTCCATCCGAAGTTAACATCACAGATCTACTGACAAAGTCGTCGTCTCATATTATCTTTGAGCGTCATAGAGTTTGATGGGGATCAAACACAGAGGTGATTAGCTTTAGATCAAGTAGGAGATTGCTAGTCATAGGTGCCCTACAAGCCAATCACGTGAGTAATGGCATGTGTGACTTAAAATGTAGTCTTATTACTTATTATTATTATTTGACATTTTATCACTTTATATTACCTATTGCTTGAATATATTGTGATGTTCAAGGATCTATGCAATAGAAATCGAATCGTAATGAGATCGATTCGTCTTTACACACAGATCCTAAATAATCCCCGTCATAGGTTATTCGAGAGGGACATCGAGATAACTGGACAGACTGGTATATTATATACCCATCCATATGATGGATATAGCTGATCTCATAGTTGCTCGTGTGGGGACACTAGGGATATAGTATAAGTGCCCATTGGAGAATGAGTTCATTGATTGATCTACTTACGAAATGTTGGATAGTTGATGATGCCTTATTGTCAAACAACAATTCTGTAGGATATTAGATAGATGAGAGACTCTATATTTACGATAACTAAGGACAAATATATCTAATGGATTGGATTCACTTGTATCGTTTAGGGACTGCGGCGTAGTGGCCTAGTATGTCCGCAATCGATGAGTCGAGTGAATTATCAATATAATAATTCACTAAGCCAAAAAGAGTTCTGACAGGTATGACTTACGGCTAGCTCGATATTGGGCTTAGAGGGTCATATACATATTGTAGGCGTTGCGATGAGTACAAGTTCAGATATAAGATATCTGCCGGAGCTCCTATCTTATTGGATATCCAATGAGCCCATGAATTATTGGATCCTATGGATGAGATCCAATAAGAGCCAATGAGAGATTATTGAATAGAGATCCACTAATCTAAGAGGCTTGGGTAGTTGGATGGAGATCCAATACCTAATAAGGTAAGATCCATTAGGGTTAAGTTGACAGGGGACCTCTATAAATATGAGGGAACCAATGGTTCATAGGCTAGAGCCTCTTTGAGTTGTCATCTCCTATTCTCTGCCTCTTCTCCTCCTAAGATAATAGGCCTAGAGTTTTGAGGAGCATCATCACAGCCCTATTGTGTAGATCACCACTAGAGAGGAGGGTGCTTGACTTTCTTCATCATCTCCTATAAATTTGTAGGGAATCAGGGATATACGATCTCCCTAGGTAACACAACTATCTCACGCATGGTTTTAAGTTTTGTAGATTTTGTGCACCAATCTTCATAAGATGATGAACACATCGATGAGAAATTTGGGGATTTTGTTTTTATATTCTTCCGCTGCGTATGTGATGCCCCCTAAGATTTTCGTACACTTACCTCGTCGCCAAGCGCCATTAAAACGTAGTTAGCAACTTCTTTGTTGGTTGGCTCCTCATCTTCATATGCGCTCGAATCATCCCAAGTATCTTTTAGCGCTTTCTTCTTTTTCGGTTGCTTCTTCTTCACTTGAGGACATTCACTTTTGAAGTGACCCGGCTTCTCGCATTCGTAGCAAATTATTTGGTCCTTTTTAAGTTTTTTTTTTTTTTTAATGTCATGTTTAGTTTTGTTCCTTTTTATAATTTTTTTAAATTTTCTTGTTAGAAATGCAAAGTCATCATCATCATCACTTGCGTTTTCTTTCAAGCGATCATCTTGAGTTCTAAGTGTTAAATCCTTCTTGTTCTTTGGATGGTTATTCTCAAGTTTTTCATGTGCATTAGATATCATTTCATAGGTCATCAAAGACTCGATAAGTTCTTTGAGTAGAAAGTTGTTCAAATCTTTGGCTTTTTGAATTGTGGTTACTTTAGGATTACAACTCCTTGGAAGGGATCTTAATATCTTGTTAACAAGTTCAAAATTAGAAAAATATTTACTAAGCACTTTTAGACAATTGACGATATACGTAAACCGAATGTACATATCTTCAATAGTCTCGCTTGGTTTCATGCGAAACAATTCATAAATATGAACTATAAGATTTATTTTTGACTCCTTAACCCTACTTATGCCTTCGTGTGTGATTTCAAGTGTATGTCACATGTCATAAGCTGTTTCATAAATAGAAACTCAATTGAATTCATTTTTATCCAAAGCACAAAATAAAGTATTCATAGCTTTGGCATTCAAAGAGAAAGTCTTCTTCTCCAAATTATTCTAATCGTTCATTGGAAAAGAAGACTTTTGAAATCTATTTTCAATAATATTCTATAACTCGAAATCCATAGAAATTAGAAAAATCCTCATTCTAGTTTTTCAATAAGTATAATTCATTCCATTGAACATGGGAGGACATATGATAGAATAACCCTCATGATTGCCGACAAAAGCCATCTCTTTTAGGTTTTAAACCAAATTGAGAGTAACCTCGCTCTGATAGATACCAATTGTTAGGATCAATACGACACTCTGAGGGGGGGTTAATTATTACTTACACAACATTACATTGATTTGGATAATCTCATTCGATAAAATCGTTTCGACAAAGCTCGTATAAAAAAGGAATGACTTATAGTAAATATAAAGTAAAGTAAGTGGCTCAGTAATGAAAGTAAGTAGTAAGG
The DNA here is from genome assembly GCA_004837865.1 of Musa balbisiana. NCBI lineage: Eukaryota > Viridiplantae > Streptophyta > Magnoliopsida > Zingiberales > Musaceae > Musa > Musa balbisiana. The sequence continues at coordinate 16,220,276 of CM017195.1, read as the reverse complement.
AAAGAATACACCAAATTTATAGTGGTTCGGTCATTGTGACCTACATCTACTTCTGATTCCTCCTCCGTCGAGGTCACCAGCATCCATTAATGGTCTTTCTTCAATAGGCAAAGACCAACCACATTCTTACAAAGATTTCTCGTTTTCATAGGTTTAGGAGACAACCCTTACAAGCCTCACACCTCTTCTTGAGTGATTACAAAGCTGAAGAAAGAGGAGGACTCTTAGCACTTTTACAACCCTTTTACACCCCAACACTAAAAGATTTTTTCACACTTTATTGCTACTTTGTTACACTTTCATGCAGAAAGGAGTGGGATATTTATAGGCCCCAAAAATTTCAAAATTGGAGTCAAAAAGTATCTCATCCCTATTGGTACCACCGTCATTATTGGTCGATACCATCGCCTGACACTCTAACACTGGATAATACTACCACCCAGTCTAGTGATACTACCACTTAATAGAGCCTTAGAGACTGGGCTTTGGTGGTACTACCACCTGGTAGCATTAATTGTTAATGGTACCACAACCCAGACCACCTGGGAGGCTGAGCCTTAAGCAGTTCCACCACCCACCCTGGACAGTGCCACCGCCTAGCATGGCTCCAAGTGACCGAGTGGGCCTTCCATTCGGCCCAACTCAGCTCTAAATCGAGCCCAATTGGCCCCTAACTGAGTTAGTGGGATTACCACTCAATTCTAACTCAATCTAAGTTCTAACTATGATAATTAAGGTATTAACTAAGTAATATTTGTTTGGTATGTCAATTGTTCTTCTGGCGAAGTCTCGATAAACTTTCGGTGAACTCTCAACACGCTTTTGGTGAACTCTCGATGAATTCTTAGCGAACTCCTGATGAACTCTCGACGAACTCTCGATGAACTCTTGACGAGCTCCCGATGAACTCTTGACGAGCTTTCGGCACATCGTCTGAATCTTCGTCGTATCATCCAATCTTTGACTTTGGCCCAACAATTAGTTTATACCTTATTTATTATTGTAGTTAATCCTGCAACACTCTTCTCAACATATGGATTAGATCAATAATTTATCAATTGATTTCATTATCAAAATTAAGATTCAATAAATGTTTTGGTATCATGTATAATACGCCTACATGATGATTTTATATCTTGAAATTATGTATAATGATTTGGAATTATGCATGCAATACTTCAACTTATGCAATGATATACATATGATATGATGATTTGCATATGATCACTATGATTCACGATCATTTTGACTTAATTCAAATCAAAGATATTATGATTAGAAGGTCATCATTATTTTGAATTCAAAGTTTATTTTGATATGGCATATAGATAAGAGGAGTTTAGTTTAAACTCCATCATTAATTAATCATCATCATCAAAAAGGGGAAGATTGTTGAATCCTAGATTTTAATGATGAAATTAATTATTGAGTTTACGATCTAATCTGTGCTTTGAGAAAAATAATGTAGGACTAATTTTGATCATGAAAAGATGAAACAATTAAAGTAGAAGAATCGGACATTGTGCCAAAATTGGATGTTGCGGGAGTCAACATGCCGATGGATCGGACGATACACCAAAGGTTCAAACAATGTGTCGGAAGTTCACCAGGAGTTCGGATGAACAAATGACATGCTGGACAACTTAGATTCTTATCATATAATTTCTTAGGTCTAAATTATCGTAGTTAGGTCATAAATTGAGTTAGTTTTGGGTGTAACCATACTAACTCAATTAGGAGCCTATTGGGCTTGATTTGGGGTTGAGTTAGACCTGATTTGGGGCTGAGTTGGGCCCATTGGGTGGCCCATTCAGTGACCCAAGTTTATGCTAGGTAGTGGCACCGCCAAACCAGACGGTGGAACCACCTATGTGTTGAAAAATATAAATGTACTTCTTTTGAAAGACCCAACAGTGGGACCTTTCAAACATAGTCTCCCAGATTATGTCAGGCGGTGGTACCACTCAGACTGGTGATAGTACCGTGAGTACACATGGACTCCCATGTATCAAGTGGTAGTACCACCAGTTGTCAGTTTGACAAGTAGTAATACCACCTAATACTGGCAATGGTACCGTCAGTACTTCAGAAACCCGGGATGAGACCTTTTTATGCTCCATTTTTGAAGCTATTTGGGGCCTATAAATACCCCACTCTTTAGGCTTATTCTAACAGAGGTGTGAGGCTTGTAAAGGTTATCTCCTAAACTTGTGAAAAGGAGAAAGAGTTGTAAGAGGGTAGTTGGCCTTCACCTATTGAAAGAATATCGTTAATGAATGTCTATGGTTTTGACGAAAGAGCAATTGAAGTACCGGAACAAGATGCTATGTCAAATTGTCATAACTATTATAGTTAGTCCATAAATTGAGTTAGTTTTGGGTGTAACCATACTAACTCAATTAGGAGCCTATTGGGCTTGATTTGGGGTTGAGTTAGACCTGATTTGGGGCTGAGTTGGGCCCATTGGGTGGCCCATTCAGTGACCCAAGTTTATGCTAGGTAGTGGCACCGCCAAACCAGACGGTGGAACCACCTATGTGTTGAAAAAATATAAAATGTACTTCTTTTGAAAGACCCAACAGTGGGACCTTTCAAACATAGTCTCCCAGATTATGTCAGGCGGTGGTACCACTCAGACTGGTGATAGTACCGTGAGTACACATGGACTCCCATGTATCAAGTGGTAGTACCACCAGTTGTCAGTTTGACAAGTAGTAATACCACCTAATACTGGCAATGGTACCGTCAGTACTTCAGAAACCCGGGATGAGACCTTTTTATGCTCCATTTTTGAAGCTATTTGGGGCCTATAAATACCCCACTCTTTTTTGCTTGAGAAAGCACGAAAAGAGAACAAAAAGCCTAGTGATTATGTGTTGTAAAGTTTTGAAAAGTGCTAAGTGTCTCCCTCTTTCTCTTTAAGTTTTAGGCTTATTCTAACAGAGGTGTGAGGCTTGTAAAGGTTATCTCCTAAACTTGTGAAAAGGAGAAAGAGTTGTAAGAGGGTAGTTGGCCTTCACCTATTGAAAGAATATCGTTAATGAATGTCTATGGTTTTGACGAAAGAGCAATCGGGAGTGGACATAGGTCATGACGATCAAACCATTATAAAATCAGTTTACATTTACTTTCTATTTTTCATTATTATTACTTGGTGATTTAATTGTCTAATACTCTTACTTGCTCACCATGCTTATCAGTGCTTTTAAATTAAAGATATTTCTGATATAGTTACATCGAACAAGTTTTCAAACTAATATTTTTATGAAAGCACTAATCCATTCCCCTCTTAGTGCCAAAACGGTCCTAACAATTCAAAACTCAAAAATCTTTACCTTCTTTTTAACTTATCAAACTTCTTATATTATGACATTTTAAGGGAATCAAAGTGTTATTCTAATCATTTCATCAATTTTTCATTGATAAAGTAATTAGAATAGTTTCTCTTACTTCAATCTTGAATGATTCGTCTTATTTCAATTCATTATAGGGTGATAATTTACATTTCATATGTATCATAGCCCTTTAATTATTGAGGTGTATAGTGTTGAATCTCGGATTTTGATGATGAAGTCAATTATAAATTGTTTAATCTAATCTATATGTTGAGAAAAGTGTGAAGGATTAATTATGATAGCAGTAAGACATAAAACATGTGTTGTGCTAGAGTCAAGATCGAGATCTCGTCGAGAGTTCAAGAGTTCGTCGGAAGTCCGGACATTCGTCGGAAGTTCTATCGGAACCAACCGAGAAGTCCAGAAACTTGCCAAAGAAGCTTGTCAGAACTCACCAAGAAGATCGTCGTAAAGTCTAGGAGCTTGCTGGGAGTCCGTCGGAACATTGCCGAGAGTTCGTCGGAAGATCGCCGGAAGCTTGCCGAAAGAGCAATTGAAGTACCGGAACAAGATGCTATGTCAAATTGTCATAACTATTATAGTTAGTCCATAAATTGAGTTAGGATTGGAAGGTAATCCCACTATCTTAGTTAGGGGCCAATTGGGCCCTAAACAGGGCTGAATTGGGTCGGATTGAACAGCCCATTCAGCCCCTGAAAATATGGCCAGTGGTGGCACCGCCTGGTGACTCAGTCCCCCAAGTGGTCTGGGCGGTGGTACCGTCGGTAGTTAATGCTGCCAATGGTGGTACTCCCTTGTCACATGGTGGTACCACTAGAGCTCGGTCTTTAAGCTCTGTCAAGCGGTGGTACTGCCCAATGTTAGGTGTCAGGTGGTGGTACTGCCTAGTAATGGCGATGGTACCGCCAATACCCCAGAAATCCAGAATTAGATACTTTTTATCTCTATTTTTGAAGCCATTAGGGCCTATAAAAACCTCACTCTTTTTTGCATGAAAGGGTACGAAAGTGTTCAACATAATCTTAAATCTTTGAGGCATTAAGTATTGTAAAAGTTAGAAAGAGTCAGTCCTCCCCTCCCTCTCTTAGCTTTGTAAACATCTAAGAAAGAGGAGTGAGGCTTGTAAGGGTTATCTCCTAAACCTGAGAAAAGGTAAAAGTGCTATAAAGAGGTGTTCGGTCTTCACCTATTGAAGGAAGGCCTTTAGTGGACGCCGGTGACCTCGTCGGAAGAGGAATCTGAAAGTGGATGTAGGTCACATTGATCGAACCACTCTAAATTCTAGTTTGTTTTTCATTTGTGTAATTTACATTACTACAAATCTCCTTACTCTTCTCTTGCACTTTTACGAAAGCTTTTAAGTTCAACTTCTCTTCGAAATGGATTGAATCGGAACCATTTTCATCGGAATCGGTTTTAATCGAAACAAAAACTTTTGAAATCAGGAAAGTTTTCCGCTGCACTAATTCACCCCCCCCCCCTAGTGTCGCTCTTGATCCTAACAATTGGTATCAGAGCGAGGTTCACTCTCATTTGGTTTAAAACCCAAGAGAGATGGCATTTGCCGGCATCCAAGAGGGTCATTCAATTACACGTCCTCCCATGTTCAATGGGATGGATTACACATATTGAAGACTAGAATGAGGATCTTACTAATTTCAATGGATTTTGAATTATGAAATATTGTAGAAAATGGGTTTCAATCTTCCAAAGAATGATTTGAATGAGTTGAAGAAGAAGACTTTCGCCTTAAATGCCAAGGCTATGAATGTCTTATTTTGTGCCTTAGATAAAAATGAGTTTAATCGTGTGTCTATTTGTGAATCGGCTTTTGATATTTGGCACACACTTGAAGTGACTCATTAAGGCACTAGTAGAATGAAGAAGTCAAAAATTAATCTTTTAGTGCATACTTATGAGTTATATCGAATGAAACCGAGTGAGACCATTGAAGACATATACACCTGATTTACGTATATCATCAATGGTCTAAAAGGACTTGGTAAAAGTTTCTCGGATTTTGAACTTGTTAATAAAATTTTAAGATCTCTTCTAAAGAGTTGGGACCCTAAAGTAACAGCTATTCAAGAGGCCAAAGATCTAAATAATTTTCCTCTTGAAGAACTAATTGGGTCACTAATGACCTATGAGATGACCTATAAAGCTCATGAAGAGCTTAAGGACACCCTTCCAAAGAACAGAAAAGATATGGCACTGAGAACATAAGAAGACCACTTGAAAGAAAATTCAAGTGATGAGGATTGTGATGATGACTTGGCACTTTTAACAAAGAAGTTTAAAAGATTCGTAAAAAGAAATAAATTTAAAAATGATACTAAAAATAAATTTGAACCTAAGAAAGAACAAGTGATATGTTATGAATGCAAGAAGCTAGGACACTTCAAGAATGAATGTCCCCAAGTAAAGAGGAAGCAACCAAAGAAGAAAAAGGCTCTTAAAGCAACATGGGACGACTCAAGTACATCCGAAAAAGAGGAGCCAACCAATACCGAGCAAGTTGCTCACTATGCACTAATGGCTATTGGAGATGAGGTAACAAGTTCATTAAACACAAATTTATCTTTCGATAAGCTTTTAAGTGCTTTTCATGAATTGTTTGATGAATGTAGAATCTTGAGTAAAAAGTATAACTCTTTAAAAAAGGAACATGCTTCTCTTGTTAGCAATTTAGATAGACTCAAAATTGAGCATGAAAATAGCTTAGCTCCCTGCACAAAATACCATGAACTAGAAATACTTCAAAAGGGAAACTTGCTACTCAAAGAAACTTCGAAGAAATTTGAGGTTGGTAGCATGTCCTTGAACATGATCCTTGCCAATAAGAGTCACGTTCATAGAAAAGGCGGAATCGAATTTATAAGTAGCTCTCACCAAAATCCAACCACCTTTATTAAAGATCTTTGCAATGAAATGTGTTTTTCGATTTTGAATGACGATGCTTGGCTTTGGCATAGGAGATTAGGTCATGCTAGCATGAAACTAATCTCTCAAATCTCATCTAAAGAACTTATGAGAGGAATTCCTCACATCAAATGTAACTTTTGTTATAAACTTGGACATGTTGCATACAAATGTCCACTCAAGAAATACAGTCCACATAGATTGATTTGGGTTCCTAAAAGAACCTCAAATGACTCAATGCATCATGACAAGATATGTAGATCGATTTTTGAGGCACCCAAGGTTAAATGGGTTCCTAAAAATCATCCTTTTTATAGAAAAATGTACCATCACAAGCTAGGAGCAAGAGATAGTACCTTGATAGTGGATGCTCAAGGCATATAACTAGAGATCCATCTTAATTCTCTAAGTTCACTAGCCTAGACAAAGGATATGTCACCTTCCAACACAACAACAAGGGTTAAATCATTGGCAAAGAAACCATAGATAACAAATCCAAGCTTTTTATTGAAGATGTGTTGTTAGTTGATGGCTTAAAGCATAACATCTTGAGCATTAGTCAATTGTGTGATAAAGAATATATTGTTAAATTTGAATCTAATATTTGCATTATTGAAAAACCATACAAAAACACATCTATGATTGCACTAAAACAAAATATCGTACACACTATTAACATTAAAGATCTTTGCAATGAAATGTGTTTTTTGATTTTGAATGACGATGCTTGGCTTTGGCATAGGAGATTAGGTCATGCTAGCATGAAACTAATCTCTCAAATCTCATCTAAAGAACTTATGAGAGGAATTCCTCACATTAAGTTTGTTAAAGATAATATGTGTGATGCATGTTAACTAGGAAAATAAAGAAAAGGTAGTTTCAAACCAAAGAATCAAATAAGTACCTCTAGACCATTGCAATTGATCTATATTGACTTGTTTAGACCAATTACTACATCAAGCCTAGGAGGTAGTAAATACGCCTTTGTTATTATTGACGATTATAGTAGATATACTTGGATTTACTTCTTAGCACACAAAAATAATTTCTTTAGGTATTTCTCTAAGTTTTGTAAACTTGTTCAAAATGAAAAAAGTTTTATAATTTCGTCAATTCGAAGTGATCACAGTGGTGAATTTCAAAACCATGATTTTCAAGAATTTTGTGAATCTAATGGATACAACCACAACTTCTCTACTCCAAGAAATCCTCAACAAAATGGAGTAGTAGAAAGAAAGAATAGAAACTAATAAGAAATGGTTAGAACCATGTTAAACGAACATAGCCTACCCAAATATTTTTGGGCTGAAGTCGTAAATATGGTATGTTATGTCATGAATGGGGTTCTAGTAAGACCATTACTTTCCAAAACTCCTTATGAGTTGTGGAACAATAAAAAACCTAATATTTTATATTTTAAAGTTTTTGGATGTAAATACTTTATATTGAATGAAAAAGATACCTTAGGAAAGTTTGATGCAAAATCCGATAAAAAAATTTTTCTTGGTTATTCTTCCATTTCTAAGACTTTTTGTATCTTTAACAAAAGAACTTTGGTTATAGAAGAATCAATTCATGTGGTTTTTAATGAAGTTTCCGAAGTTAAGAAAAATGATTTCGATGATGATCTTAATTTTGATACTTTAAATTTAAATGAATCCCCTTCTCCACCTAGCAACTTAGAAGCATCTTCTTCTGAAACATCCTTACCTAAGGAATGGAAGTATGTAGATGCTTATCCCAAGGAGCTAATCATAGGAGACACATCTAAAGGGATTCAAACTCGTTCCTCTCTTAAGAATTTTTGTATAAATGTCACTTTTCTCTCCCAAATTGAACCTAAATGCATTGATGAGGCCTTGAAAGATGATTCATGGGTCATCGCAATGCAAGAAGAGTTAAATCAATTTGAGATAAATGAGGCGTGGAAGCTTGTTTCGAGACCAAATGACCATTTAGTTATTGGTACTAAATGGGTCTTTAGAAACAAGCAAAATAAACTTGGTATCATGGTTAGAAACAAGGTTAGATTAGTGGCCAAATGTTTCAACCAAGAAGAAGATATCGATTATGAAGAGACCTTCGCTCCTATGGCACGATTAGAAGTCATAAGAATGCTCCTTGCCTATACAAGTAGTAATAATTTTAAGTTGTTTCAAAGTTAAAAGTGCTTTTCTTAATGACTTTATTTCTGAAGAAGTTTATGTTGAACAATCTCCTTGATTTGAGAATGATAATCTCCCTAATCATGTGTTTAAATTGACTAAAGCTCTCTATGGATTGAAACAAGCCCTAGGGGATTGGTATGAGAGACTTAGCTCATTTCTTATCGAAAATAATTTCTCTAAAGGCAAGGTTGATACTACATTATTTATCAAAAATTTTAAAATAATTTTCTTATTATTTAAATTTATGTTGATGATATTATTTTCGGTTCCATAAATGAATTTGTATGTGAATCATTTGCTAAAAGTATGAGTCTTGAATTTGAAATGAGTTTGATGGGGGAATTAACTTTCTTTTTAGGCTTACAAATCAAACAACTAAGTAATGACATTTTTCTTAGTCAAACAAAATATGTTTTAGATTTGCTAAAAAGGTTTAATATGGGTAGCTCAAAGACTATCAATACTCCCATGAGTACCTCCACCAAGTTAGACATTGATGAAAGTGGAGAAAGCTTTGATTAAAAAGCTTATAGGGGTATGATAGGAAGTTTACTATACCTCACTACAACTAGACCGAGTATCATATTTAGTGTGGGTCTTTGTACTAAGTTTCAATCTAATCCTAAGATATCTCATCTTAAAGTAGTTAAGAGAATTCTTAGATATCTTAAAGGTATCACTAATCTAGGATTATGGTATCCAAAATCTGAGAACTTTGAACTGATTGTATATACTGATGCGGATTTTGCTGGATGTAGATTAGATAGAAAAAGCACATCCAGAATATGTCAATTTTTAGGACACGCACTTGTTTCTTGGTCTTCTAAAAAACAAAACTCGGTTGCATTATCTACAACCAAGGCTGAGTACATTGTAGCCAGTGCATGTTGTGCACAAGTTGTGTAGATGAAAAATACTTTAGAGAATTATAAGATTCATCTTAAAAATATTTCCATAAAATATGATAACACAAGTGTAATATGTTCAACAAAAAATCTCATTCAACACTTTAGAACTAAACATATTGATATTAGGCATCACTTTATACGAGATTATGTCAATAATCATGATGTAATCTTAGATTTTATTGATATGAAATATCAATTAGTCGATATTTTTACAAAACCTTTAAGTGAAGAACAATATGATTTTATTAAATGAGAGTTAGGAATGTTAATTTGTCCAAATACATGAATTTGATGTATATCTTTTCTAGACTATCTTTCTATATTTCATAAATGGAGCTTTCATGAATTTATTTTTTCTCGCTTGATATCAAGTTTACCTCATATCCTTGCTCCATCACTTAATAATGTTTGATACATGGAATTCATTAACAAATGCATCTCTTATGGATTTCACTCTTATGAATTTTTAATTAGAAATAGATTTGATGTGATCATTCATGGAATTTTTTTTATCCTTCATATGATGATTCTTTCATATGAATTCTTTTTTAATGAAGGAAGAATTTTTATGATTTTTTTTTTTGTATGAGATGAAAACTTGTAAGAGTGAGGATTTGATTTCACATGAATATCTTGATCCTTGTAAAAATTGAAGCATGATTTAATGAAACTCCTTTATCGTTTTTGACTTCATTCAAATCATTTCACAAAGTTGGTTCTTAATGGATTTTCTCCTTACTTTCCTTCTTCATGTAAAGTTTTGATGACAAAGGGGGAGAAGTTGATGGAATCTATATCTTTAATGTTTATAACTTTTGATGTTGAGGACTTTTGAATGATACCATACAATATCGATTGGACAAACTAGTATAAAACTTGCTTGGATTATTACCACACTTGCATTGTTGAATTGTTCTTCTTTTTGTTGATGACAAAAGGAAAGAAATGATACCAAAATATGGTAATTGATGACAATGTATGGAATGTATCTTATCGTAAATGTTTATGTGGCATGATTACTTACAAATGTTTTAATTCTTAGTATCATGCTTAATTTCGTATCAAATTGATAAATGACTTTCAGAATAAGATATCTAGAGCTTAACTTGCTATTTTACAATTACCATCTTATCTTAAAATGATGACTTGCTATCTTTCTAAATTTCATATTCGAAATTCTCAAATAATGATTGATTATCATTGGATATCATAAATACTAGGTATCATATTTAAAATTGGTAAATCATGATAAATATCATGATGTGCATATTGATAAGTTTAAATGAACTTAACTTATCAATTTGATACTTGAATTCAAGAATGTATTTTCTCAAGTATGGCATATAGATAGGGGGAGTTAAGGTTAACTCCATCATCAATTGATTGTCATCATAAAAAATGGGGAGATTGTCGAATCTCAGATTTTGATAATGAAGTCAATTGTAAATTGTTTGATCTAATCTATATGTTGAGAAAAGTGTGCAGGATTAACTATAATAGCAGTAAAACATAAAGCAAGTGTTGTGCCGGAGTCAAGATCGAGATCTCGTCGGGAGTTCAAGAGTTCGTCGTAAGTTCTGTCGGAACCAATCGAGAAGTCCAAAAACTTGCCAAAGAAGCTCGTTTGAACTCGCCAAGAATATCATCATAAAGTCCGAGAGCTTACCGGGAGTCCGCCGGAACATTGCCAAGAGTTTGTCACAAGATCGTCGAAAGCTTGCCGGAAGAGCAATTGACGTACCGTAACAAGATGTTGTGTCAAATTGTCTTAATTATTATAGTTAGTCCGTAAATTGAGTTAGGATTGGGAGATAATCTCACTAACTTAGTTAGGGGCCAATTGGGCCCAAAAAGGGCTGAATTGGGCTGGATTGAACAGCCCATTTAGCCCCTGAAAACAAGGCCAGCGGTTGCACTGCTTAGTGACTCAATCCCCCAAGTGGTCTGGCCGGTGGTACCACTGGCAGTTAATGCTGCCAACGGTGGTACCGCTAGAGCTCGGTCTCCAAGTTTTGTTAGGCGATGGTACCTCCCAGTGTTAGGTGTCAGGCAGTGGTACCGCTAGTACCCCGGAAATCTGAGATGATATTTTTTTTTGCTTTGCTCCATTTTTGAAGCCATTGGGGTCTATAAAAACCCCACCCTTTTCTACATGAAAGAGCACGAAAGTGTTCAACATAATCTTGAATATTTGAGGCATTAAGTGTTGTAAAAGTTAGAAAGAGTCCTCCCCTCCCTCTCTTAGGTTTGTAAACATCCAAGAAAAAGGTGTGAGGCTTGTAAGGGTTATCTCCTAAACCCGGGAAAAGGATAAAGTACTATAAAGATGTGTTCGGTCTTCACCTATTGAATGAAGGCTTTTAGTGGATACCGGTAACCTCGTCGGAGGAGGAATCCGAAAGTGGATTGAGGCCATATTAACTGAACCACTCTAAATTCTAGTTTATTTTTCATTTGTGTAATTTACATTACTACAAATCTCCTTAATCTTCCTTGCACTTTTATATGAAAGCTTTCAAGTTCAACTTCTCTTCCAAACGGATTGAATCGAAATCATTTTCGTTATAATCGATTTTAATCGAAATAAAAACTTTTGAAATCGGAAAAATTTTCCGTTACAATAATTCACCCCCCTCCCCTCTCTTAGAGTGGCTCTTGATCCTAACATATAGGTGCTAAGTTAATGATTTTCATCATTCACAAAATTCATCAATAACTAATAAATATGAATAATATGAAGAGACTAACTTAATCAATCTTTAATTGATCTAAATATGAGCTAAATTGATTCAATTAATTTAAACTAAACTCAATTAACGATGAATCAACCCAAAATTCTTATACAACTAGTCTAAAATTAACCTAAACTTATATAAATTTATATTAGTTGAACTAGTTAAAATTAGTTCAGAATCACACTGAGCCATCCTAAATCACTTAAACCAGTCTGGTTTTAAAATCAATTTGGCGATGGCAACCTCTGCACAGTGTTGGTTAGGCCACAGTGTGATCTACATTACACGTGTCCAGTAATGGGAAGAGGGCAACGGTAGGGTCTCGATTAGGCTTAGCACTTGTGCAAGCATCGGGCCAAGCTATAATCCAACCCACGTAACCAATCACTTATTATTGGACACATGACAGAAAAGACTATAGGCTGGGCTTAGCATAGTTCTAGGTTAGCTATAGACTTAGGCGCTACTGAGTCACACGCACCACGTGTTCAGTACAAGGGACAGGGCCGCGAGTTAGGCCACAATGCCGAGTCACGCACGGGCGACAAGTATTGGGTTGCGTCGGGCTACGCCACAAGGCATCAGCAAAGCTTAGCCACGAGCTAGTCTAGATGGACCTAGAGGCTCAAATGCATGGGCTAGTGGCTCTCCTCTCGGTCCATTCCCAAGCTGAGCCTTGGTCTTATGCAAGATGAACCTGATTCGACCGATTAGATTAAGTCAAACCCAAACCCATTCGATTCCTTAATGAAATCAGTTTCTTTTCTTTTTTTAAAAATTTTAAAATTATAAAAATTATAATTATAATTATTCAAAAATATCATAATGAAATTGTAAAATTATATAATAAAAACAGATTTTCTAAGCAATTAAATTCAAAAACTGTTTCTCATGAAATAAAATATCAATAAACTAGTATTTTTGAAGTCAAAATTTTAAGAAATCATGAATACTTCATATAAAATTGTATTAAGTAATTGAAATTCAAAGAACATATAGTATGATAAAAATCTTAATCTAAACTTAGGTTTTGAAATAATCATTAACCCACAGATTGCATAAATTTCAATCAAAAATTTTGAAATAATTTATCAAAATTACATAAAATTCACAATTAATTCTAAACAAAATTACTATAATAATGAAACAGAAAAGAGTCAGAGAACCTAACTTTCTTATAGACCATCCCCCACTCCTCCTTATGGACCACAACCCTATTCCTCTGTTAATAAACAAGGAGGGGGGCTCCATCTTTTCTTAAATAGAAGAGGAAAGATGATAGGATTTGAAGTCCTTCTTGAATTTAATATTTAAAAATTAATCTTATTTGTTTTCTACTTTATATAGTTAGATTAATATTCAATCTCCTATTCAAAAATTTTTTAACACCAAAATCTACTAAAAAAGAAATAAAATTCCGAAATCAAAATATATCCTTTTCTATTTATAATCAAATTTGTTTTAAATTTAATTATTAAAAAATTATAACTGTCTAATGTCGCCATTCAATAGACACCGCTCAATATCCCATCATAAGTGGATGAGAACATCGTTCAATGCAATATGATGCTATCTTATTTTTCGCCACTCTATCATTGAATATCACTTTGATTACTCTCGGATAATGGGAAGAAGAAAATTAATAATAATGAAAAAATATATATTTATATTCATTTGCAAAAGAGTATCTTAGGAATGCTAACGAGGAGTTTACTATTCACAATTTCTTTTTTACTATTGGCAATCCTTTGTTATTGATAAGATATTATTTTATTATTTATTGACAATCCTTTAAAAATTAATAAGATATTATTTTATTATTTACAACCCTTGTATGATTAATTTTATTTTTTTTCTTCCTCAAGATCTCTTATTTCATTCTTGTTGTTGACCCTCACGGTAGTCATAGACATCGTCTAACCTCGCCTATCACTCTTCTATTACTATACTTGAAGGAAGAAGAAAAATAAGATATTGAGGAAAAGGAATAATAAGAAGAGAAGAAAGAAGGAAAAAATAATAATAAAAAAAAGAACATGCAGGACAAAGAAAAAGATAAAGAGGATGATAAAGGGAAAGAAGAAGATGGTATTTATATTCATTTATAAAAAGATAATTTTAAAATATTAAATAAATTAAATAAAATTATAAATAATAAATATAGGGATTGCAAATAGTAATTTCTTATTAATAATTCTTAACATCAAATAGTAAATAGAAAAAGAGATTATCAACAGAAATCTCCTATCATTTAACTTGTCATACGGAACCGCGTGCCAGCTTTTTGGTAGATCGATTGGGATTGAGATGATGACATGCCAACATCGGCGGCAGGGAAAAGAAAGATATGTTCATTCTTCGTTTTTTTTTCTTCTTTTTTTCAGATTCTTGCTGGTGATCCAATCTGCTTAGAGCCTTGGCTTCACAAACCTCCTCATATTCCCCTTTCTGGATTAGAGTAGTAGCCAAGGAGACCGTTGATTTTACGCGAACCAATACACGCCCTCGGTATAAAAAATATAGCATTTTTAAAGTAATTAAATCTTTAACTTTAAGAAGCGATACGAAAAAAAAAGGTTCTCTCCTTCCTTTGTTTCTACTGTGATTTGTGATCTTGGTGGTAAAGTTCATGATGGGTATTCCATCTCTATACTTCGTTGTCATGGTGGAAAAGGAGTAACGTGAAAGTGTTTTCAGTCCTGAGATTTGAGATTCACTTGCACAAATGTGTGTGCATGTGTTGTGTTTTCCCCTTCTTCGAAATATATTTGTTTCATTTAGTTTCATATGTGGATGCTCGCACTAACTAAGAGAGGACTGAAGCAGAAAGATTATTTGCGTCCGAAGAAGCAGCAGAAGAGGTAAGTAGCAGCAAATCCATTTTACTCCAGGGTGAGCTTGCAGATGCTTCACAAGTTGCCCCCACTCTGGAGCAAATTACTGCCATTAGGTAATTCTTTGCCTAAAAAGTGTTGCCTACTATAAGAAAATAAATATAAAAAAGAAGTCAAGGAAACGAATGTTCTTTTCTTGTTGTTGATTCATCGTACATAGAATCTGCTGAAGTTTATAACTTTATTTTTCTACTTAGCAATATATTGGTAATGTGATTTGATTTTGATCAGTCATTATTGGTTGTAAAAAGGCCAATGACAATCTATTTAATAATATTTCCAGTGGTTGATTTAATAATCTGTCATGTGCGCAGGCTGCGATTTAATAATAATATGTCATGGGTTAACTGACTTATCAAATTTGTTTAGTCTAAATCACTAATCAAAATATTTAAATTGACGTCCTCATCCAGATCAAACCTTAGCATAGTGCATATGAGACATAGCTTTGATACCAAATATGATGGCTCGGGGCTTGATGGGCTAATTGGTCTAACAACTTCGTTTAGTTTAGATCATTGACCAAAATATTTATAAGTTGAAAGTGATAATAATATACTCATCAGACCCTTATAAGTTAATCTTAATCTTGCTTACTTTCGATGTGAGACTAATCGGAGATCTTACAACATAAATAGGTTTTTATTTTACTATCATGTATTCTTGGAACCTTTTTCTTTCTTAAGCCTTGAAGTTAGTTAGGTCAAATTCCCGAGGAGTTTTCGAATTTGACTAATGACACAAACATTGAGAATCAGAGGAAGCAAAATTTGGTAGAACGGAAACAGATGGTCAGAATTGGATAATCTGAACAAGTGGAATATTTCTAGTGAATGGTTTGTCTGATAAGTCATAGATGAAACTTTGGTGCTCCATCTTTGGGCAAACAACTAATTGTAAATGTTAAATTATCCTCTCCTGCGGTCTTTATTGACATCCGATTCTTGTGGAAGAATCAGTTGTGATGCTTTTTGGCTTACTTTCTCTCTTTCAGGACTAGCAGCTGATGCTATCTATCATTAAGTGATTAGATGGTTCATCCAGCAATCCTCTGCGTTTTATGGAGCTTCCTGTGGTTTCTCTTTTATTCTGTCAGCAAATCAATGTACCGCTTGATGATACCAACAACAAAGAAGAAAAGGGGGATTTACTTTCACCCAAAAGTCAACCTTTTCTGCTATGAATGTGAACAAATTCATGTACCTGTTTAGGTAGGTAAGCCTACCTACCTACCTACCTAAACGGATGAGAAGAGTACGTCTCAGCATTAAGTTTATTTGATCATGTATGCAGTCTTTCTATTTCTAACTATGATCGTAAAGGTGGAAATGACTTTCATTGTGTACAATCTGGGCATGCTAATATTAGTGGATGACGATGCTTCATCACCTGACATCCACATCCTCGACGGTCTCCAAGTTTGAACTGTTCAAACCATGTCGTCGCTGGGACTTCAATCTCAGTAGGAAATCGTATCGGCTTGATTGAAGCCATATATAAAAAATTCTCTTCTCAATTATGGGGTTTTCATTGTCCTTGAGCACACTACGAAACATTATGTTCGCTTTTATGCACTGACTTTGGCATAATGAGTTTTTCTAGTGTCACAGTAGGTGAATTAGAACCTTTTCTAATGTCATTCTGCAGACAATGAGTTTTCATTATCATCCTGAGGCTATTTCTAATGTCATAACCCTTTCTATTGCACGAATCTCCCACCAATATGAGGCTTAGGGTGCGAGAACATAAAAAATAAAAAAGTTATTTTCATGACTCCATCCTAAAATCAATATCAATCTGACCAAAGCTAACTGCTGCATGAAAATTTTGGACGCTTGGTCAGATAAACTGTTACAGCAATGTAATTTTGGGTATTTATTCATCTCCGCTACATACATGGTTTTTCACTTCTTGTCTAGACCAAAAACAGGATCGCAACTCAGACAAGGAACCAAAAGTGACAGCCTTTTTATTATACCGTTCTAGCATCCGTAAATCTAATACTCGGTGATAATTGTAACCAACGAATTCAATGGAACAAAAAGCAATGCAGTTGCCTCTTAACTATTGCCTTGGAGATACTTGTTGTGTCGATGCTAGACAACACAAACTAATGAAAGCTAGCAGGCAGTAACGCATACTTGTGTCTTTATTTTCACCTTTCAGTTGAAAGGATGAAACACAGGTCACGTCTGGTTTAGCTTGAGGTTCTTCATTCGATCCATCGATCAGAAAAAGACCTACCTGAACTGCTACTGCTCTCTGATAAGTTCATCAAATCTGTTCAGTGGCAGAGAACAAAAAGAGAACCAGATCCTTGCCAATACCATTTTCATAATCGCAGAATACTTAATTACATTATGGAACAAGTATTTCAGATGAATACCAGCACCAGGCTTAAGGGTAGGGATTTATGTTTAACAAAAGTGAAGCAACACCCTAAGATCTTGTTTTCAGCATTGTTTTGGCAACTTATATATATCATTCAAGAGCAAAACCAACAGAAGGAACAGCCCAACACCAGGTAAAAGGGCCATGCAGGAGGAAACCTCAGAAGCACCAGTGTCTCCTTTGTTCAAAACAGAGTTTTGTGCAATATGGGGAATGTACAAAACCAAGGCACAGCTTGTCTTCAAGTATGTTATGCAGTGATGCCTCTCACATGTATGGCGGCAACCTTGGAGGAGGCCTGTGCTGGTATCCATTTTCTGGACAGTTCAGTGTAGACCTCTCCGCTGTAGCTCTTTGAGTAAAGTTTCCTGACTGAGGGTTCTGGTTTGGGTTGAAAGGGCTCCACCAATGTGATTCACCCTCAATAGGAATCCATGGGAGTGGGCTGATGCCCTCTCTACCCCATCCATAAAATCGATCGACATGTCTGCCTATGCTCTCACTTTCTTGGTGGTTTCTGTTTACAGATCCTGAGACTGAGAAGCCATAGAAACCCCCTACTTCAGCTGAGGAAGGAGCTGCAATGGAGGAAACAAGAGTTAATCCCCTTGGTCTCATCCTCCTGATGGGAGCAAAAGGGGAGCTCCGGAGTGATGAGGAATACAAGGATGGATGATACATGTGACTGCCAAGACCACCATTGTGACCCCTAATCTCTCCTGTAACTGGTGGGCCTAGTGACCCGACTAAATTGCTTCCATTGCGTGCAACAGACCTGAAATTTATAGGACAGTGATGACCACCATCAAGACATTCACAATAAAGACCCTGCATCATTTTTTTTTCAATAGAATTAAAAAAAAAAAGTAAAGTGGCACTTACCCATGGATGAGATGATGGGGATGCACAAAGGAGCCTAATCTATGCTGGTTGCTGGTATCATTTCTGGCCATCCTTACACCATATTGAGATGCAGACTGATCCACATTTCCTGACAAAGGAAAGGAAGGAGAGTGCTGCTGCTGCCAATTGTGGCTTTGTGGTTCAGTTGAAGGAAAACTGTGGGAGTTCATCATATCAGAAGATGACTGTCCTCCTAAGCTACTCGGATGTTGATGAAATAGGCCATTTTCAGGAATGGAATCAGCAGAACTCAATGGTGCAGCACGCATAGCATTAGGAAAGCCATGTAGGGCCAAGTATGGGCAGATATGTGAGCTACTTGAAGAATTTGAATGGTCTCGGAACATTGAATTACTCATGAACTCATGATCTTTAATGAAAAGGGGAAAGAGTTAGAAGGAATAACAATTACAAAAATCTGATTAAAAAAGCTGATGAAGGTAAACCGCTTACACGAACTCGGCGTTGATTCAGCCTCCCTGCAGGATGAACAAATTTTTAATTGATACACTGAATTGTAATCCAAAATCAGGTGAAAACATAAAAAAATAAAAAGGTTGCAACATTCTTCTCTATATAACCAATCAGGCAACCAGGAGCCACACCTTTGTGAAACTACTTAAATTAGATATTTGTGGGCCCAAAAACATCTCAATAAGCTTGATGTGTCAATGATCAAGAGACAACTCCTATGGGGTCAAAAGAGAAAATTAATCTTGTTTTACACTTTTAGTTATCTGTTCATGCAACTTAAGGGCTACTGCTGTTTTGTGCTGGAATAATCTTAAAAGGAAAAAAAAAAAGGAGCATGGATATTGGTATTATGTTGAAATTTCTTGATAAAATTAAACAACCAGTAGAATACATCACATGCGGTATAGCTCAAGAGTTCAGCTCTGAACTGAAACAAGTATTTTCTAATCTTTGAATTCGAGAATTATTTTCCGATCCACATCTTTTAGATAAGTATTTGAGGATTTTTAAGCTTAATACCATCAGACAGGCTGGTCATTATCAGCCCAAATGGCAGTAGAATTTGCTATCAAATCTCATCCTTAGTAGGGAAAAATTGAAAAAAAAAATATATCGACAGTTCCAGCCAACTAAGGATTAATATAATTATATATATGTGTTTGTGTATGTATGTGTGTGTGTGTGTGTGTGCGCGTGCGCATGCGAGTGTGAGTGCATCTAGCTGAAATAGTTGTTAGTAATAAATGAAAGCTTACTGCTATTGGGCAGCAAGCCTTTATCACACCCAATCTTCATTTCAGTACTTCATTAACCAGTTTCTTTTTACCTATTTCCTCTGGTTAGTGCAATTTTTGTCCTCTTGATTCTTTCTTATTCCTCTCTATTGCTCTGATCTTCCTCTCTTCTTGATGTATATTTATTGTAACAGCTATTACTTGCTGAACAGTGGATAGTCCTTTCGCTGTTAAATTTGGAAATTACAGCCTTCTTTGTTGCTCTAATCACACCTGGATCTTTTTATTTTTTTTCAGCAACAGAGCTCAAAGGCCAATCAATGGTTATGAGGAACAAAGATGTCACTTTAAAACTGATTCTAGGATCAGTATATTGGTAAATGAAGTAGATGAAAGAAATTGAGAGGAAGTAAAACAGTAATCTCCCTTGTCAAAAAGCAAGGATCTATTTCATCAACTGAACAAGCACACTTCTAAAATAATCCAATCAAAGGGAAATTAGGGTGAAATTATGGAAGTTAAAGTAATAAAGATCTCCAAGTAAACTGCAGACAATCAGATTGAGATACAAATGTTAGATATTTAGTCTGAGAAAAAGCTACAACTAACACAACCAACAATCGAGGAGTTGCATCACCGGTTTGCGCATCCATATCAGAGAAGCTCTAAAAGTTTGGCATGATCATGAGGCCAACCAATATAAACAACTTGATCTAATCAGATCTGAGCCCAATGACAACAAGATCCTAGGTGTGATAGATCATCAATTTGTCCAGCAAAAAAGGTGTGATGAGATTTTATACCTGTAAAATGATGTAATATGCATAACAAAGTGAATCAGATACCTCATAGTCTAATTTGAGTGGTTTAAATTTAGCTTGTGAATATTCAACATGATAGAAGCATGTTCTGGTAGATACTTCTCAATATACATTTTATAATTGTTTGAAATGTTCTCAATTTTTGTTTTTGATAAAAGATGGTTGGTAATCACCACCCTTGAATCATCAATTCACCCTATACAAAATGCACGTAACAAAAGAAATACAATTTTAAGAGCTAATATAGCAGTAAGTTTTTTAACAATATACATTCTACACATCAAGACCTTATTCGCTACCAATTTCAAATCCTAAATAAACCTATATTTCCAGCCATCTAACTTATTCAAATTTAAAGTTACCATTCCTGAATTATTTATGTTTAATCATGTGAGATAATATGTAAAAGAATGAAACAGCTTTTTTGATTTCAAAATGAAGCATTCCTGTTTTACAGAATGAAACATTTTTTGTATCTCAAAATCCTGAAATTTTTTTCTTATTTATGTTTCATGGAGAAAAGAAATAGCATGGGACACGAAAAATGAAAAAAAATTCCTTTTCTGGGCCATGGGATCAAGAGGTTATTAAACTGAGAAGATGACCCGATGCTTATTAGCCATGGATCTTCAAATTTGTTCGCATAACTTTACATGAAAGAAACTCCTTCCCTTCAAAACTATCCACCAAACAGCAGTTAGAAACAGTAGATATGCTCATAAATGGTTGGACAAATCCTTAATGGAAAAATTAAGCTCATGCAATTGAGTAGGTACTTATGAAAGTTCCAAAAGATTAGGAAAAATCCAAAGAAAAAAAATGGAAAACCTTAACTTCTATGTGGGGACTTGTTCCAATCCTTAAAAGGCATAACCAAGCCAAAAGTCATGAACCAGGACATGTGCAGCAAAAATATCTGAATTTGTAGAATAGGAGCACGGGCTAAGAAAATGCTGCACTACAATTAACTGGACTTTCAGGTTGCTGCTTCAAATATTTTCTGAACCAAACTGGATTATGGAAAGAGTGGTGTAAAATAGTAGCAAAAATTAGGGTAATTGCTAAAGATGCAAATAATGTAAAATTGATGTTTAATTTTCATAAAAATTGCAGGTTCTGGAGGTGAAACATGAACTGAAAGAACATAATAATTAAATCAGTAGCAGATTAATTATGGTAAGTGAAATACAGATGAAAATCTTAGCACGTGTGTGCAGGTAAAGTAGTGTTTTATGAAGTTTAGGAAGATTAGTATACAACAAAAAGAAAATAATACAAGATGTAGAAAAAAATTTGATAAGAACAATTATACAAACTAATCGATGTATATAAATAAAATATATCTCAACATAAGAAATTATTAGAAAAAAACAAAATATATAAATTATTAACTAATGTGCCAATGTCATGTCCCACATTCCTGAGAGGCTGAGATTGCTCATAGAAAGCATGTATCATCGCATGTTAATGTTCATTCTTCATAACCAAATATAATTTATAGCTTAGTGATTTAAAAAGTGTTAGGCACCAAGATCCAAAAATGCCCGAGATGCTAGACGCTCACCCGAGTGAAGCAAGACGCTAAAATATAAAAATATATAATATAATTAATAAATATAATTATTTAAATAAAAATATGATATTAAATAAAAAAAATATTGTTACTAGTATACAGTTAGTAGTATACTGTTAATATATTGTTAACAGTATACGAAGTGAGAAGAGTATGAGTAAGAAGAAGATCGAGGCTGCTTACTGAGTGCAGCGGCAATGGTAGCAACGAGCAACGACAGCGGGAGCGGGAGCGGCGAGCAATGACAATGGCAGTGGCAGCAGTAGCAGCGAGCAGCAGGAGCGGCGAGCGACGACAGTGACAGCGGAAGTGAGAGCGGCGAGGGACGACAATGGCAGCGACAATAGGAGTGGAAGCGACGAGCGACGATAGTAGCAGCGGTAGTGGTAGTAGTGAGAAGCAGTAGCGGGAGAGGCGAGAGATGATAGTGGTAGCGATAGTGGTAGAAGCGAGCAGCGACAGCGGCAGCGGAAGTGACGACAGTGATAGCGATAGCAGTGAGCAACGGCAACGGGAGCGGAAGTAGCGAGCGGTGACAGTGGCAACGGCAACGGTAGCGGTTGCAGCGAGCAGCAGCAGCAAGTGAGAGCGGCGAGCAAGGTTAGGGTTGGGAAGTCGCGAGAGGAAGGTTGATATCAGTACTTTAGTTGGTTCGATTAAACCCAACTAAAGCACCGGAGACCGAACCAAACCTAAAACGCTGGTTCGGTCACCTGGTTTAACCTAGGTGCTTGCCCGAAGCGCTCGGCACCTAGGTTCGGGTGAGCGCTCCGGCGGCGCCTCTTTGAAGCGCGCCGCCTGGAAATGAAGCGAGGCGCTCAGGCCTCGCCTCACCTCGCCCGAGTGCCTAAACGAGCGCCCGAGCGCCTAAGCGCCTATTGAAATCACTGCTAATATAGCTTACCATGATAACAATCATATTGTGTTATATTTAGACTTACTAAAAGGTATTTAAGCCTCTTTTCTAATCACTTTAAATATTTAAAATCCTCATCAATATTATATATTTGCAAGTTCAACCAATTTTCCCTTCTTTAAAGAACAACACTACATCTTGTTATTGCTTAGCTAGATTAGTAACAAAGTTCTAGTAATATAAATTCCATATTTCTTTCAAGTTTCATATCCTTCCCTCTTCCAATCTATTAAAAATTTAAATCACATTCACCATTTAAATTCCACCATCCAGTTCTAGGATATCTGATTGTTTTTCCTTTTCTCTTCTATTTTTTATACATGTCTCCAACATTATTAAATTAAGGTGGCTAAAAATTGAATCAGGACTCACGTTTAATCGTTCACACCGGCTAAAGATTAATTTTTGATTCCAATACAACGAAGTCCTACATGCAATATAAACAAAATTTATGTGTATAAAATCCTACACCGATAACTCGAGTAAAATTTAAACTCAGATCAAGCCATATGGAATTTAGAATCAACTTAGGAATTGTCAATAGAGACAAAACATGTTCATATATTAGGGGTAATTACATATTACCCCCTATAGTTACCTAGGATTAGCATTCTGATCCCTACACTTTAAAAAATAGTATTGAGATCCCTACATTTACGAAAGTGAAAACATTTAACCCCAATTATCCTCATGTCATCAAATTTGACGGGAACGAAAAGGATAAAAAAGTTAATTTCATAGACGGTAGACCATCGGCCCACAAGGCCGGCGATGTCGATGGCGAGCGAGGCCGGCGCTCGAATCCCCTTTGGAACACCACCCTCACGTGCCGGCCTCACGTTGTCTTCTTCCCATACCACGTCCCACATCACAACAAGCAAAGGCCCCAACTTGGTGTGCCTCTTGCTAATTCCATCACTAGCCCCACTCGTAAAATCCACACCCAGTGCAAAGCGCGGCCACCTCCTCCACCTCCACTTCCCCTGCCGCCAACGTTGGGGTCTGTTAGGAACTCTTAAAATTTTGAGTTTCTGAGTCCTAAACTGATGTAACGTTCTCTTGAGTTTTCTAGTTCCAATACGAGTTGGCTAGGCCTTCTAATCGGCTAGAGGTCTTATTTGAGATTTATTATTCTGATTAGGAGTCCAAGTCTTAATGGACTCAAGAGTAGAACTCTATAAATAAAGATATATCTGCTTCTTTTCTTCATCAAGAAAATAACATTTCAGCCTTTGGCAAACCCTAGGAGGCTAATCCCCTCAAAGTGATCTTATCTCGTTCTTCCTCTTCTTCTATGATAAAACTCTAGGGGTCTTATCAGCGTCTAGGTTGGCAGCAACAAGCATAAGGCGGGTGCCGGAGGTGGTGGAATTCTACCACTACCTTATGCGGCAGGACTCCAGGGGGGAGACCTGCGGTGGAGTGTAAGAGCCATCTACCACTGTCGTATTCGTCTCCAACGCGCGCGACATGATCGACGATTAAGAACCGCTCCGTGCACCTCCTCGCCGTAAGTTTCGTTCCCCTTTCCCCTCGCACGCTACCAGCCACGCGTGCCACCTGCGCCGCCTACCTTACGTGCCACTGACTAGCGACGGAGTGCAGGAGGTGCTTCCTGCCGTCGCATCTGTCTCCAACACGCGCGACATAATCAACGAGATTGAGAACTGCTCCGTACACCTCCTCGCCTTAAGTGTTGTTCCACTTTCCCCTCGCATGCCATTGGTGCCGTCGGCCATGTGCGCCACAACATTGCCGGTGGTCTACCATCCACAAGGGAGAAAAATAGAAGTTTCTATAACATTACTTTTTTATCATTTTCATTCACGACAAAATTGACGACGTTAGAAGAATTAGGGTTAAATGTTTCACTTTCGTAAGTGTAGGGATGCCAATGCTACTTTTTAAAGTATGGGGACCGAGATACTAATCCTAAGTAACTACAAGGGGTAATCTGTAATTACCCCTCATATATTAATTAGAATTGTGACATGGAAAGCAATAAGAGGTTATTGATCATCTTCATAGGCAACCAGATTGTCACAACTCAAGCCCAAAAAACCATATATGCTAAGTCCACATCCAATGTGGGGCTAATCAGGTCAAAGTATTAACACAAATATAACCATCATGTTAGCTCATAAAGTACAAAGGCAACATCTGGAAGTGTATATATTAGGCCCCTATATAGCTGAAAGATTGCAAGTTCAACCACAAAAGCAAGCTTCTTTGGTGTATGCATCAGATCAAACAATACATTGGGTGAGCCAACCTTCACACTCACACAATCTTCGACTCGACCATTGTTCAATGATTTCACAGTAGCAACTCAGGATTATAGGACCTTCATCATGGTCAAAATGAGGTCCAAGTATGACCAGTCATGTGATAGAAGTAAAGGACAAAGATATTCAACTTGATGATTAACCAATTGAAAATTTCATCATCAAACCATTCTATGTCAGATCAGGCCAGGGATCTACTATATCTACTCTGACCTCGAAACACCATGGGCGGTGAATTGGGAGTTCCTGACTGATTTATTCAAAATATGGTTCAAAGAGACAAATATGTAATGGAACATATAGCAGAAAGAATGTATCTCTAGCTACCATGGGAATATAAACTGTTTGATTTCAACTTTAAGAAAATCCACAGAAACAAAAAGGTGTGCTCCTAAAGTCATCATATCAATTGATTTATAATCCAAATTAAAGAATATAATGCTTGTCCTGTGTTCTGACTCACAGATATATAATGCATGGGGAGAATTAGGAGTCGGTTTAACAATACAGGACAAGATTTTAATATTTACATAAGTTGGTAAAGTACTTGAATAAGGTACCCAACAGGCAGGATTGCACCACCATGGCAATATGTAAAGATTTACTACCTATTGGCCACAGACCAGTTGGCATCAATCAACATGACTGACAAAAGACTCAATAAACAATAGCCAATGATCAACATGGCACACCAAATTGCAAATATTAGCTACTATCTCCACCTAAGACTAATACATGTTTCCAAAGAATCAATGATTATTACGAGTGCATCATAGCACATCAATGAGCAAAATAAATTACAGATGTCAGCAGCACTTAGGACATCATGAAATGTACTATGATCAAGGCTATATGCCACAGTTGCAGTATAACATACAAAGATAAGTACTGAAACTCAATTAAAAATGCAAATTGAAGCAAACGTGCCATATAAGAACACAATCAAATAGCCGTTAACCTTCCTCTAAAATGTATGAGATACAAAATGGTATTATAATTGAATATGAAAGACAAGCTTACTCAAATAGTGATGCCAGTTGAGTAAATCCACGGAAAGGCAACAACTGAAATCCAAATGGCTGCAAGAAAACATGAGTCAATATTTACCAACTGAAAAATGCAAGGAAACACAAGTAATAGACAGAACTTCCATATCCCTTTTAACAATCTCAAAGGGTTCTCTCCATGCTGATCTACTGGAATGGTTAAAAACAAAACATGCGAACTTCAGCTGTAATTGTGAGCCCTAAGAGAATGAAAATTGTCCAACACTTATATGGGGCCAGTCATAAAGGACAAGTCAACAGTTGAAGGATCCATGCTGCCCACATTAAAACAATCCTCTATAGCTCGTTATAAATTCCTCACCAAATACAACGCCCTGTCCAACATAGCTAGGTGCAAAATAAATTCAGGAGCTAATAAACTAGTACAGACTACTTTGGAGTTTGGAATCTTCGATAGAGATTCAGGGTTTATCAATAACCAAGCCGATCATTACAATATCAAATGCTCAAACCACACACTACTATTCATTATGAAAAAGAAAACAAGAATCAATATCACAGTCTTGATAAACTCAATTGATGCTCATTCCACCTCATTTCTTGAGTGGTGGAACTCCATAAATGGATAAATTAATTTGCAGCTCTACACGAGAACAGACTAATATATGCAAATGTTCATAGTTAGTAATTATGAGTTATGACTGGAAAAGACAGTTGATGAATTGGTTATTCTTCAGTCTCCAGTTGGTAGTTTTGTGCAGTCAAGAGTCCATTAGACTTCGGCAGTGTTTGCTGTACTGCATGATACGGTACTGTATGGGTGGGACGAACCAGTCTGACAAGAGATCAACACGCGAACCACCCTGTACCAGGCAGTTTATAGTTGGGTATCCCATATCGGGCGATATGGGGTCTGTACCAAGCGGCACGGTCGAAACTCGACCAATACCGACATGTATCGGTCGGTAACGATCAGATTTTGACTATTACTGATGGATGGTTGAGATTTGATCCATTCCAACAGTTAATTTTGAATGTTGGAACCATTTAAAAGGGTTTTTAAACCCTTTCCTCCCTCATTTTTCAACTCGTTTTACTCTCTTTCACTCTTCAACTCTCTCAAACTCATTCTCACTCACATCCCTCTCATTCTCACATTGTACCCTCTTCAACTCGAGCAAAGCTGTGATCTAAGGATTGGATCAAATTTGAGAGGTTTAACACTTAAGTTAGAGAAGGATCACTCTAATCAATAGATATGTATTCCCTTTCTAGATTTTTGTTGATTTACGAGATGATTAGCCCTATTCTATGTGGTTAATGTCTATTAGGTTGTTTGACATGTTTATAATGGTAGAATAGGATTTATTAGGGAGTAATTAAGGTTTTTAATACTATGATTAGTGGGCTTAATGCTGATTTAATCAAAATTAGACACATTGTGTGAAATGAAATCTATGTATTTAATAAGTATTAGGGTGATTTGCATGTTTACGATGCTAGAAGAGGATTAATTAGGGATTAATTAAAGTTTTTAATGTTGAAATTAGTGGATTTAATGATGATTTCATCGAAATTTAGCCCATATTAGTCAATTCAATGTATTTAATCCGTATTTGAGTGCTTGGCATGTTTATAGTGATAAACAAGGGCTAATAAGGGAGTAATTAAGTTTGTTAATGCTATGATTAATGGATTTAATGATGATTTCATCATAATTTGACTAATATTGAATCATTCTTTTCCAAGGCTGATCAGTCTTATAATACGGAGTAGCAGGTCAATGGTGAAAGTAGAATTTCCAACATACTCCAACTTCCACACTAATACATACCACAATCATAGTTGCCTCAGGAACCGCCTCAGACACGTATGGTTCATAACGATCAGGCTACAACAATTACGAAATTGATGAACTAATAGCATATGGTGTATCAATATACCATGTCGTGAGATTAATTTAGGATTTGGTCTAACAAACATACCATATTGATATACAAATACATAGGATCGAGGACCCCGAACCATTGCTTGTGGAGTCCCGTCATTCATTTTGATGGTAGAACTAGGTATATCCATCAATCAATCCATTTATCACTTGATTCATTTGAATTTTAAAGTTTAACTCGTAATCTAACAATTCAAGTTATATTTTTGTAGATAATTCAATATTAACAGAATGACGGTTCAGAACATGTCACAAAACTGCTCCTCAAAGCCCAAAAAAGTCGTTATCCCTTCTTAATTTAGATACTTTAATGAAATTATACTAAACTTACATTTAGTTCCAAATAAAAAACCCTAATCTAAGTTTTTTCCTATTTTTCAAGTACTTTTTGAGGTTTCTTGGGCCCTTTTTTTGTGTCGTCAGCATGCCCCACCACACTAACACTCACCATACCAACACTCAGCATGCCGGTATAAGGCAACACGTGTCATGCTGCCAGCCGACACACCCAGTAGGAATGGTAAGTCGAACCCAGGACTTAGGTTCTAGTTTAATTATAATAATGCTGATTCAACTGTGAGTCAGAGTTCTAAATTAGGTCTAATTCTGATTTAACTTTGTGCCCATGAGTAAATTCAAGTTTGAAGCATCCATTATAGCTTTTTATTAGTTTAAAGTATTTGGGAAAAAATCACAACCTAATTAACTTGGCTACCATACAGATCCTAAAAGTTTTAGACCTCCTATCAATAATGTGATCCACAAGCCAAATCAACAGGGTGGTTGGGTCAATCCTACTTCTGACTAAGTCACATATAGTGTCCTAAAGTGAGTTGAATTACAGGCTAGTCATACCTAGTCCACATGGTACTACATTTTGAGAAACAATATTTGAGTGAGATCTATGAGAGTAATATGATACTGTTGCCCTATTGATGCTATCTTATATGCATTTCCCTTATAGTCCACCTATTTTATCGGGGTAACTGTGGCTTGTTTCTGTCAGTCATGGACAGCAAAACTAATTTTGACCAAACTTTTCCTTGCAGGAGAATTTAATGACTCAAGTCGTTTCAATAGAAACTAAGAAATTACATTGACTTCTTACCCGAAGAAAAAAAAAATCACTGAAATCCAGTAATCTCTAAATTTAAAGTGCTCTTGTCATATGTTATCATTTTTTAGGCCTCTTCCCAACCATTACTCTCCTATGTTCACTCATTTTTTCTGGTCCTGGTCTTCCATTTGCTAAATTAAAGAACTTAGCAAAGGTTTTTTAAGCTTCCAAAGTTGATTCATAAACTGAATTATTTAATTGTTTATAATTCATGATTTTGAGCATGTATCCATCCAAATCTCATGCAAAAAAGCTGAATATTAAGTGTTTTAATTAAATTTTATTTATATATAAGTTCATTTCGCATTGGCTCATTACATTAAAATTGGGTATATAATGAACCCAGTAAGTCTTTTGCCATCAACATTTCTATCATCTTGTTTTGGTATCATTACACTGGAAACATGTATATAATTGACCTAATAATGTTTTCATCAATATTTCTGCAGTTCTGTATTGGTCTTAGTACACTGAAATTTGGTATACAATTAACGCAATAATTTCTTTCTGCCACCCTAATGATAAAGCTGAATGATGGCAGTCTGTATCTTATATTGTTGGATATAGGGAGCAAGGTTACAAATATGGATCAGAGTCATCAGACTCCCCAAGTCCACCATTTACCAGTATGACGAAGCAGTGGCAAGGGACAAACAAATATCTTGCACTTTCCTTTTTTAACTACTTTTTCCAATGATATCAGAGAGCATAGGTACATAGCTCGGTATCCCGAGTATGGTCCAATAGTTTGTCCAAACTACTACTTTACTAGTATTTAAAACAAGCAATGTTTAAGAAGGTATTACATATATCTAACTTGTTTAGATGTATTTCTGTTGGTACATTTTTCACTAATAAGTATCTTGTGCTAGTACATTTCTGGAGACTACTATATTTCCAGGTTTACTCAGCAGTTATTAATTATCGAAATGCACATTATGCTTTCAGTCAATTTTCTTTCTGTTGAATTTCACTTCTTTTATTTCCAAAGCACCAAAAGTGCAAGAACTGAAATATCCAAAACTAAGTCCAAGAATTAAAAACCTTGAACTAGTTGTCTAGAAGCAAAATATATTTCAATTTCCATTGTCACCAATCCATTAGTCTTAAATGATTTGGATCGAATCCCACTTTGTGGGTGTTAGTGTCAAGGACCCACACTTGTTCATGGACTTTAAAATTTTATGAGCTTGTTATAGCTTTATCATACATATATATATATATATATATATATACACACACACACACACACACACACAGAGAGATCAGTTTTAAAGGAGAGAACAAAGAATAGAGTATGATACTCTACACTTTAACAGAATAAGGGTATTGTAAAATCTTTTATATCCCTGATGATAAACAATACCATTTAAGAACACATGACATTTAAGAAAAAAAGTTAAAACATAAAAGGTTGCAACAGCTAAAAATGATTTCAACAAAGGAAAATATTATTTTGCCTGGATACAAAGGAGCAATCTTAATAAAAAAGGACCATTTAAGTAGCTTATCTATCAGCTTTTCCACCACATAAAAACATGGATATGCAAACCAAATGAAAAGGTGTACATAAAAAAATTTCTGGGATGCTACATTGATATGCAGCTTAAACATATCATTACCATCAGGTCATGTATGTAAGAGCTGCAGAGTTATTCTTCAATTTAAAGATTCATACAAATATCCAAAATTTCAACATCAATTCATGAGAACAGAGTTGATCTTCCTCCATGTCATGAAATAGTCCAAGAAAGAGTTATGATCAACCTTCCCAAGAAGATTATTAGTAAAAATAAAACATACCAGCTCGGAGTAACCAAGATCGTATATGTCCTCAGTCACCCATCCATCAATATCAAAATCAGCGGACGAACGGTTGCCATTTGCATAAAGCCACCGGCCTTTCTCAACTTTGCGACAATTTGGACATTGCATTGCTCCTTTTGCATTAAATGCAGATCCAATACAATCTGAATAAGAAATAAATATTCAATAACATTTAAATAGTGAACTGACAGTCTGAAAAATAATACGAGTTAGTTCCAATGACATCATCATAAGAAGTAAAAAGTGGTAAAGATTAAATGGTTTAAAATGACAGTCGGACCAGTACATACTACTCAGTATTTATTGGTCCAATCAAGAACCAGTAACGGTTGTATATTTGGGTACTATCCGGTATTCAGTTTTTTATTTTTTTTAGTGATAATGAGTGGTATACATGGTATACCAGCATCATACAGGTTCAATAGCCTATCGAAACCAGTACTAAACTGGTATTTAAATCCTTGAGCTTAACTATTGTTTTCTTTTCTTTTTTAAATTTCTAACAAGTTATGTTACAACTCATATCAACCAAACCCAACTTAGGTTAAACTAGATCTTACAAGAACCTCTCAATAATTTTCTTGAAATCTAGAGATTTAATTATGATGACATTGGATCAACAAAGTTTATCAATGAGCTGGCACAAGTAGCTGACAGACAAAGAAGCAAAGTTCCATGATCCATCATGCCATTCTTGTACTAATCTCAGAACAAGTTCTGATACACTACATATCACATTAAATGATTAGTAATCCAAACTTATGAGTAAAATTATCAAACATTAGCATCACATTTCTCAACTCAACTCTTTTAGTCTTTCTGTTCTTTTACTTCATTCAGAAGACAGATTATATTCTCTCTTTAAAATAAAAAGTTTCAAGAGTACTAGAATTACATTGAGAAGAGGTTACAACTAGTCCAATTCTCCATTAGTAATAGATAGCAAAAAAAACTAAAAATGGTCTTACCTGACATCAGTCTTCTTGTGAATCGAGAGGGTAGGAGCATGCAACATGTTACAAATTTATTCACTCTCAAAAAAGCTAATTTCAGTTGATGTACAGAAGAACATCGTATGTCATAGCTACGGACTAAAGATCCAAAATTTTCTTGCTCATCTCTCATATTCATAAACCTTGTCAATAATGATGACCAGAGCATAGAAATCCAACAAAATAGAATTCATATGAATGTAGTCTCATGACTGAGCAAATAAGCCTGACTCATCCTTGACAACTAAGTGATGTTACACTACCATCAAGCTCACACTCATTCATAAACCTGGTCGATATAACTAAAAAGCATGACATTAGTCCCATGCTTTTGTGTGTGACTCCAATTTCCAAACATTTG
Organism: Musa balbisiana; assembly: GCA_004837865.1. NCBI lineage: Eukaryota > Viridiplantae > Streptophyta > Magnoliopsida > Zingiberales > Musaceae > Musa > Musa balbisiana. Next base: position 16,187,944 of record CM017195.1, on the reverse strand, counting down.
TGTGTGAGTCATGGGTCACAATGCTTCCTAGATGCAATTACATGAATGAACATAATTTTGGATAATATGTTCTAAACAAACTGATAAAACCTTTTATCAGAAACAAAATAGACACAAGCCACCCAATATGTAAAAGAGAGCGGCACAGGTGTATTTTATCTCTGGCCCTCTTTATATACATATGTTATCACCCTACCTTTGTCCCCCTCTCTCTTAGTCACCCTCCCTTCCAGTCTCTTCCTCCATCTACAGGTGACACCATCCTCACTTTACCTCTCTCTCTCTCTCTCTCTCTCTCTCTCTCTCTACACACACACACACACACACACACACCCCTAGACCATTCAACTGTTTCCGATGTTGAGCAAGGCTTAACAAGGTAGGGCCGATGTACTCTGTCCCATGTGGCAATGGTCAAGTATAGGTACCTTGTACTGTCAATATATGGGGATGGGGATGAGTTAATTTCTACATGATTGGGACATGATAATGGCTGTCGGAATGGAACTTTGATCCATCATTCCACCCATTGTAAACCCTAAATTAGGAATGCATGATACAAACCAAACAAAACTAAATGTTGTACTATTACAACTCCAATCTTATAATTTATCATAGTCACATAGCTAGGAGTCCTCCCTTCTTGTTCTAAGATACTCTTGCCAATTGAGTGGTTGACCTCTGAGGAAAATAAAGAAGCACTGAAATCATCTAAGGAGCAGTGAAATCATCTATAAACTTTCCTAGAGAAAGAACAAGCAAAATAATTATTTTCCAGATAAAAGCAATTTTCAGAAAATTGAAGCATACAAATGCCAATATGTCAAATCTTGAAAAAATTAAACAAGATGTGAAATGGATATAAAACTAAAAGGACAAATATATAAAAGTTTGTAATCACAAAACTTGACATTTAGTTGGATTGTCAGCATATGAAATTATAGATCATTGTACACAACCAGTAACTAATAAATATTCATAATTTATTCACAAGTTTGTTATGACAAAACTTGACATTTATTTGGATTGCCAGCATATGTAGATAGTTATAGATCATTGTACATAACCAGTAACTAATAAATATCCATAATTTATTCACCATGAAAGGCACTCCTGATAGTAATGCTCTAACAATTAAATGGGAACAAGAACGTATTTAGAAAGAAGTAACATGAGATCATTATTCTAACTTTGTTAAACATAATTTGATTTTATCACAAACATCATTCAAAAAACATATATACCCATCTCATCTACTATCATATGATAAACAATTAAGAAAAACAATGGTTTTCAAAAGCAACGATCGCCATTTTCCGCAGACAAGCACGAAACGGGCGGCACGTATCGGTCCAAGCACTGACCAATACACGGACCTACCCTGGTCCGGTCCAACATATAAAAGGGAAGTGGGAAGCCCTAACTCCCACTTCTCACGCGAGCGTCACCACTGCTTCTCACATGAGAGCCGCCTCCGCTTCTCATGCAATCGCTGCAAGCTTGTGATTTTTCACCGCCATGACCCCCACTTGCCCCGATCGATGCTGCACACCACCATATGACCAAAGCTGTGATCGATGGTTTTCACGCAAGCGCAAGCAGCTACAGCAACCTCCACTTGCTGCGACCTCGCTGCACACCACCACATCCTAGGTGAGTCTCTTCTCCTCTTTCTCTTCCTCTTCCTCTTCCTTCTTCCTTCCTCCACCGTCGCTTCCTCTTCTTCCCTCTTTCTTCCTCCTTCCTCCAATATCCCTTCCTCTTCTCCCTTTTTTCTTCCTCTCCGAAACACCGATACTTACCGATGTATCACATGTCAGTACACCGGTACAAACCAATACATACCGGCCCGACAAATCTCCGAGTTGGGTCTGGTACCCGATTTGGCAAACCTTGATCAAATGCAACCATGAAATATTCTGACGTATCCCAAACATATATGGGAAGTAACCAATGGCTATCACATACAATTTGTGCTCAAACGGAAAGCATTTGTCTTGTCTATATTGTCATATATGGTGTCTGTGACTGATATAGTAATACCATTAATTTGAATTTATATTTACCTCATTTTAGACGATTGATAATGTACAGGATATGACCCTCTTATAAATGTATTCTCCGATTTGAGGAGGAAACTTGGTCTGCCAAAGACAAAAGAGAGAATAGATATATATATATATATATATATATATATATATAGAGAGAGAGAGAGAGAGAGATACAAACTATGATAAACCTATTAAATGAAAAAGCCAATACTAAGTCAAGGCCTCTATGTTCAAGATACATCAAATATATGGTAAACCAGAATTACTTGTGGGATAGTTCTAAATTTTGGATATATCGGAATCCCACAATATCCTATTTATTACATGTTTAGAACTCTCTAAACATCAACCTCTGTGGCTTAAGAGCTCTCTTAGCCCTATCTAAAACAAAAATAGAACGCTGGATGAAAATAAAATCCAAAATCTGACTAAACTTACTAAGCATAACAACTTAAATTATAGATAATAAATATCTTAAGAAAGCGGAAAAGTAGAAAATTAATCCGATATAGAAGGAGCGCCCATCAGGACTTGTTCAGGTCCAGCCACTCCTTAACACAAAGATGTATAATTTCAACTCCAAACTTGAGTCCATCTATGTCAATCCTTGTTCATTCAACTCTCGATTGGTCAGTCTCCATTCATCTAAGAACAAATGTACACCATATTTATGCAAAACCTATAACACCTCTATATTTGCTTTGTCCTTTAAAAAAGATATTATTAAATTTCCAAAAGCACTCTATCCCATAAAATTTCCTTTTACTATTTATTTATTTTTCTTATAAATAAAATGGACCTTTTTCATAGGCATAGGATTCCTTTATCAAGTTTCAATGCACAACATATTCACAGAGCAAAATTTACTACCCAAATAAACTCAATCGATGGGTTGCCGAAGTCATAAAATTTATTTCTTAAATGATAATACATTTTGCTACTACATCTGTTATGCAAAGATGCAATATTAAGGTCACTAGTGCATTGCTTCTTTTGCTAGAAACTAAACTATACTCCCAACTATGCCCACTCACCTTTATTTTTTCTCATATCTACCTAAGAAAGGCCCTCACTCTATTTCATTGTCCTTCTAATTTCAAAAGTAATATTACACAAAATAGCACATTTTAGTATTTTCACATGTGCATCACGAAGAAAGAGACATTTCCTTGATAATAACAGGCAAATGAGGCATCAGTTACCCAATTTCTGTGAAATAAGAGCATAAAATCACACTCAAGTTCTGCAAACAGAAAATATACCATCTTCTCCATAAAGGAGAAAATATAATACAATGTCCTAGCAATATTAGTAAACTATCATGTTATTTTTTAGTTTCTCCAGGATAAGAGATAAGAAAACAATCAATTATTTCTCTCAGCAATTATATACTGCCATTTTCAGGTCTCTAATTAGTTATATTCATTCTCAATCTCAGTCTTTCTAACCAAGGATTAAAATTTTGTATCGTACCAAAATTTCAAGACTTATTCGGTACGGTACGATACTGTATACCGAGCGGTATATTTGGGTAACAGCTCGGTATATATATATTTATAATTACAAATTATATATATATATAGGTAAACGGCTTGGTTTACCTCTATACAGGGCAACGTTGCCTCGGCGACGTCACAGATAAAAAAAAAAAAATTACATCTCAGGTGACATCGCAGATTAAAAAAAAAATTGCATTGTTGCCCGAGAAGAGAAGAAGAAAAAAAATCTTCACCTCTCTCCGCCTCGCGACACCGATACCTCCTCTCCTGCACACGGATGAGAAGTCGCCGACAAATGAGGAGGAGAGCGGCGACCTCCAGGTTCTCCTTTTTTTTTCCTATTTCTTTCTTCCCCTTCTCCCTCTTCTTTTTTCCCCCTTGATCATCGTCGACAATAACACCTCAATCGACGGTATTGCTCGATAGTGGGCTGTCCGTGTACCGGTCTGCTGACAGACTGGTATAGGCGATATCATTCGGTATTGCAGACCTTGTTTCTAGCTCAATGATACAACTAGCTATTGAACACTCAAGAATCAATGATAGAAGAAAAATTGTTGCCACACCTTGTACATTAACCATACATTGATAAATCACATAAAATAAGTTTAAGAATGAAGAGTTAATTCTGTATAGGAAATTTTGTTCTTTTATCAGTTAAAAGAAAACTTTTCTAAGGAAACAACTTATTCATAAGTGTCAGTGACAATATTTAGTCATACATACAACAACAAGAAGAAGCCATAAAGTCCCTACCAAATATTTAGTCTTCCATCAATACTACTACAGGTCCATGATGTGGCAAGCTGCAAATCTAATGGACCAAATTATCATTGAGCAAGAATTAGCATCACATTCAACTATAAATAACAGAACATTTCTTAAGATCAAAATTTACCTTCATATATGTTAATACCTAAATTTTATAGCCAAATAACAAAATGGAGCCACCCTTCTGCTTAACAGTTCTTTAGTTACATAGGTTAAATCAATTACCCGGCACAACAGCATGTAAAAGAATGTCCTTAGCAACAGAATACATGGACCAAAGTTAGCCTAAAACCACCTTGTAGCATTAATATCAAGTTCAACTTCTTCAAGGAAAAGAAATTCCACCTCTATACACACCATTCTACATGATAGAAAACAATTAATGTCAAATTTCTATTTCAGTAGAAAAATAAGTATAAATTGAAAGAACTTACTTTAACTCATTAAGTTCGGATCTCTCTTTCCCACACTAGGGACTAAACCCAGAATGAAAGGTTCGTCATGACTGCTATATGTATCTCGAAGCACAATCATTTGACAAGATTTCAAATTCCTGTCAGAAAATCGCTCACCTAAAACATAGATCAAATGGCTGACCAGATGAACATAAACAACTCGAGCTTCAAGGCTTATCTATTCCAGATCAGCTAATTGATCCTTTAGTCCAGATGACAACGGAATTTTAATACCATGTCAAATTTTCATAAATGTCGAATCTTTTGCTCAAGGACAGAGTCCTTAACATCGATCCAACTGTAACATCGACCATTCATGAGAGCAACAAATTACGAGTTCCAGAAAGAACATACAGCAGCAACAGATCTAGGTAGAGAAAGATGAATCGGGACCAAAAACCCGATTTTGACAGCAGGAAGTGCAAGCATGTAGGTTAAAATTAAAATTCAAACCAGAAAAGAGAAAGGCTAGAACGGGTACATGATCAGCTAAGAAAGATCATCACGTAGGAAAGGGTAAAGAAATTCGTCACCTAGATGGAACTCATGCCCGCATTGGAGCTTAGCGGTGGATCTCCTCCCCTGATCCAGTACCAGCTCGAGGCAAATCGAGCAGGCGGCGGCCGCCACTGCTCCCTTTCCGTCCGACGAGAACTCCGTCTTCTCCAGATCCATCGCCTTGGAATCGCTCATCAATACACCCCGTCCTCCAATTGCAGATCCTAGATCCTGAATGATAGCCCTGGGAAGCCTCGATCGACTATCTCTATTGCTTCCACCATGAAGAACAAAGCCGAGCCACAGAAAAGAGAAGGCAGGGAGAGAGAGAGAGAGGAGAGAGACCGAGAGCGGAAGGGGAGGTATTCGGACAAATGGAAGAACGAGAAATCGTAACCTGTTTAAGGATTTGTTGCCGGAGCTGATAAATCCATGCTTTTCCATATAAAAAAAATGAAATACCCTTGTGACTTTACTTGAATATCCTTCGAAAACGTGCCGTATTTACATATGCCTCTCATGTACGCAATAAATTTATCTGAACTCGAGTTGAAATTTGATCTATTTAATCTGAGTTAGCAGCAGAAATGACATTACGGTTTGAGCTAAAATTGATGGCGAGAATGTGACCGGGTTCGTTTTATCGGGTCCAAACCCATTAAGCATAATGTTCGGCAAATCTTGGTAAAAGATGATGTGATGGGATACATAAATATTCGAGTCGAATGAATTTTAAATTGACCTGTGGTCAATCTGTAATGTCTTGCCAAGTCTTTTTAAATCAGCTAACTTGGGCAAACGCGATTTCATGTGATCCACAATGTTTGACTGGGTCACTGTGACTTGGACCCCAAAAGATACATGGTGAATCACTTTAGATTCGTGAACAGAAGCTGATTTGATGGAACGCACGCTATGCGGTTACTGGGGACGCTATGTAATCAAACTAAATAATTCAAGTACTTATTAACTTGGTCAAGTGTAAACAAGTTTGTTTTAGTCTTATATCACAATCAATTTGCTATTAATTGATCTGGGATCAGCCTTAGAATAAATCTACGTTTAAGCGATCGAACAGACCTAAATCAAGCTTTAGCCGATGCAATACACTTTTTTCTTTATTTTTATTTTTTATTTGATATTTGCACAAATACTCCCGAAATGGAAATATTTATGTATTTATCTTGTTATTTCAATGTAGGGTAACATTTGGGGCAACAAGTAGCAAGGGTGGAAAATATCATTTTTTTTATTAAAAAAATACCTAACACTATAAATTTTTAAACTTCTAACAAAATTTTTTTTAAAAAAATCAGATTTAATTAGATGAGTAGGAAAAGCTAGGTGATAAAGGAATTTGGAGAAAACATTAGATGGGTAGGACATTGGGTTGTGTCATATGTTAGATAGATATCAGAAGGCTAACATTAGATGGGTAGGACATTGGGTTGTATCATCACTCATCCAAGAGGCTTAGCACTCATCTTAAATTTTTGTTTTGAGTCTTTGGTACATGCTTTCTTTTTTTTCTTGTTATTTTTAACAAAGAATCAAATGGCTTCACTCATGATATTGGCAATTTTTTTGACAGATTCTATATCTGTAGCACTTTCTGCCTACTTGTCCTTTCGCCATGCCACTTTGAAACAAGTAGGGTTCTTAAACTTTTGAAACAAAATTGTCAATATTTTCTTCGTTAAGAATTAGCTTCACCTTATTGACGACACAGCAAAACCCAAGATTCATCATGAACCCGAAAGCGCCGAACAACACTTGTGTTAGGATGGAGAAGTAATCATCAATATACTACTAGTACACAGAGATGCTACTCAAACGGAAGCAAATAAGATTGGGTTTTGAGGAACAATACAAGGAGAATCTTAGAAAGTGGCTTGAATTCTAATTTTTTTTATCTACTACATCCTCGTCGATATGGTGCAGCCATTTGTTACAGCTTGCTTACATGTATTCCTTCCTCTTGTAGAGAGTCAGTCTACCGCTGGATATTGGACTCGTTTCAAGGAGAGACTATCATCACTAACATCGCCGTGAAAAAGAATATCGACTACCAAGCGATCATAGAAATTGCATGCGTCAGTTCCCCGAAAGAGCTGCTGGTGGTGAAGGAGGAATACCATGCTCGTTATAAACGTTCCCTGGAAGGAAGGAGATGTTGCAGCCCTCACAGTTGGAGAATTTAGACAGGTATGGCATTTATACATAGTGGTGATATGTCATCTATATAATGGCTTGCATTGCAGCTTTTGGTTTAACTGGTGAGCACATACAGAAGATAAGATGGTGATGAGATCTGACATAGGTGTTACTCGTTTGGAAGCCAAAATGCTAAGCAAGCCATTATATAGATGTCATCTATATAATGGCTATTAAGTCACAGAACTTCAGTCACGGTGAGCTCATTCGAATGTTGAGTACCAGAAGCAAGGCCCAACTTTGCGCTATCTTGGACTGTTACGAAGACGAATACGACATTTCCATTACGAAGGCGATGACATTTTGACTACTGAGTCTCCAAATGAATTTGCATCGCCACTACGAATCGCCACTACTGTTGTCACTCTCGAATATGCTGTGGCTAAAGAGACTTCTGGGGATTGCAAGAGCTTCCTCCTTCCTTTAGTAGGGAACTAAATATGCTCATTTCATGTAGTGAAGTATAATGAACTCTGTCATCCTTGTTTAATTCCTGGTGGTGTAGAAGCATTTCATAGTTGCACTTTCCTTTAAGGTTTGATGTTTGTTTCAAGACAATGGCGTGCAAGACAATGATTCTCTACTCTTATGGTTAAACATTGTTTTGGGCTCCTCAACAACATCATTAAAGCAGGAGACACGAGGCTGGGGAAACGAAATGAGATAGTAAGATTAGAGAAAGTTAAGGGGATATTCGGCTGTATAACTTATAACTGATGTAGGTACTTACATATGTCTGAATAAAAAATTTATATATTTTAAATATATTATTTAAATGAATAAAAAGATTATGAGAGATGCACGATATGATAATCACATGTAAGTCGAGTTTTTCGAAGGAATAATCTTCTAACGACTAAATCAACTTAGAATATTATTCGATAGTAATATGATTAAATTGGCCTAAAGCATTATGTGCTAACATGATCGAATCACTCAAAGTGTTATTTTTAATGCCAATGTAATTAAATTAATCTAAAATTCTATCTTTTAGACACCAACAATTAAATCAACTTGAGGTGCTACCTTCAATGCCATCATGATCCAATTGGCCATTAATCTTTAATACTAATAAAGTTAAATTGGCCTAAACTATTATCTTTGATGCCAACACCATCAAATTGGTCTAAAATATTATCTTCTAGACCAACATAATCAAATCAATCCATAGTGCTATCTTTAATGTTAAAGTGATCGTTCGACTCAAAGTGGGACCTTCAACACTAGTACAGATAAATGGATCTAAAGTATTTTCAATGCCAATATATTTGAATTGAACTAAAGCATCGTCTTTGACCCCGATGCAACCAAATCAATCGAAAGTGCTATTTAGGTAATCAAGAAAAATTTTCATTAACTACAAGCCATTTTTCTTTATATAGTTTGATAGCACTGCATTTTGTTAAATCTCGAATTTTGATGATAAAATCAATTATAAATTATTTGATCTAATATATATGTCGAAAAAAGTATGTAGGATTAAATATGACAACAGTAAGACATAAAGAATGTATTATGCCGAAGTCAAGATCGAGATTTCGTTGAGAGTTCAAAAGTTCGTCAGAAGTCCGAACGTTCGTCGGAAATCCTGCCGGAACCAACCAAGAAGTCTAGGAGCTTGTCAAAGAAGCTCATCGGAACTCGCCAAGAAGATCGTAGTAAAGTCCGGGAGCTTGCTGAGAGTCCACCGGAACATTATCGAGAGTTTGTCGGAAGTTCGATGGAAGATCGTCGGAAGCTCGCTGGAAGAGCAATTGACGTATCAAAACATGAGTGCCTTGAATATGTCTTGGTTACTATAGTTAGAAAAATAATTAGAGTTAGATTTGAGAGGTAATTGTTGAATCTCGGATTTGGATGATGAAATCAATTGTAAATTATTTGATCTAATCTATATATTGAGAAAAGTGTACAGGATTAACTACGACAGCAGTAAGATATAAAGCAGGTGTTATATCGAAGTCAAGATCGAGGTCTCGTTGGGAGTTCAAGAGTTCACCGGAAGTCCGGACGTTCATCGGAAGTTCTGTCGGAACCAACCGAGAAGTCTAGGAGCTTGCCAAAGAAACTCATTGAAGCTCACCAAGAAGATCATCGTAAAGTCTAGGAGCTTGCCGAGAGTCCGTCGGAGCATTACCAAGAGTTCGTTGGATGTTCGCCGGAAGTATGCCAAAAGCTCACCGAAAGAGCAATTGACACACCGGAACAAGAAGTGCTATGATCATGTCTTAATTATCGTAACTAGAGCATAAATTAAGTTAGGATTGGGAGGTAATCCTAGTAATTTAATTAGGGGCCAACTGGGCCCTTAATAGGGTTGAATTGGGTCAAGCATGTTAGGATCAAGAGCACTAAGAGGGGGGGGTGAATTAGTGCAGCGGAAAACTTTCGACGATTTAAAATGACGTTCGTATAATAATAAGAACGATTTCGGTATGAAAGTCGATTTGGAAATTGCTTTAACTTAAGATCAAGTAAAGTGCAGTTAAAGTAAAGCTATGGAAGTAGTTGCAGTTAAGATAGAGAACAAAATGTAAATGCAAACTGAGATTTAGAGTGGTTCGGTCAATCTTGACCTATATCCACTTTTGGCTTCCTCCTCCGATGAGGTCACCGACGTCCACTAGAGGCCTTCCTTCAATAGGCGAAGGCCAATCACCCTTTTACAGTTTCACTCCTTTTGACAAGCTTAGGAGACAACCCTTACAGATTTTTCACTCCTCTCTTGAATGGTCAAAACTTTGAAGAAAAGAGGGAGAAGAACTTCTAGCCTTTTACAACACTTTTAAGCTCTCAAAATCTCATAATAAATGCTAAGTTTCGGTGCCCTTTCATGCATGAAAGGGTGGGGTTTATATAGGCCCCAAACTGATTTGAATTTGGAGCTCAAAAATGTCAATTCCCATGTTTTCGGGGTCCTGGCAGTACTACCGCCTGACAGAGCTCGGAGACCGAGCTCGGGCGGTACCATCGCCTGTTAGGGGCGGTACTACCGCCCAGTCTCACTCGGAGACTGAGCCCAGGTGGTGCCACCGCCTGACAGGGGCGGTGCTACCGCCCAATCTCACTCGGAGACTGAGCCCAGGCGGTGCCACCGCTTGACAGGGGCGGTACCACCGCCCAGCCTCACTTCGAGTCTCGGCTGCTGGGCGGTGCCACCGCCGGCCAGGGAATCTGGGTCCGAATGGGCTGATCCATTCGGCCCAATTTGGGTCTGTCAAGGGCCCAATTGCCCCAAGATTAAGTTAATAGGATCACCTCCCATTTCTAACTTAATCATCATGCTAACTACGATAATTTTCAAGACATTTACTGCAACTTGCTCCGGTGCGTCAATCGCTTCTTCCGTCGAGCTTCCGGCGAACTTCCGGCGATCATCCGACGAACCCTCGGCGATGCTCCGGCGGACTTTCGGCAAACTCCTGGACTTGCGACGATCCACTTGGCGAGTTCCGATGAGCTTCTTTGGCAAGCTCCTGGACTTCTCGGATTTGTTCCTGCAGAACCTCCGATGACCGTCCGGACTTCCGTCGAACTCTCGAACCCCCAACGTGATCATAGTCTTGACTTCGGCGCAACTCCTGTTGCATGTCTTACTTTCATCGTAGTTAATCCTGCACACTTATCTCAACATATGGATTAGATAACAAATGACAATTGACTTCATCATCAAAATCCGAGATTCAACAGAGCAGCCAATTCAGCCCCTAAAAAAAAGGCCGGTGGTGGCACCGCTCGGAAGACCTAGTCTCCCAGGTGGTCTAGGCGATGGTACCGCCCAGACTGGGCAATGGTACCACCAACAGTTATTGCTGCCAGTGGTGGTACCGCCCCTATTAAGCGGTGGTATCGCCAGAGCTCGGTCTCCGAGCTCTGTCAAGTGGTGGTACCGCCCGGACTGCACGGTAGTATCGCCCAGTGTCAAGTGTCAGGCAGTGGTACCGCCAAGTAATGGTGGTGGTACCGCTAGTACCTTGGAAATTCGAGATGAGACACTTTTTGACTCCATTTTTGAAGCCATTGAGGCCTATAAAAACCCCACCCTTTTTGCATGAAAGGGCACGAAAGTATTAGCATAATCTTGAGTCTTTGAAGTGTTAAAGAGTTGTAAAAGTGCTAGAGTTCTCTTCCTCTTTTTCTAAGTATTGAGATTATTCAAGAGAGGTGTGAGACTTGTAAGAGTTTTCTCCTAAACCCGTGAAAAGTAAAAAGCATTGTAAAGAGGTGGTTGGTCTTCACCTATTGAAGGAAGGCCTTTAGTGGATGCTTATGACCTCGATGGAGGAGAAATTCGAAAGTGGATGTAGGTCACATTGATCGAACCACTCTAAATTCTGGTTTACATTTCGTTTTAAGCAATTTACATTACTATAAATCTCCTTAATCTTCTCTTGCACTTTTACGAAAGATCTTAAGTTCAATTTCTCTTCGAAACAGATTAAATCAAAACCATTTTCATTGGAATCGGTTTTAATTGAAATAAAGACTTTTGAAATTTCAAAAGTTTTCCGCTATACTAATTCATCCCCCCTCTTAGTGCCGCTCTTGATCCTAACAATTGGTATGAGAGTAAGGTTCACTCTCGTTTAGTTTAAAACTCAAGAGAGATGACATTTGCCGGTAACCAAGAGAATCATTCAATTACATGTCCGCCCATATTCAACGAGACGGATTACACATATTGGAAGACTAGAATGAAGATCTTTCTAATTTCAATGGATTTTGAGCTATGGAACATTGTCGAAAATGGTTTTTAAAAGTATTCTCTTCTGATGAATGATTGGAGTGAGTTGGAGAAGAAAACTTTCACTTTAAATACCAAGGCTATGAATGTCTTATTTTGTACATTAGATAAAAACAAGTTTAATCGAGTGTCAATTTATGAAATGACTTTTGATATTTGGCACACATTCGAAGTGACTCATGAAGGCACTAGTAGAGTGAAAGAGTCAAAAATTAATTTTTTAGTGCACACTTTTGAGTTATTTTGGATGAAATAGAGTGAGACCATTGAAGGCATGCACACCTGATTTACGAATGTCGTCAATGGTCTAAAAGGACTTAGTAAAAGTTTCTCGGATTTTAAACTTGTTAACAAAATTTTAAAATCCCTTCCAATGAATTGAGACCTTAAAGTAACGACCATTCGAGGGGTCAAAGATCTAAATAATTTTCCTTTCGAAGAACCAATTAGGTCACTAATGACCTATGAGATGACTTGTAAAGCTCATGAAGAGCTTGAGGATACCCTTCCAAAGAACAGAAAGGATGTGACACTAAGAATCTAAAAAGACCACTTGAAAGAAAACTCAAGTGATGAGGACCTTGATGAAGACTTGGCACTCTAAATAAAAAAAATTTAAAAAATTAATAAAAAGGAATAAATTTAAAAATGATACTAAAAATAAATTTGAACCCAAGAAAAATCAAGTAATATGCTATGAATGCAAGAAGTTGGGACATTACAAGGGTGAATGTCTCCTAGCCAAGAAGAGGCAACCAAAGAAGAAGGCTCTTAAAACAACATGGGACGACTTAAGTGCATCTAAAGAAGAGGAGCCAACCAACACCGAGCAAGTTGCTCACTACACACTAATGACCATTGGAGATGAGGTGAATAGTTCATTTGATGCAAATTTATCCTTTGATGAACTATTAAATGCTTTTCATGATTTACTTGATGAATGTAAATTAATTAGTAAAAAATATAAATTATTAAAAAAAGAGCATGCTTCTCTTGTTAGTTATTTCGATAGATTAAAAGTTGAGCACAATGATAGTTTAGCTCAATGTACAAAATGTGATGAACTAGAAATACTTCAAAAAGAAAACTTGCTACTCAAAGAAACCTTAAAAAAATTTGAGGTTGGTAGCAAGTCCTTAAACATGATTATTGTCAACAAGGGTCACGTTCATAGGAGAGGTGGAATCGGATTTGTGAGTAGCTCTCACCAAAATCCGACCACCTTTGTTAAAGGCCCTACTTTGCATGTCTCACCTCGAAACAAATGCAATTTTTATTACAAATTTGGGAACGTAGCTTATCATTGTCCATTTAAGAAATATAATCCACATAAATTAATTTAGGTTCCTAAAAGAACCTCAAATGACTCAATGCAACATGATAAGCTATGTAGATCGATTTTTGAGGCACCCAAGGTTAAATGGGTACCTAAAAATCATCTTTGTAGAAAAATGTATCATCACAAGCTAGGAGCAAGAGATGGTATCTTGATAGTGGATGCTCAAGGCATCTGATCGGAGATCCATATCATTTCTTTAAGCTCACTAGCATAAACGAAGGATATGTCACCTTTTGAGACAACAACAAAGGTAAAATCATTGGCAAAGGAATCATAGGTAACAAATTCAACCTTCTCATTGAAGATGTATTATTAATTGATGGTTTAAAGCATAACCTTTTGAGTATTAGTCAATTATATGATAAAGGATATATCGTTAGATTTGAATCTAATGCTTGTATTATTGAAAAACCATACAAAAATACATCTATGATTACATTAAAATAAAATAATGTATATACTATTGACATTAATGATCTTTGCAATGAAATATGTTTTTCGGTTTTGAATGACAATGCTTGGCTTTAGCATAGGAGATTAGGTCATGCTAGCATGAAACTAATCTCTCAAATCTCATCTAAAGAACTTGTGAGAGGAATTCCTCACATTAAGTTCGTTAAAGATAATGTGTGTGATGCATGTCGACTAGGAAAACAAATAAAAGGTAATTATAAACCAAAGAATCAAATAAGTACCTCTAGACCATTGCAATTGGTCCATATGGACTTGTTTGGATCAATTGCTATATTAAGCCTAGGATATAGCAAATATGCCTTTGTTATTGTTAACGATTATAGTAGATATACTTGGACTTACTTCTTAGCATACAAAAATGATTATTTTAGGTATTTCTCTAAGTTTTGTAAACTTGTTTAAAATGAAAAAGGTTTTATGATTTCGTCAATTCGAAGTGATCACAATGGTGAATTTCAAAACTATGATTTCTAAGAATTTTGTGAATCTAATGAATACAACCATAACTTCTCTACTCCAAAAAATCCTCAACAAAATAGAGTAGTAGAAAGAAAGAAAGGAACTTACAAGAAATGACTAGAACCATGTTAAACGAACATAGCCTACCCAAATATTTTTGCCGAAGCTGTAAATATGACGTGCTATATTATAAATTGGGTTCTAGTAAGACTATTACTTTCCAAAACTCCTTATGAGTTGTGGAACAATAAAAAGCCCAACATCCTAAAGAGCTAATTATATAAGATACATCGAAAGAGATTCAAACTCGTTCATCTCTTAAGAATTTTTATGCCAACGCTGCTTTTCTCTCCCAAATTGAACCTAAATGCATTGACGAAGCCATGAAAGATGATTCATGGGTCATCGCAATGCAAGAAGAATTGAATCAATTTGAGAGAAATGAGATGTGAAAATTGTTCTAAGACCAAATGACCATTTAGTTATTGGTACTAAATGAGTCTTCAGAAACAAGCAAGATGAATTTGGTATCGTGGTTAGAAATAAGACTAGATTAGTGGCCAATGGTTTCAACCAAGAAAAATGTATTGATTATGAAGAGACCTTTGCTCCTATGGCATGATTAGAAGCCATAAGGATGCTTCTTGCCTATGCTAGTAGTAATAATTTTAAGTTGTTTCAAATGGATGTTAAAAATGTTTTTATTAATGGTTTTATTTATGAAGAAATTTATGTTGAACAAACTCCTGGATTTGAGAATGATAATCTCCCTAGTCATGTGTTTAAATTGACTAAAGCTCTCTATGGATTAAAACAAGCCTCAAGGGCTTGGTATGAGAGACTTAGCTCATTTCTTATTGAAATAATTTCTCTATAGACAAGGTCGATACTACATTATTATCAAAAAATTTAAAAATAATTTTTTTATTATTTAAATTTATGTTGATGATATTATTTTGATTCCACGAATGAATCTCTATGCGAATCATTTGCTAAAACTATAAGTATTGAATGTTAAATGAGTTTGATGGGAGGATTAACTTTCTTTTAGGCTTACAGGCTTACAAATCAAACAACTAAGTAATGATATTTTTCTTAGTTAAACAAAATATGCTTTAAATTTGCTAAAAATGTTTAATATGGATAGCTCAAAGGCTATTAATACTCCCATGAGTACCTCCACTAAATTAGACATTGATGAAAGTGGAGAAAGCTTTGATCAAAAAACTTATAGGGGTATGATAGGAAGTTTACTATACCTCACTGCATCTAGACTGGATATCATGTTTAGTGTATGTCTTTATGTTAGGTTTCAATCTAATCCTAAGATATCTCATCTTAAAGCAATTAAGAGAATTCTTAGATATCTTAAAGGTGTCATTAATCTAGGATTATGGTATCCAAAATCTGAAAACTTTGAACTAATTACATATGCTGATGCGGATTTTGCTAGATGCAGATTAGATAGAAAAAGCACATCCGGAACATGTCAATTTTTAAGACACGCACTTGTTTCTTGGTCTTCCAAGAAACAAAATTCGGTTGCACTATCTACAACCGAAGCTGAGTATATTACAGCTAGTGCATGTTGTGCATAAGTTGTGTGGATGAAAAATATTTTAGAAGATTATAAGATTCATCTTAAAAATATTCTCACAAAATATGATAACACAAGTGCAATATATTTAACAAAAAATCTCATTCAACACTCTAGAACAAAACATATTGATATTATGTATCACTTTATACGAGATCATATCAATAATCATGATGTAATCTTAGAGTTTATTGATACGAAACATCAATTAGTTGATATCTTTACAAAACCTTTAAGTGAAGAACAATATGATTTTATTAGAAGAGAATTAGGAATGTTAATTTGTCCAAATGCATGAATTTGATGTATATCTTTTTCAGACTATCTTTGTGAATTTCTTGAATGGAGCTTTCATAAGTTTATGCCATATCAAGTTTATTCCATATTCTTGCTCCATCATGTAATAATGTTTGATACATGGAATTCATTGACAAATGGATCTCTCACGGATTTCACTCTTATGAATTTCTTTTTAATGAGAAATGGATTTGATGTGATCATTCATGAAATTTATTTTATCCTTCATATGATGATTCTTTCACATGAATTCTTTCTTAATGAAGGAAGAATTTTTATGAATTTTTTAGTATGAGATGAACACTTACAAGAATGAGGATTTGATTTCACATGGATATCTTGATCCTTGTGAAAATTGAAGCATAATTTAATGAAACTCTTTTATCATTTTTGACTTGATTCAAATCATTTTATAAAATTGGTTCTTAATAGATTTCCTCCCTACTTTCCTTCTTCATACAAAGTTTTGATAAAAAACGAAGCGAAGTTGATATAAGCTATCTCATTAATGTGTATAACTTTTAATGTTGAGAACTTTTGAATGATACCATGTTAAAAATGCTTGAAATATGATTAGTATCGTCAAATAGAAATCGAAATAAGGCATGAATTTTTAACCCGCTTGCATTGTTGAATTATCCTCCTTTTTATTGATGACAAAGGGGGAGAAATGATACCAAAATATGATAAATTGATGACAATGTATGTAATGTATCTTATTATAAATGCTTATGTACATATCATTTGAAACATATTAAAATATGGCAAAAACATATCTATCGTATCAAATTGATAAATGTCTTTCATTAGTAAGATATCATGAGCTTAACGTGCTATATCAAGTTGTTAGTTCTACAACTTGAGCTATCTTATGTGCTTATCATTTGAAACAATATTGAAATATGGTAAAAACTATCTTATCGTATCAAATTGATAAATGTCTTATAAGATATCATAAGCTTAACTTGCTATTTTACAACTTGATAACTTGCCATCTTGCCATAGAATGATGAATTGCTATCTTTGTCATCTCTCATATTTGAAATAGCATACTTACAAAGGATGTCATACCTTGACATCATTTTCTCTCATATTTGAAATATCATACTTAAAAATGGATGTCATACCTTGACATCATTTTGACAAATACGTGGTATCGTATTTAGAATTGAAAAATCATGATAAGTATCATGATATGCATATTGATAAGTTTAAATAAACTTATCTTATCAATTTGATGCTTGAATTCAAAGGTCTTGAATTCAATAGTGTCTTTTCTCAATTATGACATATAGATAGGGGGAGTTAAGGTTAACTCCATCATCAATTGATTGTCATCATAAAAAAGGGAGACATTGTTAAATCTCAAATTTTGATGATAAAATCAATTATAAATTATTTGATCTAATCCATATGTTGAGAAAAGTGTGCAGGATTAACTACGATAATAGTAAGACATAAAACAGGTATTGTATCAGAGTTAAGATCGAGATCTCCTTGGGAGTTCAAGAGTTTGCCGAAAATTCGAACGTTCGTCGGAAGTTCTGCCGGAACCAACCGAGAAGTCTAGGAGCTTGCTAAAGAAATTAATCAGAGCTTGCCAAGAAGATTATCGTAAAGTCCGAGAGCTTGCCGAGAGTCCGCCGGAGCATTGCTGAGAGTTCGTCGGATGTTCGCTGGAAGCTCGCCGGAAAAGCAATTGACGCACCAGAACAAGAAGTGCTGTGAGCATATCTTAATTATCGTAGTTAGAGTGTAAATTAAGTTAGGATTAGGAGGTAATCCCACTAACTTAATTAGGGACCAATTGGGCCCTTAACAGGGTTGAATTGGGCCGAATTGGCTGCAAACATGGGCGATGGTGGCACCTCCCAGAAGACCCAATCTCCCAGGTGGGTCTGGTCATGTTTTTAGTGGCTGGTGGTGGTAGTTATTACTGCCAGCGGTGGTACCACCCCTATCAAGCGGTGGTATTGCCAGAGCTTGGTCTCCGAGCTCTTCAAGAGGTGGTACTGCCCAGACTGGGCAGTAGTCCAGTGTCAGGTGTCAGGCAGTGGTACCGCCCAGTAATGGCGGTGGTATTGCCAGTATCCCAAAAATCCGGGATGAGACACTTTTTGGCTCCATTTTTGAAGCCATTGAGGCCTATAAAAACCTCACTTTTTTCTGTATGAAAGGGCACGAAAGTATTGGCATAATCTTGAGTCTTTAAAGTATTAAAGAGTTATAAAAGTGCTAGAGTTCTCCTCCTCCCTTTCTAAGTGTTGAGATCATTCAAGAGAAGTATGAGACTTGTAAGGGTTCTCTCCTAAACCCGTGAAAAGGAGAAAGCACTATAAAGAGATGGTTGGTCTTCACTTATTGAAGGAAGGCCTTTAGTGGATGCCGGTGACCTCAACGGAGGAGGAATCCGAAAGTGGATGTAGGTCATATTGACCGAACCACTCTAAATTTTGGTTTGTATTTCGTTTTGAGCAATTTACATTACTACAAATCTCCTTAATCTTTTCTTGTACTTTTATGAAAGCTCTCAAGTTCAATTTCTCTTTGAAATGGATTGAATCGAAACCATTGTCGTCGGAATCGGTTTTAATTGAAACAAAGATTTTTGAAATTTTGAAAGTTTTCTACTGCACTAATTCACCCCCCCCCCCCCCCCCCCCCTCTTAGTGCCACTTTTGATCCTAACAATAATCTCATCAACTCTGTTAGGGGCTAATTAGGCTTTGAGCTAGACTAGTTTGGGCTGGATACAAGGCCCAATCAGGATTGCTGGACCTTGTCCGGCAATGGCACCGCTTAGAACACAGTCCCCTAGATAGTCTGGGCGGTGGCACCGCTAGCAGTTAATGCTGCCAGCGGTGGTATTGCCCCTGTTAGGCGATGGTACCGCCAGAGCTCGGTCTCCAAGCTCTATCAGGCGGTGGTACCACCTAGTGTCAGGTGTCAGGCAGTGGTACCGCCAGTACCTCGGAAATCTAGGATGAGACTTTTTGGCTCCATTTTTGAAGCCAATGGGACCTATAAATACCCCACCATTTTCTGCATGAAATTGTAACAAAGTGCTATTATATGTGTGAAAAATTCTAAGTTTGTGAAAAGTGTTGTAAAAGTGAGAAGAGTTCTCCTCCTCCTTCTCTTAGCCTTGTAACCATCAAAGAAAGAGATGTGAGTCTTATAAGGGTTTATCTCCTATACCCGACAAAAGAAGAAAGAACTGAAAAAGGTGATTAGCTTTCGCCTATTGAAGGAAGTTTTTTAGTGGATGCTGGTCACATTGATCGAACCACTTTAAATTCTAGTTTATATTTTATTTTGAGTAATTTACTTTAACTGTAAATCATTTAATAGTAAACTGTTTCTCCTCCTCATCTTGCTTTCACCGCGCTTACACTCTCATACGTTTCAAGTTGTTATCTTTCTGAATTGGTTTTCATCGAACGTACAAAATATTTTACGAAATCGACATCTTTACTGCTACACTAATTCATCTCCTCCCCTCTTAGTACTGCTCTTGATCCTAACAAAGATCACATCTTACTCCAACACTACTTCGTATATCGAAGTATGATATGTGACAAATGATATAATATAATAAATTATCGATATCTTAGCAACACAATTTGACAATGCATTAAAAGAGAATATTTAGAATAAAAAAAAAATTTGAATCGATGAAAGAATTATTAATGACCTCGAGATATCTATATTCAAACACATAATTAAATAAGCATTCATGAATATATAACTTGAGTAACTATCTCAAATATCCGATCTTAATTCTCATGAGTGTGCCTCCAATTCTTGTGGCCACTAGCCACTCACTATAAAAGCACCTAGGTACATCATTGTTTGACATCTAATCTATTTTAATTAATTTTTTTTAAGATTCAATATTCGATCAAATCATCTAGTCTATTTGCTAACTTAACTATTAAAGAGACTTTATCAAACTTGTTTCAAATATAATTATACAGGATTTTAATACTTAGATTTTGCGCTCTCATCCATGTCAGACTGTGATGTACTCCGGAAAGGATCACAGTTGGTCCGAATCACCGAGGGAACAGCTGAATTGCTAACCGTTTAAGGAGTATTGATCTCCACTAAAATATTCAATCCTGTATGTGGATAAACATGATATGCTTTTCTACCGTTGAAACTTACAAAGGTCATGGGACTACAAAAACGGAAAACTTGGGCGGAGGAGGATGAGAACTATACAAAGGCTTCATAGTATGCCGACATTGCTGGTCCTGGAGGGAGCGGGCGATCTCATCGGCGACAATAACAACGAGATCCAACCATCCATCAAGTGCATCCCACACCATGTTCATTATGTACATCGGGCATGGCCATTGGCAGCAGCCCGAACTTGTTCCTTGTAACCTTTCTCTCCAGTTCTTGAGAACAACTATACCTTCCTCATAAGAGCTCATTCTTACTTCTCAACTGCAGCATCAACAAAAAATCCTAAAAGTCAATACATACAAAGGAACAAAGTAACACTACCCAAGAGATTTATTTTTTTGCATGGCACTAAAACAGATTCTTCTGAAAGAATCTGTCCTGCCAATAAAGCAAGGCAAGCAAGGAATAACTGATGTAGTTAACTTCTTAGTGTATTTGGAGAAGAAATTGGAGGCTCGTCGAAGGCAAAAAGAAACCGCAAGACATTAATCTAGGTGATCCTATGAAATGATAGGAAGAGAGGAGAAAGAATTTAGTTCCTCTTTACAAATAAGACAGCAATCTTGATTAAAGACGGTACCTTGCAGATCAAACAGAAATTCCTAAACAGATTACATCAAAAAGTATGCATCGTTAAACAAGATATAGGTATTTGATTTCAATCTTGGGATAAAAGATTGCTTCCGCATTTTAATACAGCATATTATAGTTTTTATGCTTACAATTGGTATTAGAGCCTAGGTTCTTGAGATCAAATATATTAGATCTATTGTTTTATTTACGATGATTGAAATCTTTATTCTCGATCGTCGTTTGACCTCATTGCGAATCTGTGGCAAAGGTTGCGTTGGGCAACGTGCGTACCGCAGTGCATGCAGCAACCGTATGTGGGCATCACAGTGCCCATGCGACGGTCGACCGCACGAAGGCAGACAGCCTCGGTGGCGGCCATGCGCGCGGGTAGGTCGTGCCCATGCGATGACTATGCACGGGCAGGAACACCTGCAGCGGCCACGCGTGGGTAAGCGGTAGTGTCGCGATAGCCGCGTGCTGGCAGTGGCAGCGACGCAATGGCCGCGTGTGGGCAATGGTAGTGTTGCAGGCAGCACGCGTGTAGTGGCAGCACCGTGGCGGTAGTGGCCACGTGCAGGCTAGAACTGCCGCAAGCAATTGCGCATAGGTGGTGGCTATGTGCAGGCAGCCGTGCCATAGGTAGTAGCACAACGGCGACGACGACAAGGCAGATTAGGGTTTTTAGTATAATTATGATTTTGCCCTCGAGGCTAGGGTTTTGCAAAATTATAGTTTTGCCCTTTGCAAATTTCATTTATGTTCTATCAACATATTTATAGTTTTACTCTCGTGTCAAATTTCTACCAAATGATAGTTCTACCCTTCATAAATTGCATATTTCTGATTTATATCCTATCAAATATTTACAGTTTTATCATTATGAAAATTAAGAAATTTAGTTTATATTCTCAATTATAAAATTGATAAATATGATTTATTATAATTATGATTAAATTTAATCATGATTATATTTTTGATTATTTGATTGGATTTAATTTTGATTAAAAAAAATATAAATTATGGTTTATTTATAGTTTTCTCATATGAATTATTGATTATACATGTGGTAAATAAAATCCAATTATTATTCTTGGATATTCATTTAGTTATTCACATGTATATATTTGAAATTGTGAAATAATGTTTACATTTCACATGAAGGCATGGTTTATATGTTATCATGATTATCATATGAGTTTTCTTTTGTTGATTAATGTTTAATAATAATTATTATTATTATTTTATTATTGAATTGCTTAGCATTAATGTTCAATAATTATTATTATTGTTATTCTATTATTGAACTGCTTAGTATACATTAAAAAAATTTGATGAATATTATTTGTAATTCATCTCTCGAAGTTTTATCTGACTTGTAGCTACCAAAGTGGCCTGGGATGATAAGCTTTTGTGATGTAAATTACAATAAAAATTTTGTCATTTATAGGATATTTTAAATTATATTTTAATTATTGTATTGGTCTTGTAGCCACCAAAGTGACTTAGACCAATGATTTATAAAATAATATTAATGAATTAGTCCTAAATGACATTGAGGAAATAATATTCATAATGGCACACATAATTAGGAGATTTAAATAATCTCAAAGGAGAATCTACTTTAAATAATTATGTGATGGGGTAGGATTATACTGTTCTGGATATCCTTGTAATTTAGGTTGTATACCCTAAGGTAACAATCCTATTCCACAAGGATGGTATCAGTTATCCATAAATGATCTTGAGTGAACACTAGATATGTCAATATTTCACCCAAATGTGTAATATAGATGATATCAATAGTTCATCAAATTTTAACAAACTCAAAGCATTAATGTTATTCTATATTTTTACAATGGTATTTCCACCCATACATTCTTATGCTTCTTAGTGTCCCTATATTCTCTAGATCAAATTATTCAGAATTTTTATAGCATGTGAAATTTACACTAGGTGTATTAGATCTTGATTTAGTATTGATTGTTAAAAAGCTTGCAGACTTGACTGATGAAAGTACTGTAGAACAAGTTAATGAAATGAAGGCTTGGGAAAGATCTGATAGGCTTAGTTTAATGTTCATAAGAATGACAATTGCAAATAACATAAAGACTTCATTATCAATTGCAACTAGTGCATAAGAATATTTAAAGGTTATTGAAGACAGATTTAAATCTGTTGATAAGTCATTGATTGACACATTAATGAAAGAACTGACTATAGCTCAATATGATGGCACTCGAGGAATTCAGGATCACATTCTCAATATGGTTGACAAAACTGCAAAACTTAAAACATTAGGCATGAATGTTAATGAGTTTTTCCTCGTATAGTTTATTCTCAATTTCCTTTATTCTCAGTTTGGCCCATTCAAGATTCACTACAATATAAATAAGGATAAGTGGGACTTGAATGAGTTAACTAGCATATGTGTTCAGGAAGAATTGAGATTAAAGCAAGAAAGTTCATATAATGTCATGATAGCTACTTAAGGAGCTGGTAACAAGAAAAGAAAATTGAAGCATCACTAATCAAAGAAATTTGCTGGGTTTGAAAATGTTAAACAAACTAATGAAAAGAAAGCCTTCATTGTAAAGTGCTTCTTTTATGGTAAGAAATGACATATGAAGAAGGACTATATTAAACGCAAGACTTAGTTCAAAAAGAAAGGTATTAACTCGACTTTTGTATGTTTTGAATCAAATATTACAGAAGTTCCTTCTAATACTTGGTGGATTGATTCTGGTGCTTCAACTCATGTTACCAATAACATGTAGGGATTTCTTTCAATTCGGAAACCAAAAGAATATGAAAAATTCATCATTATGGGAAATCGTCTTAAAGCGAAAGTGATATCAATAGGAACTTATCGTCTACACTTAGAGATGGGTCACTTGATGGATCTTATTGACACATGTTACATTCCTACTATTTCTAGAAATTTAGTTTTCCTATCTAGAATTGATGAGTTAGAATATTGTCTTTCTTTTGGTAGTGGTAAACTCAGCATATTTTATGCTTCAACAAAAGTTGGTTCTGGAATTCTGTGTGATGGTTTGTATAGAATTATTTTAGATTTTGAGTTTGCAAAGACATTAATGACCCTACAATCAAGTGTTGGATTGAAACATAGTTTAAATAATAAAAAATCTTCTATATTGTGGCATAGACGATTGAGGCATATCTCCAAAGAAAGAATTGAAAGATTAATGAAGGATAATATTTTGGAACATTTAGACTTCACTGATTTTGATGTTTGTATAGATTGCATTAAGGAAAAACAAACTAAACATATAAAGAAAAATACCACAATAAGTAAAGAACTCATTGAGATTATTTATACTGATATCTGCGGACCACTCTATATTCCTTGTTTTAGTGGAGAAAGGTATTTCATCACATTTATAGATGATCTATCCAGATATGGCTATGTTTATCTAATACATGAAAAGTCTCAAGCCATTGATACTCTTGAAGTGTACATAAATGAGGTTGAGAGATAATTAGATAGAAAAGTTAAAATTATCAGATCTGACAAGGGTGGTGAATTTTATGGCAAATATGATGGATTTGGTCAGAATATTGGTCCTTTTGCTAGATTCATAGAACAACGGGATATTTGTGCTCAATATGCATTACCAGGTGTGCCACAACAGAACAGTATTGTTGAAAGGCGAAATCGTACTATTATGAATATGGTTAGGAGCATGATGAGTTATTCCTCTATACCTGAGTCGATGTGGGGTGAAGCTCTTAGGACAGCTATGTACATCTTGAATAAGGTTTCTAGTAAGTCCGTTTCATCGACTCCATTTAAGTTATGGACTGGTAGGAAGCCCAGTCTAAGTCATTTACATATTTGGGGGTGTCCTGCAGAGATAAGAGTATTCAATCCACATGAAAAGAAATAGGATCTA
Organism: Musa balbisiana; assembly: GCA_004837865.1. Taxonomy (NCBI): domain Eukaryota; kingdom Viridiplantae; phylum Streptophyta; class Magnoliopsida; order Zingiberales; family Musaceae; genus Musa; species Musa balbisiana. The sequence continues at coordinate 16,162,868 of CM017195.1, read as the reverse complement.
AGAACTATTTCTGGATATTTTATTAGTTATCTAGAAAAATCCAAGAGATACAGATTTTATTGCCCTAATCATAGTATGAGGATTGTAGAATATGGTAATACAAAATTTCTAGAAAATAGCGAAATCAGTGGGAGTGAAAAATCTCAGAGGATCAATTTTGATATTAAGGAGATTCAGGTTAATTCTCCTATATCATCTCCTATTCAAGATATTGTTGTTCCCCAAATTAATGAGTGCATTGACGAGGTTGAACAACAAAATAACATCGAAGAACTCTCATATGATGTTGATGTCATCGCTGATGATATTGTAGAACAATCACAATCGGCAGCTTTAAGAAGATCTCAAAGGAAAATGAATTATGCCATTTTTGATGATTATGTAGTATATCTACAAGAATCAAATTATGATATAGGAATAAAAAGAGATCTCTTATCATTTTCACAAGCCATAGAAAGTAACGATTCTGAAAAATGGTATAATACAATGAAAGAAGAGTTAAAATCAATAGTCCATAATGGTGTTTAGGATCTCGTTGAATTACCCCATAATTGTAAAAGAGTTAGTTGTAAATGAGTCTTTAAGACAAAACATGACTCAACGGGCAATATCAAACGATATAAGGCCAGACTTGTGGCCAAAGGTTTTTCTTAAAAATAAGGCATCAATTATAATGAGACTTTTTCTCCAATTTCTAGAAAGGACTCATTGAGAATCGTCATAGCATTAGTAGCTCATTTTGATCTTGAGTTGCATTAGATGGATGTGAAAACAACATTTCTGAATGGGAATCTAGATGAGGAAATCTATATGGAACAACTTGAAGGATTCATTGAAAAGAAAAAAGAAAGTTGGGCTTGTAAACTTAAGAAATCCATTTATGACCTTAAACAAGCTTTTAGACAATGATATATAAAGTTTCATAATACCATTACTTCCTTCGGATTTAAGGAAAATATTGTTGATCAGTGTATATACCTGAAGGTAAGTGAGAGCAAGTTTATTATATTGGTCTTATATGTGGATAATATTTTACTTGCCAATAGTGATCTTAGTTTATTGTACGAAACCAAGATATTTCTCAACAAGAACTTTAAGATGGTTGATATGAATGAGGTAGCCTATGTTATTGGCATTGAGATATTCAGGGATAGATTCAAGGATTATTAGGATTGTCTTAGAAAAGATATATTAATCGTATCTTGGAGATATTTAATATGCAGTTTTGCTCAATCAATGATGTACCTATTACTAGAGGTGAAAATTTTAGTCAAAACTAGTGCTCAAAAAATGACTTAGAAAAGAATCAAATTAAGAATATTCCTTATAAGTGCGTAGTTGAAAGTCTATTATATGTTCAAACTTATACAATACTAGATATTAATTTTGCAATTGTAATATTGGGAAGATACCAAAGCAACCCAAGAATAGAACATTGGAAAGTTGCAAAGAAAGTAATGAGATCTCTACAGGGGACAAAATATTATATGCTTAATATAGGAGATCAGATCAGCTTGAAGTAGCAGGATATTCAGATGCTGATTTTGCAAATTGCCTCAATAGTAGGAAGTCCACTTTAGGATTTGTATTCTTGTTAGCTGGTGGGACAATTTCTTGAAAAAGTGCAAAGCAATCACTTATTGCATCATCAATAATGGAAACTGAATTTGTGGCATGCTTTGAGGCCCACAAATTAAGCTTTATGGTTGTGAAATTTCATCTTAGGACTTGGTGTGGTTGACTCAATTGTCAAGCTATTGAAGATATTTTGTGATAACATCGTAGTAGTTTTTTCTCTAAAAATGAGAAGTACTCTAGTGGTTTCAAGCACATTGAGATAAAGTACTTGGTGGTTAGAGAAAGAATCCAGAAATAACAAGTATCAATTAAAAATCTAAGCACCACTATGATGATTGCTGATCCATTGACAAAAGCCTTAAGCTTGTGAGCAAGTCATAGAAGATATGATGATGCATATTTATGTGGATGCTATTATTGACATTCTTCTTGCTTAAGTTATTTGTTTCTACTATCTTGTTTACATTTATGTTTATGCATATTATGGTTGAATATAATAACAGGATTGTCTTGACAAGACAAAATTATAGGGGTCATTATAGACTATATTAGGAAAGACTTATAATGTTATGGTACATAGAAAGGAATATGACATTAATGATATACAATTGCTATGACTCGCATTGATAGTTGGATTTAATATAGTATTATTGTGTTTAATGGACTTATTGACTTGTTTCAAAATTCATGGTCATGCATAAAATGCTTTTCAAAATTTTTTGGAATCCAATTAGATAAAATTGTTTTCAAACAAATTTTATTTTTTTTAATTAATGGGCTAAGTGGGAGAATATTAGATTTTGTGGCTCTTTATTATTGGATAGGATATATATAATATAGCTAATTAGATTCTGATGAAATATTTTAGCCAATAAAATAGAAGTCTACTTAAAGTAGGATTCCTTAGGAAATAACCTTGATGGAAGAAAATCTCCTAATATTTTATCCTAGACCCTCTTCTCTCGTCTATAAATAAATAAGACCTTGATGAGGGATCTTAGTTTTCTTCTCAACTCTCTCCCTAATAGATGGCATCAAACAAAGATCCCTAAATAGATGACATCAAAAGGTACATATTATTAAATAAGATCTAATTATTTGATTTTTAATTTTAATAAAAAAATTATTTTTATATTTTAATATAATATATTATAATTTTTATACTTACACGTTGTCGATATACTTCAGACAGCAAAACGGCGAAGGAAAAGGAGATTAGGATTAAGTCTCGTCTACTATATTCTGCTCTTCAAGTAGACACTGTTTCTGTCGTCTTTGACACGACACATAAGGAGAGAGAGGCACAATCAAACAGATATCCATGAACAACGCCGTTAGATCGAGATCCAATGGTACGGAGCAGGAGCAGATATCTATTGGCTGTCCATATTTATGCACTACAAACTTTGTTCATTGTATAAGACTGGCAGCTTTCAAATCCTTGGAGTCGATAAGTTGGACACTGCCATCAGAGAAATGGACTGTTTGGGAATTTTCAAAGAGGAGGATTGTATTTATCTTCACATCATAAATAATGAACTCAGTGTCCTTAATTGGCCGACCCATATTAATTGGTGCACCAAGTCTAAATCTAAATTGCCTGAAGAAATAATAGATAAATTACCAAGACTTTCATACGTCAGTCATTTATAGAAGAAGGCAAAATGTTCTTTGGTGCCAATTATGTGAATGATATTCTATCATAATTATTTTTGGGCTCTTGATTCCTCCTCTAATCAGTAGGACTACTCTTTTTGTCTCCAATCTTTAGAAAGTTTTTTTATGGGGATAGGTCTGATCTAGTTGTGGAGTCCTTAACTATATCTCCTGATTGGTCTTAACAAAAGTTCTGAGCTAAATATATCTACTGTAGAATTTAACAAAAGGGTAATGACATTATTTTAATAATTCTATTTTGCCTGCTGTCTCCACATTTCAGGTTAATAATTCTTGAGAAACATAACATTTCCAAGTTGTTTGACTTCGGAGATATAGAGCTCTATGGAATAAAATTTGTAAACTTTATTATCTTATAAAATTAATATATATTTAGTGTTGGGGAGAACATTCGAGACAATATTATTATTATGGCAGATAACTTAACATATTTTTGTTTTGTCAAATTCTTCGCAAGAGACTTCTCCTATCTTTATCAAGCTTGATATTGAAAAAAATATATAAGATCATTGGTTTTAGGATGATTTCTCGGAAGAACCCTTCTCTTTCCTCTTTTCCAAAGAAGTACTTCTATGGTATGGGAGAGTCTGATCTAGTTGTGGAGTCCTTAACTATATCTCCTGATTGGTCTTAACAAAAGTTCTGAGCTAAATATATCTACTGTAGAATTTAACAAAAGGGTAATGACATTATTTTAATAATTCTATTTGCCTGCTGTCTCACATTCAGGTTAATAATTCTTGAGAAACTAACATTTTCCAAGTTGTTTGACTTCGGAGATATAGAGCTCTATGGAATAAAATTTGTAAACTTTATTATCTTATAAATTAATATATATTTAGTGTTGGGGAGAACATTCGAGACAATATTATTATTATGGCAGATAACTTAACATATTTTTTGTTTTGTCAAATTCTTCGCAAGAGACTTCTCCTATCTTTATCAAGCTTGATATTGAAAAAAATATATAAGATCATTGGTTTTAGGATGATTTCTCGGAAGAACCCTTCTCTTTCCTCTTTTCCAAAGAAGTACTCCCCTTTTTCATATTTTCCCATCAGTGTCTTATTTTTCCATATTTTCCAATCGACCCTTAACAAGACACAACAACAACTCATGTTTTTTTTTTTCAGTGGGTACGTCCATAGAATAAATCGGTACAATTCCTCATATTTTCTAATCGGCTTAAAATATTATAAATCTATTTAAAAATAATATAACTAAAATAGAAGTCTCAATGATTGATGTTATTCTTCCTAAACCAATAAAAATACTTATTTGAAATCATATTTTTATACATGAGCTACTTTTTTTGGTTTTGAGACAATTTACCTTAGTTACAATTTTTTAAATATATTTATAGTATTTTTGATGGAGGTCCCAAAAACACTGTAAGCCTATTTAAACATTGTAATCGATACTGTAAATCTTATCCATGAGGAATTGGACCCATTTATCTTATGAAATGATCCATAGGGAATCCACATATACTACTCCAATTATTAGAGACTATGATAAATTATTGAATCTTAAATTTTGATGATGAAACCAATTAATAGTATTGATCTAATATTCGTTGAGTGACACAGGACTAACATCGATCAAGAGAGGTAAATTGATTAAAGCAAGAAGAATCATGTTAGGCCGGAGTGAACATGTCAGAATATTAGACATCGGGCCGGAGGAATGGTCGATGTGTCGGCAAAAGACTTCGGGCATCGGGCCTAGAAGAGTGGACATTGCGCTAAGAAGATTGGAGTTACGGAGGTCAACATGTCGATTGGGCAAAGGCCGCAAAAGAGATGATGCACTGAAAGATCAGACGAAGCGTCGGAAGAACCAATAACATGTTAGACAACACATGATTGTGCTTGTAATATTTTGCCTAGATCGAGTTAGTTTAGATTTAATTGAGTCGGTATTGGGGTGAAACAATGCCAACTCAATTATGGGCCATTTGGGCCTAAATTGAGAGTGGTTTGGGCTCATCGGGAGGCCCATTCAATGACCTAAATGTTGGGCCAAGCGATGGTACCACCAGAACAAGTGGTAGAATTGCCTGTGAGTTGGAAAACTCGAAAAACTCGGTCTCCGAGGTTGTCAAGCAATGGCATCGCCAATCTGGGTGAGGTACCACCCAGACATAGTCTCCCAAGCGATAGTACCGCTAAATTGGGCGGTGGTATCGTCCAATGTCAGGCTGCAGGCAATGGTACCGCCCGTACTTTGAAATCTCAGGAGTTTGAATTTTGTGTAAATAAGAAATCTCATATTGTGAAATCTCAAGAGTTTAAATACTCTAGCTATTCCTACATGGAGTAATAAGAAAGGAGATAAAAAAACTTTGTATTTCTAAATTAAAAACCCTTATAAAGTGTAGAGTCCCTCCTCCTAAAGTTTAGAGACCGTTTTAAGGGAGACTATGAGGGAAGCTTTGTAAAAAGGGGTTATAAAAGTTTTCTTCTGAGCTTGCAAAAAGAGAATAAGTTATAAGAAGAAGGTTGGTCTTTGCCTATTGAAGGAAGACCGTTAGTGGATGCTGATGGCCTCGACGGAAGAGGAATCAGTAGAGTGGATGTAGGTCACTATGACCGAACCACTATAAAATAGTTTGCATTTCTGTTTTGCTATTTATCTTTATTACAAACCTCTTTACTTCCTTATTACTTTTGCTACACATCCTTCCGAATATATTTTAAATTAACATCCTTTCCGAAATTGGTGTTAATTGAATGAAATATATTTGAACCGATGTTTTTAATCCGCTGCACTAATTCCCCCCCCCCCTCTTAGTGCCGACTCGTTCCTAACAGTTAGTATCAGAGCCTTGTTTTTCTCATTTAGTTTAACACCTAAAGAGAAATCACTCTTTTCGGCTTTCAAGAGGGTCATTCTCTCATTCGTTCTCCCTTGTTCAATGGGAAGGACTACACATATTGAAAAACTCAAATGAGAGTTTTCTTGCTTTCTTTAGATTTGAATTTATAGAATATTATCGAAAGAGGTTATAAAAGGTCTTCTCTTCCAATGAACTATTGGAATAATTTGAAGAAGAAGACTTTTTCTTTAAATGCTAGAGCTATGAATGCTCTATTTTATGCTTTAGATAAAAATGAATTCAATCGGGTTTCTACATGCGAAATGACTTTTGACATTTGGCACACACTCGAAATCACACACAAAGGCACTAGTAGAGTTAAAGACTCTAAAAGTAATTTTTTGATACATGATTTCGAGTTGTTTCATATGAAACTAAGTGAAACTATTGTTGATATGTACACTCATTTTATGGACGTTGTCAATAGTCTAAAAGCACTTGACAACTAGTTTTCAAATTTTGAACTCATTAATAAAATATTGAGATCCCTTCCAAAACGTTGGGATCCTAAAATAACAACAATACAAAAAGCAAAAAATCTTAATATTTTTCCCATTAAAGAATTGATTGGGTCTTTAATGACCTATGAAATGAATTGCATGGAATAAAATGAACTTGAGAATAACCTTCCAAAGAATAGGAAGGATTGTACACTTCGAACAAAAGAATACTACTTGAGTAATGACTCACGTGATGATGATGATGACCTTGAACTCCTCACAGTGAAGCTTAAAAAATTCTTAAAATAAGAATCAAAGAATAAAAACAAACTTAAGAAGAACACAACTATTTGCTATGAACATAAGAAGAAGGAAGCACTTTGGGACTTGAGTTTTGTTATGCATTTCTTCTCTTATTTTGTTGTTGTTTATAATGACAAAAGGGAGAAAGAAATTGCTAGCATATTAAGAGATTGATAAATCAATTAATGTCATTTTGAATCTCTTAAAAATGATTTCGATGACTTGATAATTTGAATTTGAATGAGTTTTATTGAAATCATGGTCTTGATTTCTTATAATTACTTTATATTCTTTTTGCTTAATCAAGATCTCTTCTTTTTACCCCTACAATTTTTCTTGATATTTTATTTAAAGAGAAGATTTACTATATGAATCATGTCTTTTGGTATTCACATGATCTTATCTTTCATTATATGATTTTTATATTTCCTTGTATTTATGAAGTATATCTCATCATCAAAATTCTCTTGATATTTTTCCTATGATGATATTAAATTATGCATGAAATACCTCATGAATTTATGTTGATGCATACAAATGAGAAGTTATGATCATGCATGGTAGGATATAATGTAATTTGACATTTTGATGCCATTATGATTTGAATTATTTATGATTTGGAATGATGCATGCAATACTATAATTTATTACTAAAATGATATATCATGAATGCTTGAGTATCATATATGGTATGCCCAAAGTGATGATTTATTTTTAATATCATATATGAAATAAGGATGAAATGTAATATTTTGAAATTATGCATGTTTTAATTTGAAACTATAATGATGCATAAATATATTGAAATAAGATTGATACTTTACCTTTATCATGATTTGAAAATTATTATAAAGAGAAAAGAAATTACAAAATTATTTTCTTCCCTTCTTTTTGACAATGACAAAGGGGGAGAAAGAACTTAGCTTGCATATCTAAAACTTATTAGCTTGCCCAACTCAAAAGAGAAGTAAGAATTACAAGCTTGCACATCTCAAGTAGATGCAAAAACATGCTAGCTTGCTCATATCAAAAGAGAAGCAAAAATTGCTAACTTGTAAATTTCAAGAAGCAAAAGTTGCTTTCTTGAACATCTCAAATATTACTAGCTTACATTTCTAAAATGATGTAAAAAATTTGCTAGCTTGCATGATGTAGAACTTGCTATCTTAAACATATCTAAAAATTGCTAGCTTACAATATCAAAAGAAGCAAAAGTGCTATCTTGCCTATCTCAAGAGGTAAAATATGCTAACTTGCACATCGAGCAAAAATTTACAAATATGCAAAACTCAAAATTGTTGCTAGCTTGCATGATGATTTGGTGATTATGCATGTTGTAAAGTAATGAAAAAATATGCTAGCATGTATGTTGTAAAACTTGTATATCTAAAAAAAAGAACAAGTTGCTTAGATGATGCACTTCACCTTTTTGTTAATGATGAAGGGAGAGAGGTATGATGATGTTAGGCATGATATGGTTTTATGATGATATATTGCTTGGATGTCTGAATCCAAGGGTTCTATCAATAGGGCATATTGATAGAGGGAGTTAAGACTAACTCCATCATCAATTGGTTGTCATCATCAAAAAAGGGGAGATTGTTGAATTTCGAATTTTGATGATGAAACCAATTAATAGTGTTGATCTAATATGCATTGAGTGACATATGACTAACATCAATCAGGAGAAGCAAATTGATTAAAGCAGGAAGAATTATGTTGGGCCGGAGTGAACATGTTAGAATATTAGACGTCTGGCCGAAGGAACGATTGACGTGTCGGCAGAAGGCTTCGGGCCAAGAATTTGGGCATCGGGCTTAGAAGAGCGAACATTACGCCAAGAAGATCGAAGTTACGGAGGTCAACATGCTGATTGGATAAAGGCCACAAAAGAGGACGAAGCGCCGAAGGATCGGACGAAGTGCCGGAAGAACCAATGACATGTCGGACAACACATGATTAGTGCTTATAATAATTTGCCTAGATCGAGTTAGTTTAGGTCTAATTAAGTTAGTATTGGAGTGAAACAATACCAACTCAATTAAGGGCCAATTGGGCCTAAATTGAGAGTGATTTGGGCTCATTGGGAGGCTCATCCAATGACCCAAATGTTGGGCCAAGCAGTGGCAACCAAATGAAGCTCTAGCCTATGAGCCCTTAGTTCTCTCCTATTTATAGAGGTCCCTTGTCAACTTAACCCTAATGGATCCTACTCTATTGTGTATTGGATCTTCATTCAACTACCCAAGCCTCTTAGATTAGTGGATCTCTATCTAATAATCTCTCAATAGCTCTTATGGATCTCATTTATAGGATCCAATAATTCAGGGGCTTATTGGATATCTAATAAGAGGGGCTCCGATGGATATCTTATATTTGAAACTCTACTCATCGTGACATCTACCATATGTGTGTGACCCTCCAAGCCCAATATCGAGTTGGTCGTGAGTCATACTTATTAGAACTCCTTCTAACCCAATGGTGTCTATGTACTTGGACTAGGATAAACCAAACATCCTCTTGGATCTATCTCTATAGATTAGAATCCCTAAGATATAGGATGTTTCCCCTAAGTCCTTCATGGAAAAGTGTCTAGATAACCAAACCTTTATTATGGATAGCTGTCATCCATATATAGCACCAAGAAAGCGCTCTCACTTACCTTCCTATACACACAAGGCTTATCTTCGTTCTTAAAGAAGTCATAAGATCTGATCGCCTTATCAAATCTTATGTTCCAACTTCGAGATGCTTACTTCAGTCTATAAATAAACCTAAGCAACTTACACACCCTATCTGGGTAGTCTTTGGACACAAATCCCTCAGGCTATAACATATACATCTCCTCGAGGTTGCCATTGAGGAACACCGCTCTCATGACTACAAAGACTTTATGGTCATTGAGAGGATAAAAATAATGCCCATTAGTTTCCATTCCATTAATAACTTTAAGACCAGGCTATTAGGAAAGCAATTGGTACTAAGAGGGTGAATTAGTGCAGTGGTAAAAATTACATCGGTTCAACCCAATTAAGGGACAGTTTGAGCCCAATTTTGGACTATGTTGGGCCAAGAAAAAGGCCTAAATAGTGACCAAATTATTATTTTCATTGAATCTTGATTTATGACATATAGTCGAATTCAGTTTTCAAATATTTTATCATGGCTTAGGCCTGATGGGCTAACTGGCCTATTAACTTTTTTTGGTCTAAACTACTGACCAAAATACTTAAACTGAAGGTGATAATAATACACTCATCAGACCCTTATAAGCCAATATTAATCTTGCCCACTTCCGATGTGGGACTAATCGGAGATGTTACATGTCTTCTCTTGCAATGAACCATTGGAATGATTTGGAGAAGAAGACGTTTTCTCTAAATACAAAGGCTATGAATGCCTTATTTTGCGCCTTAGATAGAAATGAGTTCAATCGTGTTTCTACTTGCGAAACAGCTTTCGATATTTGGCGCACTCTTGAAATCACATATAAAGAGACTAGCAAAGTTAAGTATTCAAAAATTAATTTTTTAATACATAAATTTGAGCTTTTTCGAATGAAGCCGAGCGAAACCATTGTTGACATGTACACCCATTTTACAAATATCGTCAATGGTTTAAAAGCTCTTAGCAAATATTTTTCGAATTTTGAACTTGTCAATAAAATTTTACGCTCACTTTCTAAAACTTGGGATTCAAAAGTAATGGCTTTACAAGAAATAAAAAAAATTAAATATTGAAGAACTTATTTTTTCACTTGAAGAACTTATCAGTACATTGATGACATATGAAATGGTACACAATACACATGATGAACAAGACCACCTTTCAAAGAACAGGAAGGATTTGGAACCTAAAACAATTGAAGACCACTTGAGCAAAAGCTCAAGTGATGGTGAACTTGAACTCATTAAGAAATTTAAAAAGTTAATGAAACAAAAATTTAAAAACAAAAAGAATGCAACAACTTGCTTTGAACATAAGAAGAAGAACAAAAATTGGGATGAATCGAGCTCCTCCGAAGACGAGGAGAAAATCAACAAAGGCGAGGTGGCAAACTACGCCTTAATGGCTTTCGACGATGAGGTAATTAAAATTCTTTTGATTTATTTCAAAATTACATGATACTTTTCATGAATTAATTTTAATTTAGTTTAGAATAATTATTTTTCTTGAAAAATGCATGTTTAAAAATGAAAATGCAAAAATTATGATCATGCTAGTAATTTTGAAAATAATAATAAAAATTACATATTTTATGTTAATGGAATAAAATGTTAGATTCAATCTAATGATGATCCTATGAATGTTTTTCAAGAAGAAATAATATGTATCTTGATAATTTTCGATTTTGATTGAAACCATGCTTGATGTCTTAATGAAAATATCAAGAAGTTTGATATTATGCTTAATGATTTAATGATGCATGGCTTTTGTATGAAAAACTAAGCATGAAAAGTTAGATTCACCTAAAAAGAAAAATGCATGCCTAGAACAAACAAAATGATCTTGATGGAAAATGCTTTATGATTGATGAAATCAATTTCGATGATGCATAATGATGTAATTATGTAATGAAAATATTAAATATTTTGAAACCATGTTTTGATGTCATGCCCAAAAGTAGTGATGCATAATGATTATGCTTAATAAAATTTATATTTCGAAATTCTGCATGATGATTTTTGTGATTATCGATCTTTGTCGTAATGAAATTCTTTTTCGGTTTTTAAATAATTGATGCAATGTTTTTATTTAAATAAATGAAAAAAAGACATGCTTGAAGGAAATAAATTATATGAACTAAAACAACTAAAAAGAGGAAAGGTTTCCCCTTGAAAAATTTATTTTTCCTACTTATATCGAGTTTTCCAAAAAGGAGATCAATGATCTATATGTATGCCATTTTGAATCTCTTGAAAGTAATGTTTGAGATTTTGATGATTTTGACCTTTTGAATTTAAATGAGTTTTATTAAAATCAATGATACTAGTTTTATTGGAATTACTTGAGATCTTCTTTATAAATCAAAATCTTATATTTTTCCCTTAGATAAAAATGCATGCCTAGAACAAACAAAATGATCTTGATGGAAAATGCTTTATGATTGATGAAATCAATTTCGATGATGCATAATGATTATGCTTAATGATTTAATGATGCATGGCTTTTGTATGAAAAACTAAGCATGAAAAGTTAGATTCACCTAAAAAGAAAAATGCATGCCTAGAACAAACAAAATGATCTTGATGGAAAATGCTTTATGATTGATGAAATCAATTTCGATGATGCATAATGATTATGCTTAATGATTTAATGATGCATGGCTTTTGTATGAAAAACTAAGCATGAAAAGTTAGATTCACCTAAAAAGAAAAATGCATGCCTAGAACAAACAAAATGATCTTGATGGAAAATGCTTTATGATTGATGAAATCAATTTCGATGATGCATAATGATTATGCTTAATGATTTAATGATGCATGGCTTTTGTATGAAAAACTAAGCATGAAAAGTTAGATTCACCTAAAAAGAAAAATGCATGCAACACTATGATTTTTTTTGAAATAATATGAAAATCAATAATTATCATTTTCTGAAATAATACTCTAGAATGATAATTTGGAATCATGCATGTAATGATGATTTTATATTTTATATAGATGATGATTTGGTATTATGCATGCATTACTTTAACTTATGATAATGATGCATGCAATGATGAAATATACATGATAAAATAATTGTTTTAACATTCGTGACTTGAATTTTCATCTATGCTATTTTCCTTTGTCATGATTTGTAAATTATAGTAAAGGGAAATGAATTATACGATTGTATTGTTATTCCCTTCTTTTTGACAATAACAAAGGGGGAGCAAAACTTGCTAGAAAATAAATTTGCTAGCTCGCACAATTCAAGAAGAAAACAAGAATTACATTTCTCAAAAGAGAAGAAAGAACTTTGCTTCTTGAACATCTCAAACTATTAGCTTCCATGTTATAAAATAATATAACATTTTGTTAGCTTGCAAAGGAAGCAAAAATAATCGCATTTCTCAAAAGAGAAGAAATATGCTATCTTGCACGTCACAAAGAAAAGCAAATATGTCAACTTGCACATCTTTAAATTTGCTAGCTTGTATGTTGTAAAATTTGCATATCTACAACTTGATAGCTTGAATGTTCTAAGCATGATGTAACACTTGCTAAATTTTCTAGCTTATAAATTGCATGATGATAAAACTTGATATTATGTTTTTCATATAATGATTTGAATTTATATCTCAAACCCTTGATAGTTGGAACTTCTCCTTTTTGTTGATGACAAAAGGGGAGAAGTATGATGTTATGCATAAGTTTATAATGACATGTATGATATGTTGCTTGGATTTTTGAATCCAAGAGTCTCTATCAATATGGCATATTGATAGGGGGAGTTTGTTTAAACTCCGGGAGTTAAGGTTAACTCCATCGTTGATTGGTTGTCATCATCAAAAATGGGGAGATTATTGAATCTCGGATTTTGATGATGAAACCAATTGATATGTGTTTATGTTTTAATCTGCATTTTGAGTGACGCAGGATGCTTCGATCAGGATGAGACAATTAAAGCAGGAAAAATCATGTTGTGCCGGAGGATAACATGTCAGAATATTGGACGTCGGGCCGAAGGAACGATCGACATATCGACAGAAGGCTTCGAGCGTGGATTTGGGCATTAGGCCAAGAAGAGCGGACATCGTGCCAAGAATATCGGAGTTGCAAAGTCAACTGGCCGATTGGGCAATAAGCCGCAAGAGAAGACGATGTGCCAAAGAATCGGACGAAGCGTCGAGAGATCAATGACTTGCCGGACAACTTGATTAATGCTTAGTATTAATTGTCTAGATCAAAGTTTGTTTTATATGTGCAGGATTAACTATGATAGCAAGGCATGAAGCAAAATGAAGTTCCGGAGTCAAGGACGCGATCACATTGGAAGTTCGAGAGTTCATCGGAAGTGTGGACGTTCGTCGGAAGTTCTAGAGGAACTAACCGAGAAGTCTCAGAGCTTGCAAGAGAAGCTCATTGGAACTCACCAAAAAGATCATCATGAAGTCCAGGAGCTTGCCGGGAGTCCGTTGGAGCATCACCGAGGGTTCGTTGGATGTTCACCGGAAGTTCGTCGGAAGCTCGCTGGAAGAATAGACATAGGGACTTGTTTAGCTTAGCAAATATTTTAGGATTTCGTAGTTAGCACATAATTGGGCTTGGATTTGTGCCAACCCAATTAGGGGCTAGCTCAGCCCATGTAAGAACTATGTTGGGCCCAATAAGAAGTCCAAACAATGCCCCAAGAAGTCTTACCATCGTGGTACAATCTTCGAGACTATGTCAGGCGATGGTACCGCCCAACACTGGCCCCCAAGCGATGGTACCGCCAGACCTGGGTGGTGGTATTACCCAGGACAGTGTCAGCCAAACTGACACTGGGTGGTGGTACCACCCGTGCCCGGGGAACCCGGGATGAGATGTTTTTAGGCTCCAAGTTTGAATCAACGTGAGGCCTATAAATACCTCTTTTATCCCTAGGTAAAATACACAAGCATAGAGAGTCTAAAAGCAAAGAAACACTGCTGCAATCTCTTTAGAATTTCCCTCCTCCAACTCTAAGTTTAGAATTCTATAAGAGGAGTGTGAGTGCTTTTAAGGGTTGTCTCCTAAGCCCGTCAAAAGGAGAAAAGCTGTAAAAGGGTGGTTGGCCTTCGCCTATTGAAGGAAGGCCTCCAGTGGATGTCGGTGACCTCATCGCAGGAAGAAGCCAAAAGTGGATATAGGTCAAGATTGACCGAACTACTCTAAATCTCGATTTACATTTACATTATGCTCTTTATCTTAACTGCAAACTGCCTCCGTTGCTTTACATCAACTATACTTCCATTTTGATCTTAAGTTAAAGTTCTTTCCGAAATGGTTTTCATCGAAAACAGATTTCATCGTATGAAAGTCGTTTTAACCGACGAAAGTTTTCCGCTGCACTAATTCATCCCCCCCCCTTAGTGCTCTTGATTCTAACAGAATAAACCAACAAAGGCGAGGTTGCAAACTATGCCTTAACGATATTCGACGATGAGATAACCAAAATTTCTTTAATTTATTTCAAAATTACATGATGCTTTTCATGAGTTATTTTTAATTTAGTTTAGAAAAATTATTTTTCTTGAAAATTACATGTTTAATAATGTAATGAAAATACTAAAAATAAAAATTTTATGAATCATGCTTATCCCTCTAGTAATGATCATGCAAATTACATATTTTATTATAAACAAAAAAAATGATTTTGATTAAAAATGCCTTATGAAATCATGCTATATGTGTTTAAGAAGTAATAATCTGTAACATGATGATTTCCATATTGGTTCTCATTTTATGATTTATGAAATCATGCTTATTGAAATAATGTAATGATGATTTGAGATCATGCTTAATTAGTTTATCTTTTAAAATTATGCATGATGATTCTAGTGATTTATGGACTATCAATTTTTATCGTAATGAAAGTGGCTTTTTCGGTTTTAAAAATGATGTATATTTTTGTTTGGTAAAAAGATAAAAGCATGCTTGTATGAAACCAACCACTTAAAATGAAACATCTCTATTTTATTAATTTTGATGAGTCTATGTGTATCATTTTTATGAATCTCTTAAAAATGACTTTGTTGATTTAACAAGTTGAATGATTTGAAGATAAATGATGATTTTTCTTTTGATTATAACTTATGATATATATATATATATATCATCTTGATTTCTCGATATTTGATACATGTGATTTCTCTATGAATCAAGATTTTTTTTTATTAATCGTTCTCCTATGATTCTACTTGGTATTTTCTTAAGAGGAGATTTTCTAAATGAATCATGATTTTTCTTGTGAGTTATTACTAGAGATTTTTTAATCAAGGTCTTTTCTTTGTACTCTTACATTTTTTTTGGTATTTTTTTAAATAAGAGATTTACTATATGAATCATGTCTTTTGGTATTTACATGATCTTATCTCTTATGATATGATTTATTTTTGGATAACTTCTTGTATTCATCACCCAATTAATTTTTCTTGATGAGATGAAATGAATGTGATGAAACAAAATTATGCATGAAATACAAATGAGAAGTTATGATCATGCATGATAGAATGCAATGTAATTTGACATTTAGATACCATCATGATTTGAAATGCTATGATTTGTTGTCAAAATTATGTATCATGAATGCTTGAATATCATGTATGATATGCCCATAGTGATTAATTTATTTGTATCATGCATAAAGTAAGGATACAAATGTATGGTTTTGAAATTATGCATGTTTTAATTTGAAAATATAATGATGCACAAATAAGAATGCCACTATATCTTTATCATAACTTGAAAATAAATGAATCACACTATTGTATTGCTATTCCCCTCTTTTTGCTAATGACAAAAGGGGAGAAAGAAAATTGCTAGTTTGAATGTTGAATTTAGGCAAATTGCTAAATCTCCCAAATGCATAAACTCTCCTTATACATTCTTTTTCGATCATGATCTTGATTTCTTGAATTTTAGACTTGAAAATTTTTTTTAATCAAGATTATTTTCCTATCATGCTTTCTATTTACAAAAAGAAGAAACTTGTCAAAAAAGATATATGATCTTTTAACATTCATTTTTGTTGTTTGCATTTGTCATGATTTGAAAATTAATGTAAAGGGAAAATAATTACAACATTGTATTCTTCCCTTTTTTTTGACAATGATAAAGAGGGAGATAGCTAGCTTGCACAAGTCAAGAAGATACAAAAACTTGCTTGCTTACACATCTAAAGAGAAGCAAAAATTATAAACGTACATATCGCAAAAAGAGGCAAAACTTTTTAGTTTGCTCATCTTAAAAGCAAGAAATGCTATCTTACAATTTCAAGAGAAGCAAAAGTGATATCTTGCCTATCTCAAGAAGCAAAACTTGCAACTTACACATTACAAAAGGAAGCAAGAATTGCTAGTTTGCACACTTCAATAAGAATGCTATCTTGCATTTGTTTTTAAAAACTTGCTACCTTGCACGCTCTTAAATGATATGAATTTGCTAGCTTGCATGATGATTAGACTTGAGATTTATTATGCAATGATTTGAACTTGTATCTCAAACACTTAGAAAGTTACATTTCTCCTTTTTGTTGATTACAAAGGGGGTGAAGTATGATAATGTTATACATAATTTTATGATAACATGGTGCTTGAATTTTTGAATTCAAGGTTCTATCAATAGGGCATATTGATAGGGGGAGTTAAGGTTAACTCTATCATCAATTGGTTGTTATCATCAAAAAGGGGGAGATTATTGAATATCGTATTTTGATGATGAAACTAATTGATAAATGTTTATGATTTGATCTGCGTTTTGAGTGATGCAGGATGCTTCGATCAGGGAGAGACAATTAAAGCAGGAAGAATCATGTTGGGCTAGTGGAACATGTCAAAAGATTGAACGTCGAGTCGGAGAATCGGTTGATATATCGATAGAAAGCTTCGGGCCATGGCTTTGGGTATCGGGCTAAGAAGAGTAGAAATTGTGTAAGGAAATCGGAGTTGCGAAGGTCAACTAGTCGATTGGGCAATAGGCCACAAGAGAAGACGATGCGTCGAAGAATCGGACGAAGCGTCGATGATCCAATGACATGCCGGACAACATGATTCAAAGCTATATAATAATTGTCTAGATTAAAATGGATTTTTATATATGCAGAATTAACTACGATAGCAAGACATAAAGCAAAATGAAGTCCTAGAGTCAAGAATGCGATTTCGTTGGGAGTTCGAGAGTTCGTCGGAAGTCCGGACGTTCATCGGAAGTTCTATCGGAATTGATCGAGAAGTCCAGGAGCTTGCCAAAGAAGCCCATCGGAACTCACTAAGAAGATTGTTATGAAGTCCAGGAGCTTGTTGGGAGTCCGCGGGAACATTACCGAGAGATTGTCGGAAGTTTGCCGGAAGCTTGCCGGAAGAAACCTAGACTTACGAACTTTGTTTAGCTTAGTAAATGTCTTAAAATTCATAGTTAGCACATAATTGAGATTAGAATTGGGCCAACCCAATTAGGGGATAGTTGGGCCCAAGTTTAGACTGTGTTGGGCCAAGAGAAAGACCCAAACAGTGACCAAACAAGTGAAACCTGCTAGTCATAGGTGCTCAGTAAGCCAATCACGTGAGTGAGACACGTGTGACTTGACACGGAATCTTTTTACTAATTATATTTTGGCATTTATCACTTTATATTAACTATTGCATATATACATATATATATTGTGATGTCCTTAGATCTATGCAATGGGAATCAGATCGTGATGAGATCATGATAATGAGACTGATTCATCTTTAAACACATATCCTAAATAATCTCAGTCATAGGTTACTCGAGAGGGATATTGAGATAACCGGACAGACTGGTGTGCTATATACCCGTCCATATGATGGATGCAACTGGTCTCATAACTGCTCGTGTGGGGACACTAGGGATACAGTACATGTGCTTATTGGAGAATGAGTTCATTGTTTGATCCGCTTACGGAATGCTGGATGGTTGATGATGCCTTATTGTTAAATAGCGATCCTGTAGTCACAGTGGTGTATCTAGTCCTTAGACTCGAGACACCAAGGATGTTCTATATGAGTGCTCCACTTTTTGATACCAGACTTATAGGTTTGAATGTCCCAGATCTAGTATAGCTGGTCATTGGGAGTGGCAATCGACCTTACGAGGGCTATTGAGTGTCGATAGAGGATCATCCACTCTTGGCATCATGAGAGGAATATCCCATGTATTCTTGCTCAGACAAATCCCTAGCCAGGGTCATTCAGATTGAGAGAGAAAGAGTTCTCCGGGAGAATCCGATCAGAGCGAGACTCGAGTAGAAACCGTATAGGTCTGACAGCACCATACCCGGTATACAATCTCTGGGATATTAGATGGATGAGGGACTATAGATATAATGGATTGAATTCCCCTATATCGTTTGGGGACTATGGCGTAGTGGCCTAGTGGCCTAGTACGTCCGTAGTCGATGAGTCGAGTGAATTATTATGGAGATAATAATTCACTAAGTCAGAAGGAGTTCTGACAAGTATGACTCATGGCCAACTTGATATTGGGCCTAGAGGGTCACAAATATATGGTAGGCATTGCGATGAGTAGAGGTTCGGATATGAGATATCCACCAGAACCCTTGTCTTATTGGATATCTAATAAGCCATTGAATTATTGGATCCCATGGATGAGATCCAATAAGAGCCCATTAGAGATTATTGGATAGAGATCCACTAATCTAAGAGGCTTGGGTAGTTGGATGCGGATCCAATACTCAATAAGGGAGAATCCATTAGGGTTTGATAGGGGACCTCATAAATAGGAGAGATTCAATGGTTCATAGCCTAGAACCTTTGCTTGCCTCTCATATTCTCCTCCCCCTCTCGACCTCAGAGCAGGTCTGGAATTTTGAGGAGCATCGTCGTAGCCCTACCATGTAGATCACCACTAGAGAGGAGGATGCTTGACCTCCTGCACCCTCTCCTAGAGATCTATAAGGAAACAAGGATATATGATCTCCCAAGGTAACACAATCTATTCTATATGCAGTTTGTTTCACAGATTTTTTATACACCAATTTTCGCATAATGACGAACATCTCTTTGGGAATAGGGGATTTTGTTTTCTTGTTCTTCCACTGCGCATGTGATGTCACCCCTAAGATTTCCCAACAATTCCATTCGGCCCAATTTGGGTTTGTTAAGGGCCTAGTTGGCCCCATATTAAGTTAATGAGATCACCTCCCAATCCTAACTTAATCTACATGCTAACTACGATAATTAAGATATCAATACTACAAATTGTGTTCTGGTGCGTCAATTGCTTCTTCCGGCGAACTTCCCGTGAACATCCGATGAACCCTCGGTGATGCTCCGGTGGACTCCCGACAAACTCCTGGACTTTGCGACGATCCTCTTGGCGAGTTCCGACGAGCTTCTTTGGCAAGCTCTTGGACTTCTCAGATTGTTCCCGCAGAACTTTCGATGACCATCTAGACTTCCGACGAACTCTCGAACCCCCAACGTGATTTTGGTCTTGACTCTGGCTCAACATTTGCTGCATGTCTTACTACCATCATAGTTAATCCTGCACACTTATCTCAACATATAGATTAGATAAACAAATGACAATTCACTTCATCATCAAAATCCGAGATTCAACGATCTCTCCCTTTTTGATGATGACAATCAATTGATGATGGAGTTAACCTTAACTCCTCCTATTTATATGCCATACTTTAGATAAGTCATTCTTGAATTCAAAACCTTTGAATTTAAGAGACATATTGATAAGTTAAGTTCATTTAAACTTATCAATACCCCCATCATGATTCCTATCATGATGTATCTTTCTGAAAATGATGTCAAGGCAAGATATCCATTTTCAAGTCCTATATTTCAAATGTGAAGGATAGCAATCATAGCAATTCATCATATGATAAGATATCAATTTGTAAAATTGTAAATTGAGCTCTAGATATCTTAACATAATGCAAATATGACAATCATAGCAATTCATTCTATCATCAATTTACCACATATTTCTTCCCCTTTATCATTAACAAAAAGGAGAACAATTCAAGTGTAAGCATAGTAATAAGTGTGGTAAAGATTCATGTCAGTTTTCAACAATAAGTGGTAAGATACCATTCATACAAATTATTTTTCAAGCAATCATGACATGGTATCATTCAAACGTTCATTAAGGAGATAGCTTTCATAATTCTTCCTTTGTCATTAACGTTTTGCATGAAGGAGGAAAGCCATTGTGAACTAGCTTTGAATGAAGTTAAAAACGATAAGAGATTAAATCATGCTTCATTTTTACAAGGATCGAGATATACATGTGAAATCAAATCCTTGCAAGTGTTCATCTAAAAAAAAATCTTCCTTCATCAAGAAGGAATTCATGTGGAAGAATCATTACATTAAATCCATTTCTCAATTAAAAATTCAAAAGATAAATCCATGAGAGATGCATTTGTTAATTAATTCTATATCTAAAAAATCATGGAGCATTAATATGAAATAAACTTGAAATCACATAGGCTCATGAAAGCTCCATTCAAGAAATACATTAAGTCTGGAAGAGAAGTACAAAATCATACATTCGGACAATGTTTTATTATAGCTTTTCAATTATAATCATGAAGGTAAACATGTTCATCATCATGGAAACTTTTAGCATCAAGACACAAAATTTCTAACATTAAAGCAAACATGTTATTGAAGCACACAATCTTATCATCATGTAAAATTTGTATCATAAAATTTTTAGCATTGAATTTAAGCGATTGATCAAAGAATCAAGAAAGTCCGAAAACGAAATTTAACAAATTCATACATTTAGACAAATTAACATTCCTAATTCTCTTCTAATGAAATCAAATTGTTCTTCACTTAAAGGCTTTGTAAAAATATCAACTAATTGATGTTTAGTATCATTGAATTCTAGGATTACATCATGTTTAGTGACATGATCTCGTATAAAGTGATGTCTAATATCAATATGTTTTGTTCTTAAGTGTTGAATATGATTCTTTGTTAAACATATTGCACTTGTATTATCACATTTAAGGGGAATATTTTTAAGATGTACTTTATAATCTTCTAAGGTGTTTTTCATCCACAACTTGTGCACAGCATGCACTAGCTGCAATGTACTCAGCTTTGGTTATAGATAGTGCAACTGAGTTTTGTTTCTTGGATGACCAAGAAACAAGTGCATGACCCAAAAATTGACATATTCCTGTTGTGCTTTTTCTATCTAGTTTACACCCAGCAAAATCCACATCAGCATAAGCAATTAGTTCAAAATTCTCATATTTTGGATATCATAATCCTAGATTTGTGGTACCTTTAAGATATCTAATTATTTTTTTAACTGCTTTGAGATGAGATATCTTAGGATTCGATTGAAACCTAGCACAAAGTCCTACACTGAACATGATATCCAGTCTAGTTGTAGTAAGGTAAAGTAAACTTCCTATCATACCGCTATAAGTTTTTTTATCAAAGTTTTCTCCACTTTCATCAATTTCTAACTTAGTGGAGGTGCTCGTAGGAGTGTCGATAGCTTTTGAGCTATTCATATTAAATCTTTTTAGCAAATCTAAAGCGTATTTAGCTTGACTAAAAAAGATGTCATTGCTTAGTTGCTTAGTTTGTAAGCCTAAAGAGAAGGTTAATTCTTTTATCAAACTCATTTCAAACTCAAGGCTCATAGTTTTAGCAAAAGATTCACAAATAGATTCATTCGTAGAACTGAAGATAATATCAACAACATAAATCTAAATAATGAGAAAAAAAATTTTAAAATTTTTAATAAACAATGTAGTATCGACCTTGCCTTAGAGAAATTATTTTCAATAAGAAAAGAACTAAGTCTCTCATACTAAGCTCTTGGGGCTTGTTTCAAACCACAGAGAGCTTTAGTTAATTTAAACACATGATTAGAGAAACTATTATTCTCAAATCCAGGAGGTTGTTCAACATAAACTTCTTCGGAAATAAAGCCATTAAGAAAAGTGCTTTTAACATCCATTTAAAATAACTTAAAATTATTACTACTAGTATAGGCAAGAAGCATCCTTATGACTTCTAATTGAGCCACAGGAGCGAAGGTTTCTTCGTAATCGATACATTCTTCTTGGTTGAAACCTTTGGCCATTAATCTAGCCTTGTTTCTAACCACGATACCAGATTCATCTTACTTGTTTCTTAAGACCCATTTAGTACCAATAACTAAATGGTCATTTAGCCTAGGAACAAGCTTCCACACCTCATTTCTCTCAAATTGATTTAACTCATCTTGCATTACGATAATTCATAAATCATCTTTCATGGCTTCATCAATATATTTAGGTTCAATTTAGGAGAGAAAAGTGACGTTGGCACAAAAATTTTTAAGAGAAGAACATGTTTGAACCCCCTTAAATGTGTCTCATATGATTAGCTCCTTAGGATGAGCATCTACATACTTTCAATCCTTGGGTAAGGATGTTTCGGAAGTAGATGCATCCAAGTTGCTAGTTGAAGAAGGGGTTTCATTTAAATTCAAAGAATCGAAATTGACATTATCATCAAAATCGTTTTTCTTGATTTCAAAAATCTCATTGAAAATAACATGAATGGATTTTTCTATAATCAAAGTTCTTTTATTGAAGATACGAAATGCTTTAGAAATCGAAGAATAACTAAGAAAAATTCTTTCATCGGATTTAGCATCAAATTTTCCTAAGGCATTTTTTTCATTCAAGATAAAACACTTACACCCAAAAACTTTAAAATATGAAACATTGTGTTTTTTGTTATTCCACAACTCATAGGGAGTTTTGGTGAATAAGGGTCTTACTAGAAGTCTATTCATAATATAGCATACAATGTTTACAGCTTTGGCCCAAAAATATTTGGGTAGCCTATGTTCATTCAACATGCTTCTTGCCATTTCTTATAAATTTCTATTCTTTCTTTCTACTACTCCATTTTGTTGAGGATTTCTTGAAGTAGAGAAGTTGTGGTTATATCCATTAGATTCATAAAATTCTTGAAAATCACGGTTTTGAAATTCACTACCGTGATCACTTCGAATTGATGAAATCATGGAACCTTTTTCATTTTGAACAAGTTTACAAAACTTGGTGAAATATCTAAAGCATTCACTTTTGTGTTTCAAGAAATAAGTCTATGCGTATCTACTGTAATCATCTACAATAACAAAAGCATATTTGCTACCTCCTAGGGTTGATGTAGAGATTGGTCCGAATAAGTCCATATGGATCAATTGCAAAGGTCTAGAGGTGGTTATTTAATTCTTAGATTTGAAGCTACCATTTATTTATTTTCTTAATTGACAAGCATCACACACATTATCTTTGATGAATTTTATATGAGGAATTCCTCTTACAAGTTCTTTAGATGAAATTTGGGTGATTAGTTTCATGCTAGCATGACCTAATCTCCTATGCCAAAGCCAAACATCGCCATTCAAAACCAAGAAACACATTTCATTATAAAGATCATTGATATCAATAGTGTATATGTTATTTTGTTTTAATGCAATCATAGATGTGTTTTTGTGTGGTTTTTCAATGATGCAAGCATTAGATTCGAATTTGATAATATATCCTTTATCACACAATTGACTAATGCTCAAGAGGTTATGTTTTAAACCATTAACTAACAAAACATCTTCAATAAAGAATTTGGATTTGTTACCTATGGCTCATTTGCCAATAATTTTACCCTTGTTGTTGTCTCCAAAGGTGACATAGCATTCGTCTATGCTAGTGAGCTTAGAGAATTGAGATGGATCTCCGATCATATGCCTTGAGCATCCACTATCAAGGTACCATCTCTTGCTCCTAGCTTGTGGTGATATATGTTTCTACAAAAAAAGATGATTTTTAGGTACCCATTTAATCTTGGGTGCCTCAAAAATTGATCTAAATTGTTTGTCATGTTGCATGAAATTTATTATGGTTCTTTTAGGAACCCAAATCAATTTGTTAGAACTAATCTTCTTGAATGGACAATGATAAGTTCTATGTCCATGTTTGCAACAAAAGTTGCATTTGTTTTGGTGCGAAATATGCAAGATAGGGCCTTTAATGAAGGTGGTTAGATTTTGGTGAGAGCTTCTAACAAATCTGATTTCACTTCTTTTATGAACGTGACCTTTATTGGTAAGGATCATGTTCAAGGACTTACTACCAACCTTAAATTTCTTCAAGATGTCCTTGAGTAGCAAGTTCTCCTTTTGGAGTATTTCTAAGTCATGGCATTTCGTACATGGAACTAAACTATCATTATGCTCAATTTTTAATTTATCGAATTTACTAACAAGAGTATCATGCTTCTTTTTTAACAATTTATATTTTTTACTAATTGTTTTACATTCATTAAATAAGTCATGGAAAGCATTTAATAATTCATCAAATGATAAATCTGCATTAATTAAATTTGATACCTCCTCTCTGATGGCCATAAGTGTGTAATGAGCAACTTGCTCGGTGTTGGACTCCCCTTCTTCGGATTCACTTGAGTCATTCCATGTTGCTTTGAGTGACTTCTTCTTTGGTGTTCTCTTCTTGGCTTGGGAACATTCACTTTTATAGTGTCCTGGCTTCTTGCATTCGTAGCAAATAACTTGGTTCTTTTTGGGTTCAAATTTATTTTTAGTGTCATTTTTAAATTTATTTCTTTTAATAAATTTTTTAAAATTGCTTGTTAAAAGTGCCAAGTCATCGTCAAAGTCCTCATCACTTGAGTTTTCTTTCAAGTGGTCTTCTTGAGTTCTAAGTGTCATATCCTTCTTGTTCTTTGAAAGGGTATCCTCATGCTCTTTATGAGCTTTGCAAGTCATTTTGTAGGTCATTAATAATCTGATTAATTCTTCAAGAGGAAAGTTGTTTAAATTTTTAGCCTCTTGAATGACAGTGACTTTAGGGTCCCAACTCTTTGGAAGGGATTTTAGAATTTTATTAACGAGCTCAAAATTTGAAAAACTTTTACCAAGTCCTTTTAGACGATTGATGACATCCGTAAAGAGGGTATACATGTCACCTATGGTCTCACTCGGTTTCATTCGAAAAAGTTTATAAGAATGTACTAAAAGATTGATTTTTGACTATTTCACTCTACTTGTACCTTCATGAGTCACTTTCAGTGTATGCTAAATATCAAATGCAGTTTCACAAATCAAAACACGATTGAACTCGTTTTTATCAAGTGCACAAAATAAGGCATTCATAGCCTTTACATTTAGAGTAAAACTCTTTTTCTCCAATTCATTCCAATCGATCATTAAAAGAGAATACTTTGAAAATCCATTTTCAACAATATCCAATGTTTAAAATCTATGGAAATAAGGAAGATCCTCATTCGAGTCTTCCAATAGGTGTAATTCGTCCTATTGAACATGGGCGAACGTATAATAGAGTGGCTCGCTTAGTTTTCGACATATGTCATCTCTCTTGGGTTTTAATCCAACTGAAAGTGAACCCGCTCTGATATCAATTGTTAGGAACAAGAGCACTAAGAGGGGGGGGGAATTAGTGCAACAGAAAACTTTCGTCGGTTAAAAAGACTTTCGTACGAAAACCATTTCGGAAAGATCTTTAAAGTTAAGAGTAAGTGAAAGTGTAGTTGATGTAAATCAATGAAGGCAATTTGCAGTTAAGATAAAGAGCAGAATGTAAATGCAAACCGAGATTTAGAGTGGTTCGGTCAATCTTGGCCTACATCCACTTTTGGCTTCCTCCTCCGATGAGGTCACTGACGTCCACTAGAGGCCTTCCTTCAATAGGCGAAGCCCAACCACCCTTTTACAGCTTTTCTCCTTTTGACAGGCTTAGGAGACAACCCTTACAAGTTTTCACTCCTCTCTTGAATGATTAACACTCAGAAGGAAAAGAGGGAGAAGAACTCTAGTCTTTTACAACACTTTTAAGCTCTCAAATATTCAGAATAAAAGCAAGCTTTCAGTTCCCTTTCATGTAGGAAAGGGTGGGGTTTATATAAGCCCCAATCAGTTTGAAATTCGAGCTCAAAAGTATCCATTTCCGAATTTCCGAGGTCCTAGTGGTACTACCACCATAATTAGGTTGTACTATCGCATGTGATCTATCACTGAGCGGTACTACCACTCAGTCTGGGTGGTACCATCGCCTGATAGGGGTAGTACCACCGCTGGCAGCAATAACTGCCAGCGGTACCACCGCCCATAATTCTTGGGAGACCGAGTCTCCTGGGCGGTGCCACCGCCGACTAGGAATTCTGGGTCCGAATGGGCTGTTTCATTCGACTCAATTTGGGTCTATTAAGAGCCCAATTGGCCCTAGATTAAGTTAATGGGATCACCTCCGAATGGGCTGTTCCATTAAGTTAATGGGATCACCTCCTAAGACATCAATACTGCAAATCGTGTTCTGGTGCATCAATCGTTTCTTCTAGCGAGCTTCCGACGAACCCTCGGTGATGCTCCGACGGACTCTTGGCAAACTCCTGGACTTCGCAACAATCCTCTTGGTGAGTTCCGACGAGCTTCTTTGGCAAGCTTCTGGACTTCTCGGATTGTTCCCGTAGAACTTCCGACGAACTCTTGAACCCCCAACGTAATCTTGGTCTTGACTCCCGCTCAACACCTACTGCATGTCTTACTGCCATTATATTTAATCCTGCATACTTATCTCAACATATAGATTAAATAAACAAATGATAATTGACTTCATCATCAAAATCCGAGATTTAACAAAATCATCACTCATTTTCAACTAATTCAATTTGTCAAAACAACAATTCTTGAGTATGCATGATATCAAAACATTGTTTTAAATCTTCAACATATAATATGCATAATTTCAAAAATTAAAAGAAGAAGGGAAGAATTCAATGGTACAAATATTTCAACCATCTCATAAACAAATGGAAGATCAAGTCATGAATTCAAATTTCCATGAATCATTTCGACAAATTTCCTATTAAATAATCATAATGATCATCAAAATTACTTTTCGGAAATTTCAATGAAGGCAACTTGATTCATGCATAATGTCTCAATTTTTCATGAATCATAAAAAAATTTAGGAGTATCAAGTGAAGGAGTCATGATTCGTGTGACAAAAAAAATTTCGATTCATGCATTCAAACCATTATTACTTCAACTCATCATGCATAGTTTAAAAAATGTAAAATCATTAAATATGATACAAACATTTATTTTCAAAATGCATTCCTTTTTAGTTGTTTCATTTTAAGCTGTTTGTTTCATAGAAGCATGCTTTTTCATTTACGTCAAATAAAAACATGCATCATCGTTTAGGATCAAAAAATAAATTTTGTCATAAAAACCATCAAGACCAATAAATCACAAAAATCATCATCTATAACTTTGAAATCTCATGCATAAAATCATCAATCATGATATCAAAATATTTAATATTTTAATTACATCTTTATGCATTATTAGATATATAATTGTCAAGCATGACACTTACACTATTTCATATAAGCATGCCTTTTTCATTTATGCCAAACCAAAACATATATCATCATTTAAACCAAAAAAGAAATTTCTTATCATGACCAAAAATATAACACATTAAACATGGCTTCTTTAAACAAGCGATTTGGTTTATCATTTTGATTCCAATGATAATACAATTTTCTTTTTATGTGTTTCATTTTGTGTAATTGATTTCATATTAGGATGTTCAAGTTTTTCGTATGAAAACCATACATCATAGTTTAAAATCGAAAGAGCAAGAAAAATCATATAAATCATCAAGATCAATAAAAATCATCATGATACAAATTATTACTTCATTACATCATTAAAACATTAAACATGATTTCATAAGGCATTTTCCATCAAAATCATTTTGTTTGTTGTAGTTATGCATTTTTCTTTTTAGGTGAGTCTAACTTTTCATGCTTAGTTTTCCATACAAAAGCCATGCATCATCATTTATAATCGAAAGATAATATGAAAATTATTATTACTTCTTAAAACATACATAGGATTATCATTAGATTTAAATCTAACATTTTATTCCTTTATCATAAAACATATAATTTTCATTATTATTTTCAAAATTACTAGTATAATCCCAATTTTTATATTTTCATTACATTATTAAACATGTAATTTTTTAAAAAAATAATTTTTTAAACTAAATTAAAAATAACTCATGAAAAGCATCATATAATTTTGAAGTAAACTAAGGGGATTTTGATTACCTCATCGTCGAAAGCCATTAAGGTGTAGTTTACCACCTCACCTTTGTTGATTTTCTCCTCATCTTCGGAGGAGCTTGATTCATCCTAAAGTGCTTCCCTCTTCTTGCGTTCATAGCAAGTAGTTACATTCTTTTTATTCTTTAATTTTTGTTTTATGAACTTTTTAAATTTCATAGTAAGGAGTTCAAGTTTACCATCACTTGAGCTTATGCTCAAGTGGTCTTTGATTGTTCTAAGTCCAAAATCTTTCCTGTTCTTTAGAAGGTTGTTCTCATGTTTATTTTATGCATTGTGCACCATTTCATATATCGTCAATGAATCAAAAAGTTCTTCAAGTGAAAAATTATTAAGATCTTTTACCTCTTGTATTGTGGTTACTTTTGACTCCCAATTTTTTGAAAATGAACGTAAAACTTTACTAACAAGTTCAAAATTTGAAAAAGTTTTACCAAGAGCTTTTAAACTATTGATGACATCCGTAAAACGGGTGTACATGTCAACAACAGTTTTGCTTGGTTTCATTTGAAATAGTTTAAAATCGTGCATTAAAAGATTGATTTTAGAATCTTTTACTCTGCTCATGCCTTTGTATGTGATTTCAAGAGTGTGCCAAATATCGAAAGTCGTTTCGCATATAAAAATTCGATTAAACAAAGTTTTATCTAAGGCACAAAATAGAGCATTCATAGCTCTTGCATTTAAAGAAAAAGTTTTCTTCTCTAAATCATTCCATTGATTCATTGGAGTAGAAGACTTTTGAAAACTGCTTTCGATAATATTTCATAAATTTAAATCTAAAGAAAGTAAGAAAACTCTCATTTGAGTTTTCCAATATGTATAGTCCGTTCCTTTGAACAAGGGAGGACAAATGAGAGAAAGTCCCTCTTGAAAGCCGAAAAGAGCCATTTCTTTTGGGTGTTAAACCAAATGAGAAATTACAAGGCTCTGATACCAACTGTTAGGAAAGCAGTTAACACTAAGAAGGGGGATGAATTAGTGCAGTGGTAAAAATTACGTCGGTTCAAAACTTCATTACGATTAAATCCGTTTCCGATGAAAAACTATTTTGTAAGGGTGTTAAATTTGAAAGCATACAAAAGAGCATAGTGAATGTAAAGCAAGTAAAGTGGTTTACAGTTAAAGTAAATTACTCAAGAGAAACGTAAACCAAATTTTTATAATGGTTTGGTCGTCGTGACCTATATCCACTCTGTTAATTCCTCTTCCGTCGAGGCCACCGGCATCCACTATCGGTCTTCCTTCAATAGGCAAAGACCAACCACCTTTTACACCCTTTTACTTCTTTTCACAGGTTTAGGAGACAACATTTACAAGCACTCACTCCTCCTAAACAGAATTCTAAACTTAGACTAGAGGAGGGGATATCTTAAGTGATTGCAATAGCATTTTCCCACTTTTAAGCTCTTTGTGCTTGTGTGTGTTAACCAGGGATGAGAGGGGTATTTATAGGCCTCAAGTTGATTTAAAATTGGAGCCTAAAAACATCTCATCCCAGGTCTCTTGGGTACGGGTAGTACCACCACCTGTGTTGGGCAGTACCACTGCCAGTGTCAGTCTGTCACTAACACTACACTGGGCGGTACCACCGCCTGACACTGTTTCGGAGACTGTGCCATGACAGTGTCACTTGTTGGGTTACTGTTTGGGCCTTTCATTAGGCCCAACACAATCCTTACATGGGCCCAACTAGCCCCTAATTGGGTTGGCCCAAATCCAATCCCAATTATGTACTAACTATAATTTCTAAAACATTTACTAAGCTAGACAAGTCCGTAAGTTGAGTTTTCTTTCGGCGAGCTTCCAGCGATCTTCTAACGAACTTCCGACGATCTCTCGGCAATCCAGCGGACTCCCAGCAAGCTCCTAGACTTCACGACGATCTTCTTGATGAGTTCCGACGAGCTTCTTTGGCAAGATTCAGGACTTCTCGGTTGGTTCCGTTCCGGCAGAACTTCCGATGAACGTCCGAATTTTCGACGAACTCTCGAACTCCCAATAAAATCACATTCTTGACTCTAGGACTTCATTTTGCTTTATGCCTTGCTATCATAGTTAATCCTACATATGTAAAACACATTTTGATATAGACAATTATTACTAAGCATGACATGAATTATGTTGTCCGGCATGTCATTGGTCTATCGATGCTTCATCCGATTCTTCGGCGCATCGTTCTCTCTTGCGGCCTATTGCCCAATCAGCCAGTTGACCTCTGTAACTCTGATATCTTTGGTGCAATATCTGCTCTTCTTAGCTCGATGTACGAAATCATGGCCCGAAGCCTTCTGTCTATACATCGATCGATCCTCCGGCTCGACGTCCAATCTTCTAATATGTTCCATTGGCCCAACATAATTCTTCCTGCTTTAATTGTCTCTCCTTGATCGAAACATCCTACGTTACTCAAAATGCAGATCAAATCATATATACTTACCAATTGGTTTCATCATCAAAATCTAAGATTCTACACGGGCTTCTTCTCTTTCCATATCTCGTATGGTGTAGTTACTATTGACTTAGTTGGAACTCTGTTCAGAAGATAACCTGCGGTCTCTAGGGCATATCCCTAGAATGAGATGGGTAGGTCAGTGAAACTCATCACGGATCGCACAATATCTAATAGTATACGATTCCTCCTTTCAGATACACCATTGAGCTAAGGTATATAATGAGATATCCATTGGGATAGAATCCTATGGTCCTTGAGGAACTGGGTGAACTCTATACTCAAGTACTCACCTCTTAGATCTGATCGAAGAGTCTTAATAATCTTTCCAGTCTAGTTCTCTACTTCATTCTTATATTCTTTAAATTTCTCAAAGGCCTCAGACTTGTACTTCATCAAGTACACATGTCCATACCTTGAGAAATCATCGGTAAAAGTAATAAAGTAGGAGTAACCACCTATGGCATGAGTTAACATAGGTCCACATACATCACTATGTATAAGTTCCAACAGCTTAGGACTCTCTCTCTAATTCCACTAAAAGAAGAGTTGGCCAATTTTCTATGAAGGCAAGGCTCGCAAGTTACATATGACTCATAGTCAAATAGATCTAGATATTCATCCTTTAGTAACTTTTGAATCCTTCCCTCATGGATGTGACGTAGCCTACAATGCCATAGGTATGTATTATTCACCTCATCTCGTTTCCTCTTGGACACACTTATATTTATGAAATGTGGAGTAGTGTCTAGCATAAATAAACCATTATGCAATCTTCCTCTCATGATAATCTCATCATCTAATAGTATTAAATAACTATTATCCTTAAAAACTAATTTATATCAACTAACTATCAAATTAAAATTATTCCTAGTTCATTCTACTATTCTCTTCCCCTTTTCTCTTTTCCCTAAAGTTCTTTAGAAAAACCAACAATGTGGTATTAAAGCTTAGTTCAAAAAAGATCAATAGAAGTACAGTTAAAAAAGAAGGCAAAACTAGTAGATCTAGAAAAACATATATAAGAAGATGGTAGGCATTGGAATAAGTGTTCCTAAGCTACTTCTTTGTATCTTCAAGGGTGAAAATTATCGATTTTGGGCTGTTAAGATGAAAACTTTATTTATTTCATAAGGATTATAAAATTTGATAGAAGATGGTTTTATTTACTATGGTCTATAGGATCATAATATTACTAAAGATCAAAGTAATCAAATGAGCGAGAATATGCAGAAAGATGTAGGAGTCCTCTACATGCTACAACAAACAATAAATGAATCCCTATTTTCTCGAATCATGATAGCATCAACATCAACAAAAGCTTAAAAAATATTAAAAAGTTTGTTTGGAAGCACAGATAAGATAAAGATTTCAAAGCTTCAAATTCT
This sequence comes from Musa balbisiana, assembly GCA_004837865.1. Taxonomy (NCBI): domain Eukaryota; kingdom Viridiplantae; phylum Streptophyta; class Magnoliopsida; order Zingiberales; family Musaceae; genus Musa; species Musa balbisiana. The sequence continues at coordinate 16,130,290 of CM017195.1, read as the reverse complement.
TCGACGTGAATTTGAAACTCTTATGATGAAAAATTTTGAATCTATTATTAATTTCTTTTAAAAAATATATCTTCTATTATAAATCAATGAGATCTTATGATAAAAATCTAAAAAATCATACTAGAGTAGAAAATATTTTACGAAGCTTATCTCTAAAATTTGATATGATTTCTACTGCTATAGAAGAAGCTAAAGATATAGGTATTTTATCTATTAATGAATTAATGGGCTCTCTCTTAGTTCATGAACAAAAGTGAATAGATCTTCAGAAGAAACTTCAAAATATACTCTTTGAATGAAGATAGATCAAAAGAAAGATAAAAAAAAATTCAAAAATCATATCTTAAGGGAGAGATTAAAATAGCAGAAGTCATGATTGATCAAATGAGGGTCAAGGAATTTGAATGAAGGTAGCAAAGAAATTGGACATATTAAAAATGATTATTAGTATAAAAATAAAAATCAAATGTTCTTCTTTACTTTATTATAAAAAATATAGTCATTTTGAAAAAGATTGTTGGAACAAAAATCAAACAAAATTATCATGAGAAAAATAATAGTGAAAAAAATGTTGAAGAAAATATTTTCCTTAAAGTATCTATTGAAGAATATTGATCATTTTGGTTTTAAATAATAGATGTAGTAATCATATGATAAGGGATAAAAGTGTGTTTCAAAACTTGATAATTCAATCGGATCTATATTGTAAATGGAAAATGATAGTAAAGTTCAAGTGGAAGGAAAAGGAATAGTTGTTGTAAACATTGATAAAAAATTTATTAGTATAGGGAAACTAATGAGAAAATGATATTATAGTGGAACTAATGAGAAAAGGATATTGTGCTATTTTTTATGACAAAAAATACTTGATTTATGATAAGAAAATTAAAAAATTGATAATAATTATGAGGATGACCAAAAAAATAAAGTGCTTCCCTTATTATTTTTGAAATTTTTGTTACATGTTATTGATACTAATGAATCAACATAATTACAACATAAAAAATAATGATCATCTGAATTTTTTTAGATCTATACACACTATCTCACATGATGAATTATTTAAAATTCAAATTGATAAAAAAATATCTTAAAACAAGACTATAGTTGATTAAAGTTCTGGTAAGGAGTCACAATTCAAGAAGCAAAAAGTTTTTGATTCTATTTCATCTATTGTTGATAAACTTATTACAAAGGTTGCAAAAAAGGAGAGCAACAGTAGTGATGAAGATGAGGATGATGGCTCTAAAGAAAGTTCTGATGATAAACATTTAAAAGGGCAACAAGTTAAAAAGTCTCAAGCATCAAAAGATAACAGTGGTTCTAACAAATCTTTTGAAAAAAGTGAAGATAATTAACCACTAAAGATTTTGAAGAAGGTTAAAAATGTAAAAATGGTAGATGTAGCACTGAAGATTAGCTTGTCGACATCTTCACAAAAGCTTTGACGAAATTTTTTTTAATATTTTTTTAAAGACAACTTCAAGTTATAACAATTTAAATTAAGGAAATGTGTTAAGGTTAATTTAAAATGTTAGGATTAGATAAAGTAAAATATAAAAATTTATATTTAAATAAATAAATTAGGATGAAAAGATTTATTGGGATATAGTAGATTTTTTTCATTATTTAAAAAACTTGTATTCTATCTTTTAGTCAATATAAATAAGTACTCTTGGATCAATTCTAAAAATAAAACATTAAAAGTACTCCTAGTTCCTTCTATTATTCTCTTCCACTTTTCCCTAAAATTCTATAGAAAAACCAACAAATGCAAGCTTTAGTAAAAGCAATGTGTTCTCTTTTAACTTGTTCGTTGGTCCATGAAGAGAGGCTTGCTAATTCAAGTGGCTATTGAACTCATAAATAATACGAGGTTGTGAAATTTAAAAGTGGTAGGTTGTGAAATTTAACCCAAAGTTGGATAGCGGAGAAGTCTTTTCAATTGAGAGTCACATTACTATGGATGTAGGATAAGCAATATATTATGGATGTATGAAAGGTCAGTTTCCATAACTCTAGAATAATTGTTAAGTCTGAAGATGAAGAATCTTGCATTCAGTAAGAATACCTGAAGAGATCCAACTGGTTTTAGAGAGTGTTAACATGGTTTTTAATAACATGAAGGGTGTTCGAGACCCAACAAAATATCCGATTAGTGAGTTTCTCTAATATTTCTCTTCTTCATTTAATTTTCTTTCAAAAGCTTTCGTAGGGAGAATATCACCATCAAAGAAAATCGGATTCCTGATAGAGTGCACAACTTTCAGATCTATTGGAGGATGCAAAAAGGAAGCTCAACTACGCTGATCACCATTTGGAACTTGAGGAAGGGCGGATGAAGAAGTCGGTGCCTTGGAGAGTTTGGCGCAATCAGGTTACCACTTGCTAGTTGGATTGGGTATGAATTAGTTAGAGGATCCGAACCCGCATCTGTGTGGCTCCGTTTATTGATCAAAGCAGGGAACGGGCCCACCTCACTTGGTAAACTCGCAGAAAGAGACGCACGTGGCCGCGCGCGATCTGGGAAGAATCGTCACGCGTAGTTTCACGCGTGATCGGGGAAGAGAAATCTCGCGCGTTATTGGAGCTCGCTGATTGATTCCACACGATCGCACTTCCAAATCCCGTGGCTGAGATGCGATAGGTAACGCCCGCGTTCCAGGAGAAGGAGATCTACCGAGATTGGCGGAAGATTCTTCTTTCCGATTCGGATAGACTCCACTGATCACTTCACCATTGGAGGGGCTGCTCATCGACGCTAGACCAGGAACTTCGAACATGATCGGATAGGACCCGAAACGGCCGCGTGGGAAGAAACTTCCTGCTGGATAAGAATCGATTTCCCGTGATAGATATCACCCGCTCGGTGTAGGTTGTTGGATCCGGGAGATGACACCGCCTTAGCTTGCTCATGCGACTTCCCCGTTGCATCCAAAGGGGCGTCCTTGAATGGACCAGCAGCCCCTTAGACACACAGACCCGTCGAACCGTCGTTTTGAGACGGATCAGCCATGTCCATGGGATCCTGCAAGCTTTCGGAAACAGAGGAGCACCACGGCCCCTACCCTGTGTGAGGGACGCTGTCTTGCCGCCGGCGGCCATGGGAGAAAGGAGGGGAGAGAAAAATCCAACAGGAAGGTTCCAATAAAAATGAGTCCGTAAACACAATTGGTTTTTTGAGTTGTGTTAATGACTATAACTTATATAATCATTGAGATGCATTATTTATTGTTCAGGTTGACTACTAGATAATAATAATTAATTAAATTATTTTAATTAATTATATATAATATTTTGAAAATCCTATTATAAGGTGCCTCACATGCTAGGTAGTTTCTTCTTAAGTAAAGATATCTTATTATATAGGGACCCCTCGAAAATTAGGAATCCTAGGCCATTGGACTAGAGTCCCTTACAGCCAAAAAATTATGGTTGTAAGGTTGTCATGGGCTATAGGTGCCCCATGCGACCAAAACTCTTGGCCACTTGGGTAACCCTTATGACTAGAAAACCCTGACCGCCAGGGGTGCCCCTTGCAACCAAGAAACTTGCTGCATGGACTGCCATGTAGCAAGTTGAGGGCAACCATGCTGCCCTCATTCCTGTTGCTTTTCACTAGGCTGAGAGTAATAAATTGGAGCTCTCAGCTAAGATTGCAAGCAACCTTCAGCCAATCCAAGGGGCAACAATAATTGTTATCCTATCTTCCCATTTTGTGTCAATAAATTTAATATCAAAAGCCTTATCTAAAACACCTCTTAACAATAAGAAAAGGTGTAGCACAGAATTAAAAACTATAATAAAAAAATCATAGTAATCGTGCAAAATAATTTCAACACGATTAAACACAATACACATAGTTTAAAAGTCAATCTTTTGCACGAGCAACCTAGCTCTGATACTACTGTTTGAAAAATTTGAGGTGACATCATATGTGTAGTGGAAGAATAGAAAAATAAAATTTTTAAATTTTCATAGAAAAATAATGTTTCATTATTGTGCAAAAGTTGGTGCACATAAACCCGCGAAACTGAAAAACTACGCATATGAGAATTACCTAGGGAGATCGTATATCCCTAAAAACCTACAGATTTATGGGAGAGGATAAAAGAGGTTAACTATCCTCCTCTCTAGCGGTGATATATTTGGTAAGAGCTACGAAGATGCTTCTCAAATCTCTGTCCAAATTTCTTCTTCGCACACACCACACAATCAAGAAGGGGCTACCCCTTTTTGCTATCCACAAGCCCCAAATAGGGGCTACAGTATGAGGAGAAGAGGGATAGAAGAGAATTGGAGGAGATAGACAAAAAAAAAACCTCTATCCTATAGGTCTTTGGTTCCCTCCTATTTATAGAGGCCCCCTGTCTAATGATGATCCACATAGCAGGGCTACGATGATGCTCTTCAAAACTCGAAGCCTGCTATCTAAGGAGGAAAATGGGAGGAGAATAGGAGGTAGCAACCTAAAGAGGCTCTCGTCAATAAACTATTGGTTCCCTCCTCTTTATAGAGGGCCCCTATCAATATAACTCTAATAAATTCTACCTTATTAGGTATTGGATCTCTATCCAACTACCTAGGCCTCTTAGATTAGTGGATCTTTATCTAATAATCTCTCATTGGCTTTTATTAGATCTCATCTATAGGATCCAATAATTCAAGGGCTTATTGGATATCCAATAAGATAAGGGCTCTGGTGGATATCTCACATTCAAACCTTTACTCATCACAATGCCTATCACATGTGTGTGACCCTCTAGGCCCAATATAAAACTGGCCATAAGTCATACCTATCAGAACTCTTTCTGACTTAGTGAATTATTATTTCTATAATAATTCACTTGACTCATCGATTACGAACGTACTAGGCCGCTATGCCGTAGTCCCCAAACAATACAAGGGAATCTAATCTATTAGACCTATCTGTATACGGTCATAGTTACCGTATACCTATGGTCCCTCATCTATCTAATATCTTAGAGATTATATACTGACTATGGTGCTATCAAACCCATACAGTTTCTAGTCGAGTCTTACTCTAATTAGATTCTTCGAGAAAACTATTTTTCTCTCAATCTGAATGACTCTAACTGGGGATTTATCTGAGCAAGAATACATGAAATATTCCTCTCATAATGCCGAGAGCGAATGATCCTCTATCGACACTCAATAATCCTCGTAATGTTGGTTATCACTCTCGATAACTGGTTGTGCTAGATCTGGAATCTCCAGACCTATAAGTTCAGTATCAAAGAGTATAGTACTCATATAGGACATCATTGGTGTCTCAAGTCTAAGGACTAGATACATTACTGGGATGATAAAATCGTTGTCTGACAATAAGGTATCATCAACCATCCAATATTCCGTGAGCATATCAATTAGTGAACTCAATCTCTAGTGAGCACCTGCACTTCATCCCTAGTGTCCCTATATGAGCAGTTATAAGACTAGCTGCATCCATCATATGGACGAGTATATAGCACACTAGTCTGTTTGGTTATCTTGATGTCTCTCTTGAGTAACCTATGATCAGGATTATTTAGGATCTGTATTTAAAGATGAATCGGTCTCATTATTGTAATCTCATCATGATCCGATTCCCATTGCACAGATCTATGGATATCACAACATATTCATGCAATAGACAATATAAAGTGATAAAATACTAAATAATAATAATAAGTAAAAAGACTATGTGTTAAGTCACACATGTCATCACTCACTTGATTAGCTTATAGGGCACCTATAACTAGTAGATATAATACAAGCAATCACCGAAGAGGCTTTGCCGGAATCATCACCTAAATCAGTTAAGTCACATGAGTCAAGAAGTCCATTTATAAGAAGGACAAGATCTATTCAGGAGCTATATGATATGACTCGAAGGATTGATACTAACAATGATAAACTTTTTTATTTTATATTTTTATAGGATATGATCCATTAACCTTCAAAGAAGTTTGTAGAGAAGAAAAATAATGACAAGCTATGAATAAGGAGCTTCATATCATTAACAAAAATGATAATGGGAGCTTGCTGCACTTCCAGAAGACCACCAAGCGATCGATGTTAAGTGGATTTTTAAAACAAAAAAAGAATACAAAAGGAGAGGTGGAGAAATATAAAGCTTGATTAGTTGCAAAGAGGTACAAATAACAATATGGGATTGACCATGAGGAAGAAGTATTTGCACTAATTACTCAACTAGAGACAATAAGATCACTTATCTTCCTAGTATCTCAAATGACATAAAAAATTTTACAAATAGATATCAAATCAATATTTCTTAATGGAGTTCTTGAAGAAGAGGTATATATTTAATAACCCTCTGATTTTATTATTTATGAATAAGAAGATAAATGATACAATTTAAAGAGAGCTCTTTATAGGCTTAAACAAGCCCCACGAGTATGAAATTCTTGGATAGATGCTTATTTTATTTAAAATATTTTTTTAAAATGTCCATATGAACATGCTCTCTATAGAAATCTAACTCTAATAGAGATATCTTGTTTATATGCTTGTATATAGATGAATTAATATTTACAAGCAATAGTAGCTCTATGATTAAAGAATTTAAGCACTCTATTAAAAAAAAAGTTTGAGATGATTAACTTGGGCTTAATGACTTATCTCCTCGGTTAATCATCTCAACTATTGCCTTAGCCAATAGTTGATTTGAGATGATGGAATTTAGCCCAAGTTAATCATCTCCTCGGTTGATTTGAGATGAAGGAATTTTTATCTCATAAAAAAATTATGTAAAGGAGGTTCTAAAGAAGTTCTCTATGGAAGATTATCATCTTATAGATACACTTGTGGAATATGGCACCAAGTTGACCAAAGAAGACGAAGGTAAATATATTAATTTAACTTATTATAAAAGTCTAGTTGGATATTTAAGATATTTGATACGCAATCAACCTGATATATTATTTATAGTTAGTTAAATAAGTAGATACATGAAAGCTCCTAAGGTTTCTCATTTAAATGTTGCTAAAAGAATTTTATGATATATTAAAGGAACAATTGAGTACGAAATATTTTATTCATTATCTGAAAGGTTGAAGCTAATTGGATATAGTAACAGTGATGGGGTCGGAAGCTACAATGATCGGAAAAGTACAACTAGATTTATATTTTATTTTGATAAAGCTATATTCACTTAGGTCTTCAAAAAAGTAACAGATTATTGTTTTATCAAGTTGTGAAGTAGAATATATAGCAATATTTTCTAGTGTTTGTCATATAATATGGTTAAGAAGATTACTCTAAAAACTTCATATGCCACAAGAGTAGTCAACCAAGATTTATGTTTATAACAAATCAACTATTGCCTTAGCCAATAATCCAGTTTACTATGAAAGATTAAAGCATATTGACACAAGATTTCATTTTATAAGAGATCATATAAAAAATAAAGAAGTAGAGCTATATTATATTAAGACAAGTAAATAAGTGACCGATATATTTACAAAACCTCTCAAATTTCAAATATTTCAACAACTTCGAAAGAAACTTGGCATAGAAGATGGAACAAATTTAAAGGGGGAGAATGTTATAATTAAACTTATTTAAGATTCATAAAGAGGTTAATTTTATCAAAAGAAAGGTTTATTGCATCAAGAGAGAGATTCATTGCATCAAAAGGAAAAATAGATTAAATGTCTATGGACAAAAGAAACCAAATTGACTATTGGTTCTTGAAGGAGTTTCTTAAAAGAGAATAATTTATTTTAAATATAATTAATATAATATATCTTTGGGACTATATAAACCCATATATTGAGTCATGAAACATATAGAGTTTCTAAAATTATAAAGAGTTTTGAGAGAAGAAATATAGAAGATTTAACCTTGTCATATTCTTCCTTTATTTAATATCTCTATCCCTTTCTTCCTATGAAGTTCACATATTCTTCGTTCTAATACTCCATTAGTAAATCTAAAAAATAAATCTAAATAAGGGAGATATTTATATGAGTTGTCATCAATTGAAAATTAGGTTCTCATGTAGTAAGTTGAAAAATATCCCCACAAAAAATTTTGTTTTAGTATGGAAACGAAGTAAGTTGAAAAACATACCCCACAAAGGTTTCTATTTTAGTATGGAAACAAAAAAAAGAATGAAACCGAATTTCACGTCTTACACAGCGAAAGGATTAGAAATGGACCAGATCTTTAGGATATTTTTTAGAACTAATAATAGAGGAGGGCGATGTAGAAACTCATTGATTAAGTCAGACATCCATGGTTTAAGCCAAAGTTGCAATCTTCCTTCATCAAACTAAATGAAATCCGGTGAGGAAGTTTTGATGTGTTTTGGTGAGTGATGGAGGATAGATCTAGGCATCCGTAGACAAAAAGGGTTTGAAAGCTAGAACAGACGCTCGAGATGCCTAGCGGAGCGGCCATGGTGGAACATCAGGGGGTAGTGATGGGGAGACAATAGGAGGAGATTGGAAGGAAGACGTCAAACTTCACTTGACCTCGCTGGGAGGAAATCTAGATGTAACTTAAAATGGTTCAACAAATTGGTACTTGTGTGGAGTTTTTGGAATAAAAATGTTCCTTGCAATATCGTATCAAGTTGTAATCTTTTAATATAATAATAAGATCCAAGAATTTGTGTTATATTATGTTTATCTTACTTTATCCACGAGTTCTGTACGTGTGCGGATGATCAAAACATTTTAACATTATGATCATTCAAGTAGGTAGACTTCTTTAATCTTGGTATTTGGCAAAGAGGTGTTGTATGAATAAAGTAGATAATGCTAAATTTGTGTCAGTAGGGTTGACTGTGAATGACATTATGTTCAAGACTTGTAAAGAAAAATCAGCTATTCACAATGATTATAGACATGGGACTTTTAAGTTCTTCGAGTGTGTCTCCTCGATGATTTGGATATGGAATATAACCAAGATCATTCCTCAAAAGAAAACACAACTCAAGTAGCTATAATACAAACGTCGGAGTTCAGGAGGACAGGCACACAACCACTTTGCATCACATCTTTTGCAAGAGAAGTATGAAGTATATAAGATTGTATTATTCCTTGAGTTCTTATCATCAATAATACAAGTAACTTTGACATTGTTTGTATGAGCTACGACAACCCAAGTCAAACACTTACGTCAGTTGCCGAAATCTTTGGACCAGTCATATTCATCCAGTTCATGAAATGAATCTGGTAGTCGACTAGGTTGGTCCATGGTTGAGAAATAAGAAGCGGAACCAATGTCAAAATCGTGCCCAAAGATAGATTCAAAAGATACTGTCTCATTACTAGGGAAGATATGAGGTTGCACTGAGTTGGCAAGTTCTCCGGTGACGCTTGTCCCCATCATATCTTCTTGAACTGAACTTGTAAAAACAGGATCTATTTCTATCTTCATCGCTTCCGGGAGAGGAGTTTGGTCTTCGTTTAGTCTTGTCTCGAAGAGATTCATGTCAGAACCGGAAGTTCCTTGATGTCTCATTTCAAATCCTCCACTCGGAAGGACAGGATTATCAGCCACCACAGGCAAACAGGAACCATATGGATTTGACAGTGGCTGATTGCCATGAGAAACTGAAGCTACACAATGATGAATATGTGCGAAGTTATCTTGGTGAATGCTTCCGCGAGGTTGATCTTGAGGTCCAAGTTCATTCTGTCTAGTAAACATGTTCACATCCATGGCTAAGTACTGGGTCACGTTCATGGATTCCTGCTGCATAGCCTCCGAGATAGGCTGTCCAACGATATTGGAAGTGAATGCATCCCCCACTGCCTCCCTGCAGCTTTTCCCCTTCATGGATGGAGGAGGTGGAGGAGCATTATGTTGGAGCCCGAAATATTTCTTCAGTTCATTTCTAATAACAGCGTTCAGTATGTCGACTTCCTTCGCTGTAATCTTATCTTGGAGGCCCTTCGACTTCTCTATGAGCCGTTGGATTTTCTCTACGTCCGGCAATAAGTGCTTGATGACCGCGATCAAGACGCTAACTTTCCATGCTTTCTTCAGGTCATGCGGCTTCTTGTAGGGTGGAGGACTTGGATCCTTGGGCAGGCTCATCTCCCGCCACCACTCCTCCGACATGTTGGGCCACCACGGTGGCGGAATGCCCTTCTCCAGAGGGAACCTCCGCTGAGGAGGGTCACAGTATGGCATCAAGGCGGATAAAAGCGAACCCAAGGTGGTGTCCTGCAGTTCCTGCAATGCATCAGGTACGGAGGACTCCGAGGTGTTCTCCTTGCCTATGACGTTGGTGCAGCTATCCCTCTGATACGTGCTGATCGCAGCTGGGCCGTTCCGATCGAAGCGAACGGTTTCCTTCCACCATTTACGTAGGTTATTAGAAGCTCCAATGACTGGCTTTCCTTTGTAGGGTACAATCCCGTAGACGAAGCCTTGAGCGAGGCCCTCTTCGATCAACTCCAGCATTTCATTCAGTATCTTCTCCTGGCTCCGCGCAAGCTTCTTCCTCCGTGACTGTTCTTGCGAGTAATCCAGCAAGGATGCACTGCTTTGCTGGATCATCTTACACTTGTGATGCTCTTTCAAATGCTTCAGTTTGTTGATATTGTTCCATAAGTGAATCCTAAGCCTCTCAGCTTCAAACTCATCAGCCTCTATCACATCTGGCAAGGGGGTGTCGAACATGTTGTCAGGTGGCAGACCCAATAGATCTTCTAACTCGGTAGAAGGATCCAAGATAGACTCCGGAATGATAGAAGAACAACCGTCGGTTCTTTCAGAAAAACCAACATTTTGTTTAGCTTTCGTGTCCTGCATCCTGAATGGGAGCTACTTAACACTTGAAATCTGCACACATAATAATAGCAACACGGCATGAATAAATTTTCCAGGTTCATTCAGGAGTTATGGAAACACACCTTACAAAGTTGCAGTGTAAAAGTTCTGTTGCTTATACGGTGCGTTCAATTTGTAGAGAAAAAGATTTCTTTTGTGCAATCTCAAAATATCTCAAAAACAGAAGAAAGTCCAAAGCAGACACGAGAAGTTCATGGGCTTCTCTTCTCATGGATATGGCGATAAAGTCGCATGCCCAGGAACTTATGTTTCATTTTATTAGGGATCAATGAACAATCCGCCTCTTTGTGCACAATATATTGCACTGTCTCATTGATCCGCTTGCATGAGGTCATCAAAGATTGCAAGCAAAATTGATTAGCTTTTTTTCCCCCTTGTGCAAGAGAACATAAATTCTCTTTGGACAAAAAAAAAAAGACAGAAACTAAGTATGCAATAACATGATTCTAAACAAAAATATGATATTACCAATTACTGTGTGTTTTGTTATTATTTATAAGTTGGGTCATTCCGTTTTGCACAACAGTAGTATTGTGTTGCACTCTTCATTCACATACAAGGACTATTAGAGTGAATAAACTCACATATATGGTTGTTCAAGGAAAAGGATCCAATCTTAACACCAACGATGATCTTTATGTTAATAGGCAATAGTCACGAAGGTAGAATCTAAACCGAAGTTTTCCTAATGAAAATATATCACAAAAGTATAAACGATATTTGTAATAGAAAAAACCCCGATAAAAAAGGACAAGATCGTGTATAACTAGATGAATTTTCAAGAAGGAAGACCATTGACTACCATCAAATTGAAAGAAGGCACAGGTGAAAGAAGCGGATTAAACTTGTGAAGATATGTGAATTTTTTAGTGAAAACTAATAATAAGAAACAAAAAAAATGATGGAATCAGAAAGATGGTAAAACTTGTGCTAAGAAAAAGGACGGAATTGCAGTATCCAATCAGCTTAGTATATACTTATTTTGGATATTATTATTCCGTCAAAAACCCAATCAACCATCTGAACAAAAATCACAAACATACATGAAAAGGAAAACTAAATCGAGGGGAAAATTGAGCTGCCTACCTGTGACATTAGTCAAAGTAAAATTTCGTTTCACCAGGCAGAATCATGAAATCATAGATATATTATAACAAGCAAAATGTAATCTAGGAAAGATGGGAGTACACATGAACGAAAATGGATAAGAAATTGACCTTCCAATTGATCTATCATGCTAATAATTCACTTGCGGGAGCCTCTGATGAACATCAGTGGAAATATTTGACACAGAAGGTAGCTAAAAGACTTGCACTTACGTACGATATCTATGGCCTTGTAGTGAGAAGCTTGTTTCATAGTTTACAAAGACGGTGGGTTTTAATAGCTTGTTAGTTCTCATACATGGCAAGTAGTAAATTTGTCGTAAACAATATGGCATTCTTTGGAACAAAATGATTATTATGCCCTTCACTTTAAAATCGTATGCTTATTTTGGTTGTTTTCCATTCCTCAATTTATTTCGTTTAATGTAACAGTAACATTTTGCGTGCCAATGCATAAACTTGTGTTTTGTAAAATTTTTTTGGCTATTTTGTCAGGATACTAAATACGCCATTTCTACATTGTCTGCTTTTTCTTAAAAAAAATAATCGATTCATTGTTAGTGAACAAATTAGAAGTTTCAACATAATCAACTTACAGTGGAAGCTCGGTTTAAGCTTAATTTTTCTTTATTATAATAGTAGTAACCATGAAATTCTATTTTAGAATATCAAAGATGAACTATTCCATAGATGAAAGTTGATTAACAGGCATTTATTTGTAAGGTTTTAATACTAAGAGTTTTGGTATTACCTCATATTTTTTCTAGAAAAACAAATCACATTTACATCAGAATTTTGTAGAAATTTAAGGGTATTTTTGAACCAGGAAAAGAGATTTACAAAAATTGTGTTCAATAATTTTTTTTAATGAGTGGCCACCCAATCCAACCCTGATTTTCTTATTAATCTAGTGAACCGGATTGGATTGCATAATAAGCCACTGCAATCCTCACACCTACCAATTTGTAAACTATTTTAGGGTTTATAATGGATATATTATAGTCATGCACTGTATCTAGATGAATCCACTGCATTTTTAGAGGGCATCAAATAAGTTGTAATTTCAGCATAGATATAAATGGAACTAATTAATCAGGATTTGTCTATTTTCCTTCATCAAACAAGAAATTATTTATGAGTAGAGATAACTGGTGTATCTTGCAGTGATACAGTGGGATATCGAGCAGCGACAGTAGCATATCTGGCAGTGATACAATGGTCATATTAAACAACTTAACATTCATGATAACATCAGCCATTGTAAGATATGCTTAAGTGACACAGCTAACACCAGCGAATTCATTGGCTTGTTAACTTTCTTCTACTTCCATAAAATTTTCAAGAAACAATTTATGACAAGTACTTTGAGAGAGAAGCGTTTGTTCACATTTTTAATGTATGGTATAGGTGATTTCTTAATTGCTGAGGATGTAGATACCTTCCTGAACATCTTTTTTATTCCCTAAAAGGATAAGAGTTTAGAACAGTGGCAAATATGGAGATATTGCATGTAAAAAAGTCACCAAATTATTAGTGAGTGTCTCTTAGTCATAATGCAAAGAAAAATTAAGAGAGAGCAATCGTAGAAGATATAGTCATTTAGGAAACACAAGTGCATGTGATTCATAAAAGGTGGTTACCAAGAATAAATTTAACAGGTGAACCGATGTAAGGAACCACGAGCTCGAACCAATGTTTCGGCCCACAATTTTGAACTAGTTATTGAGGAGGTCCAGAATAAGATGTTCTAACGAGCATGTTGTATGCCAATTTAATAGCTGAAATATGAGCTTTCTTTGGAGCATGACGACAATATATACATATGTATACAGACAGATCTGGTTTTGTGATTATTAGATATTTACACAAAGGAGTAAAGGGCCTTTTTCCTCGCTTCGTTTGTGAACTCTAATCCATATAGTAACATGCTCTGACTAGTGTTTCAGTTAAAACACATTTCGGACATGACACGAAATCATGACATTCTCAAGTTACGCTTTTAAGATGCAATTGTGCAATTAGAGTTCCCTTGGTGAATTCAAGTTATCAAGGCATCTTACATATAACTAGTTATTGAAGTGTATAAAATGTGCACAACTGGATATTTTATGTAGCCTAATAGTGTAGGGGGAAACATAAATAATTGAAAGCAAGAATATGACCGTAACTCATGGATGGGTGGCGCATTTTGAGTTTGGCTAAACAGAAGGATTCCTCCAAGAACTTTGAGTGCTCCAAATTTAATGGACAAGTGTAATGGATGAAATGCTTTACAATTTCTAGCCAGCTAGATACTACTCTAGCTGCACTATTTCTTCATTGGTTGCTTAGCATTTTTGGTTATGATCATTATAATAGAGGAATACGAAAACAATTATTCAATACATCAAATCCAGTATAGATGGTATGGTCTTCCCGCTAGATATCATAGTGCATTCGACAAACACATCTCATACTGTTAGAAAATGAATAGATAAATAGGTTGTAGAAGTTGTTGATCTTATTAACATGTCCCTCTCCTATTTATACAGGTTAGAAGGGAGAATTATCCTCAACAGTTTAGAGGATTTCCCTCAACAGAGTAGAGAGATTTCCTCAAACAGTTAGGGAAATCTCATCTACTATCATGCCCCCGCAAGATGGTGCTCCTATCAAGGAGGCCAATCTTGGACTGATGTAATGCAAAAAGTTTACGAGCTAGAGGCTTTGTGAGTGAGTCGACCAATTGATCAGCCGTATGAACATGAGAAACACGAAGTCGACGGCGGACAACTTGATCGCGTACAAAGTGGAAGTCGATAGCAATATGTTTCATGCGGGAGTGAAATACCGGATTAGCGCAGAGATAGGTAGCTCCAACATTATCACAATATATTGTAGGAGTGGAATTGATGTTGAGTTCATGGAGTAGATTCGTGATCCAATTGAGTTCTGTAGTGGTAGTGGCAATGACACGGTATTCAGCTTTAGTTGTAGACCGGGCGACTGTCTTTTGCTTCTTAGAACTCCAACTGATTGGATGAGCACCAAGGAAGATAATGTACCCCGATGTGGATGTTCTATCATCAAGGTTGCCTGCCCAATCAGCATCGGCAAAGGCATGAAGATGAAGTGGAGAGTGTTTACGAAGAAAGAATCCATGATTGAGGGTCCCTTTAAGATATCGCAGAAGTCTCTTGACCGCAGACCAGTGTAGAGTAGATGGTTGCTGCATAAACTGTGATAATTTGTTGACATCAAATGAGATGTCCGGACGCGTGAGAGCTAAGTATTATAAGGAGCCAACAACTTGGCGGTATTGAGTGGGTTCCGTAGCAGGACTTCCATCCGATAATTTGAGAGAACCACTAATAGAGATGGGAGTTGTAACTGCATTTGCATCCTGCATGTTTGTCTTTAATAACAAATCTTGAATATACTTTTGTTGTGATAAAAAGAGGCCGGAAAATGTGAAGGTAGCTTCAACGCCCAGAAAGTAGTGCAAGGGTCCGAGATCTTTAAGCGAGAATCGAGCTGCCAGCTGTTTGATGAACGCTTGGATTCTGATAGGATCGTTGCTTGTGACAATAATGTCATCCACATATACCAGAATATATATTGTGTTTCCATGATGATGGCGCAAAAACAATGAAGTGTTAGATTTGGAGTTAAGAAAGCCGACGGAAGTCAAAAATGAGCTAAGTTCAGTGTACCAAGCTCTTGGAGTCTGACGAAGTCCATAAATGGCTTTCCGAAGTTTGCAAACATGCTGTGGAAACTGAGGATGAGTAAAGCCTGGAGGTTGTTGCATAAAAACATCTTCGGTTAGAGATCCCTGTAGAAATGCATTATTAACATCCAATTGTCATAATTGACAACTGTTAGTGGTAGCCAGACTCAAGATAAGCCTGATTGTAGTGGGTTTAACAACAGGACTAAACGTCTCAGTGAAATCAACTCCAGGTCATTGATGAAACCCTTTGGCGATGAGGTGTGCCTTATATCTAGTAATAGAGCCATTTGGGTTCCGCTTAATTCTAAATACCCATTTACACCCGATGATGTTCTGTGAAGGATGGAAGGGTATGAGATCCCACGTTGAGTTATGGAGAATGACATTATATTCCTCACTCATGGCAGTACGCCAATGCGAATATTTTTGGGCTTGAGTGCAGGTGGTGGGTTCAACTTTGGGGGATGAGGAATCCATGATAGCTTGTAGGTTAAGTACTTGACGTGGTTTAAAAATACCACTCTTAGAGCGAGTGGTCATAGGATGGTTAGAGATGACAGGATTGAGAGGTGATGGTGGGTGAGGATCAGTGGCACAAGCCTGGTCAAGTGGAGACACGTCAGGGGCACGTGGGCGAGAAGGAGGTAAAGAGGATGGTTGTGTTTCGGAACACATTGCCTCATCAATTTGAGAAGAGTGAAGTGGAGTAGAAACAGAGGAAACAGGCAAGTGTTGGACTGGAGTGATATAGTGCGGATCAGGAGGAGAGGAAGTAGATGAAGTCATAGGAGGCTCGTACGATTGGTCCGAAGGTATACTCTAGTGAGATAGTGAAGTGGTCCGTATGACAGGATATGGAAGGTTTTGGAAAGGAAAGTAAGACTCAACAAAAACAACGTGACATGAGATAAAGATTTTGTGAGTGTGAAGATTATAGCAGCGGAAAGCATTATGTTCAAGTGAATAACCAATAAAGACGCAAGGAGTAGATCGGGATGTTAACTTATGAGAGGCATAGGGACGTAACCAAGGATAACATAAACAGCTGAACACTCAGAGTTTACAAAGGTTAGGGGGTTTGTGAAATAGTGTGTCAAAGGGGGACTAGTATTGTAGGACTGGTGTAGGCATACGATTAATAAGGTAGACAGCAGTTTGAAAGGCTGCTGTCCAAAAAGTCGAAGGCATGGAAGCCTGATGTAGAAGTGTGAGTCCAGTTTCTACTATATGCCGATGTTTGCGTTCGGCGGAACTAACCAGTTGAGGAGTATGGGGGGGAGACTTGAGGTATTGAATGCCACAAGCTGAGAGGTGGGATGCCAGGGCTTGATATTCACTGCCACCATCAGAGTAGACCGTTTTGATGGTAGACTGAAAATAATTTTCGACCAACTTCTGAAAAGCGGAAAAAATACGAGAAACATCAGACTTATGGTGAAGAGGATATATCCATGTGTATTTAGAGAAGTGATCTACAAAAATAATATAAAATCGAAACTTATCAAAAGATAAAATTGGAGCAGGACCCCAAACATCAGTATATATAATTTCAAAAGGTTTGGAGGAGGAAATGGAAGAGGAGCCAAAAGGCTGCCGATGACTCTTATTACTAAGACATGCATCACAATGCATCCGAGAATCAGTGGACTTAAAAAGAGGAAGAGAGTGACGAGAAAATAATTTTTGCTGAATAAAGTTCGAAGGATGACCAAGCCGACGATGCCACACATCAACTGGAGCTGCAATAGAAGAATGAACAGTGGGCTAGGTTATTTGAGAAGCTGACGGCCATTCATAAATGTTGTCTTTATTCGGGTCTTGGACCAATGATGCCCCCGTGCTCAAGTCCTTAACAAGAAATGAATCAGGAAAAAATTCAATGGAAGTGTTGTTATGTTTGTAGAATTGAGAAACAGAAATGAGGTTGCATTTAATATGAGGGGCGCATAAAACATCATCGAGGGTAAATGTAGTAAAGTCAGAATTAAGCGTTGTGAAACTAGTATAAGTTATAGGAAGTCCTTTACCATCACCGATGATGATGTCTTCATCGCCGCCATAGGGATTGTGAAGAGACAAATTCTGAAGATCAGCAGTGATGTGATGAGAAGCACCAGAGTCGACAATCCAGTTGGAATGGCTAGGTGTCGAAGTAGTGAGGAGATTTGCCTGAGGCCAGTATGACGGAGCAGGAAGGCGAGGACGAGACTGGCAAACTTTAGCGGAGTGGTCGAGTTTGTCACACAGTTGGCAAACGACCCGTCATTGTTGGTTCAGTAGGGTAGGATGCCAAGACGGATGATGGTTGGAGTTGCCACGTTACGAAAAGCGATGACCAGGAGGATAGGAGGGGTGTTGTATGGAACTCATAGAATCAAGAGGCGCATTAGCCAAACCTTGGGTGATGGTCGACGAGTACCGAGTGCTCTTTCGTTTAGGCTTATGACTGACTTGAGCTGTGATAGTCGGTCCAGGCAGTTTGTCCGCACACTTCAAGTACATCTCATAGTCAATCAACTTGTCATAGAGATCTTCAAAAGAGACTGACGAGTCGCGTGCCCGAATTGCAGCAACCAATTCCTTGTAGTCGGTGTCGAGACCGTTGAGGGTATGAATGACAACCTCTTTGTCACATAGGGAATGACCTATCAAAGCTAAGTCATCGATGATAACCTTGATATGTTGTAGATAATCAGAGATAGTACTTCCCTCTTATTTTGTCACCATAAGCTTGGATAGAAGACTGAGCTTGCGGGTACGCGAGTGATTTGCCAAGGATGTTTGCAATGTAGACCAAGCATCGGCAGCTGTCACACATGAAGATATTAAAGGAGCGACGGATCCAGCAACTGAAGCTTGAATAGCTTGGAGAATGAGTCGATCTTGACGCAGCCACAGTTTGTGAGCTAGATTTGGTACTGGATTGGGATCTCCGGGGATGGTGAGCATAGCCAAAGGACAACTGAAAGAGCCATCAATGTAACCTAACAAGTCATAGCCAAATAAAAGATTAGAAAATTGAGCTCGCCAGGATGCATAGTTGCCACCCTTTGATAACTTAAAAGGGATCAGCGTGGCAGCATTGATGGAGATAAGCCCTGTAGAAGAACAAGAAGTGGGAGTCCCTACAGGAACTGAAACATCAGAAGAGAACGAAGACATGTTTAACCTTGTGTGAAGCTCAGGTCACACAAGGTGGAGAATGAGAGAGGATAGAGACCGCTGCTATAGTTTGGAAGAAAGCTGCAGGTGTATGGAAGAAAGCTGCAATGACGAAGAGAAGAGGGCTGCGACAATGATGCAAAGAAGGGGGTGGAGGTGAGGAAGTGGACGAACGACTGCAGGCGGTGTTGGAGAATGTCTGCTGCGGCCGCTTGGCCAACACACGGTGATATTACTATCACCGAGGAAATCAAAGCAATAGCTCTGATACCATGTTAGAAAATGAATAGATAAATAGGTTGTAGAAGTTGTTGATCTTATTAACATGTCCCTCTCCTATTTATACAGGTTAGAAGGGAGAATTGTCCTCAACAGTTTAGAGGATTTCCCTCAACAGAGTAGAGAGATTTCCTCAAACAGTTAGGGAAATCTCATCTACTATCACATACATGCAGAACCTTTCTAATGGCTCCACACCATTGCTCAACAAAGAGACACTATCGCCTTTGGTTGGGGAAAGTTTCTTTCAAAAGCCATTACAGCAATGACAGCTTTCTTCCAAGGATAATCTGTCACCATGTGTGGGCCTCGGCACGACAGATAGATGCTAGACTTTTGGAACTTGTAACTTGGATACTTTTCCTTTCAAACATACTTTTAATTTTCATCATCTATACTCCTTTACCTTTACTAGGTTTCAAGGTCTAAGGGGTAGGATTCTTCTCTAAAATCCCTAAAGTGAGATGTGTAAATATAAAATCTATGATATGCTATATGTAATATAGAAAAAATTTTAGGCTAAGATTGAAATCAAACAATATTAGATCGGATTTATGATATGTATTTTTCGATGCCATCTGAAAAAGATCTCTGTATGATTTATAAAGGCATTGTCCTCCAAATTTGAATATCATAATGAAATTGATCTGTAAAAAGAGTTAGACACTCCTCTCTTTTTCTATCTTTTCACTAGACCACTTTTATTGATGGTTTAGGAAGGTTAAAAGAGAAACTGTAATCTCTCAACTATATCCTCTATAACATACCTTGTTTAGTCCTTAGATGTCCTATTTATTTATAGATGAGAGCAGAGAGTCTAATATAAGTTATTAGGAGAGTTTCTTCCATAAAGAACATCGTCTAAGGAATCCCACTATAATATAGATATCTTTTCTATTGATAAATATCTATCATTAGAATCAAATTAGTTCTATTATATATCTTATCCAATTATAAGGGCCATGTAATCTAACATTCTCCCACTTAGCTCATTAATTAATAAAATATTAAAAGATATTTAAAATCAAAATAAATAAAATAAAATTTATTTAAAAATAATTTTATCTAATTGGATTCTAAAAAAAATTAAAAAATATTTTATATATGGCCATGAATTTTAAAAATAAGCCAATATGTCTAATAAGCACAATAATACTATATTCAATCCAACTATCAATGCAAGTCAGAGCGATTATATATCATCAATTCTATACTTCCTTTTATATATTATAATATTATTAGTCTTTCCTTATATAGTCTATAATGACGTATATAGTTTATCTTTTCAAGACAATCATATTATTGCATTTAACCATAATATGCATAAATATAAATATAAATAGGATAGTAGAAACAAATAACTTTAATTATGCAAAAAAATATCAATAATAGCATTTACCTAAATATGCATCATCATATATTTTATGGCTTGCTCACAAATCTCATTCTAAGAATATATTCTTTAAATTTTTTACATTGTAAAGCTTTGGTAAATGGATTAGCAATCATCATAATGGTGCTTAGGTTCTTAATTAACACTTGTTTCTGGACTCTTTCTCTAACTATCAAGTATTTTATCTCGATATACTTGGAACCACTAGAATACTTATCATTCTTAAAGAAGAAAATTCTATTGTATTATCATAAAATATCTTTAGCGGCTTGACAATTGAGTTGACCATAATAAGTTCTGAGATGAAATTTCACAGCCATAAAGATTGATTTATGACCTCAAAGCATGCCACAAATTTAACTTCTATTATTAATGATGCAATAAGTAATTGTTTTGTACTATTTTAAGAAATTACCCCACTAGCTAACATGAATACAAATCCTGAAATGGACTTCCTACTATCGAGGTAATTTACAAAATCAATATTTGAGTATTTTATTACTTTAAGCTGATTTGATCTCCTATATGTGTGCATATAATCTTTCATCTCCTATAGATATCTCATTATTTTCTTTGCAGCTTTCCAATATTTAATTCTTGGGTTGCTCTAGTATCTACCTAGCATTGCACTTGCAAAACTGATATATGGTCTTATACAGGTTTGAGGATATAATAGACTTTTAACTATGCACCTATTCTTTATTTGATTTCTTTCTAAGTTATTTTTGGACCACTAGTTTTGGTTGAATTTTTCATCTCTAGTAATAGGTGTATTATTTGCTGAGCAAAGTTGTATATTAAATCTCTCAAAGATACGATTAATATATCTTTTCTAAGACAGTCCTAATGATTCTTGAAATCTGTCTTTGAATATCTTAATGCCAATAACATAGGCTACTTCATTCATATTAATAATCTTAAAGTTTTTGCTGAGAAATATCTTGGTTTCGTCTAATAAACCAAGATCACTACTAGTAAGCAAAATATCATCCACATATAAAACTAATATAAAAACATACTCCCACTAACTTTTAGATATATGCACTAATCAATAGTATTTTTCTTAAATCTAAAGAAAGTAATAGTATCATGAAACTTTATATACAATTGTTTGGAAACTTGTTTAAGGCCATAAATGAATTTTTTAAGTTTACAAGCCCAACATTCTTTTTCCTTTTCTATAAATCCTTTAGGTTGTTCTATATAGATTTCCTTATCTAGATCACTATTTAGAGATACTGTTTTCACATCCATCTGGTGTAACTCAAGATCATAATGAACTACTAATACCATGACGATTCTTAACGAGTCCTTTCTAGAAATTGAAGAAAAGATCTCATTGTAGTCGATGTCTTCTTTCTGAGAAAACCTTTAGCCACAAGTCTGGCATTGTATCATTTGATATTCCCTACTAAGTCATGTTTTATCTTAAAGACTCATTTACAATTAACTCTTTTATAATTATTAGACAATTCAACGAGTTCACAAATACTATTCTAGTCCATTGATTTTAACTCTTTTTTTATTGCATCATACTATTTGTTAGAATTGTTACTTTCTATGGAAACGATAAAGAGTCTTCTTTTATTCTCATATCATAATTTAAATTTTTGTGGATATACTATATAATCATCAGAAATGACATATTTTCTTTTCCTTTAAGATCTTCTCAAAGCTGCCAGTTGTGATTGTTCTACAAGATCATTAACAACGACATCAACATTATATAAGAGTTCATTAATACTATTTTGTTGTTCACCATCATCAATTCTCTTATTGATTTGAGGAATAATAATTTTT
The DNA here is from genome assembly GCA_004837865.1 of Musa balbisiana. Taxonomy (NCBI): domain Eukaryota; kingdom Viridiplantae; phylum Streptophyta; class Magnoliopsida; order Zingiberales; family Musaceae; genus Musa; species Musa balbisiana. Next base: position 16,108,008 of record CM017195.1, on the reverse strand, counting down.
CGAATAACAGATAATATAGGAGAATTAACTTGAATCTCCTCAATATCAAAATTGATCCTTTGAGATTTTTCACTCTCATTGATTTTATCATTTTCTAGGAAATTTATATTATCAAATTCTATTATCCTCGATTAGGGTAATAAAATCAATATCCATTGGATATTTCGGGATAACCAAATAAATATCTAAAAATAGTTCTTGGATCCAAATAAATATCCAAATATTGTGTGTATTCAAGATATATGTTTGAAAGTATGTTTTGAATGAGATGATTGCTATGAGATAGAAATAAGCATGATATTAATGTATGCATTTTACAAAAAGAAAGATATATTATTTAAAATAAAAATGTATTACATATATATACATATTATGACATGTGAAATGAAAGTGCATGTATGTGTTATCATGTGTGATGTGAGAGTACACAAACATATTATGATATGCAGTGTAAGAGTAGGACATATTAGGACGTATGGTATAGGAGTGTACGGATATGATATGATATGCAATGCACATATATTTTATGAGTGTAGTGTGGGAGAGCACATAGATGTTATAATGTATAGCGTGAGAGTGCACATATATGTTACGATGAGCGGTATGAGATGCATGTATATGTTATAAAATATAATATGAAAGTTTATGGAGGTATTATGATTTTCTATGTTATGTACAATAAACTATTCTTGCACATGTGTATTCTAGTTTAATTTAAATAAATATTTTGCCTCCTTAATATGTCATGCTATTATGATCTATTACAAAAAAATTTATGCATTTATATATATGACGTGCAGTATGAGAGGGCATATATATATTACGATATGTGATGTTGGAGTTCATATATGATTTTTGCTATTGCCTACTCATGCACACATATATTATGATATATTCTGAATAAGAGTTATATCTTATTATGCATCTATCATGTTACTAGATGATATGTTGCCAAAATGATCATAAAAAGATACATTTATTATGAAATATTTTATGTATTTGTATACGTGTAATGTGGAAGTACATATGTCTATGATAAACTATAGTGTAGAAGTTCATTGATGTTTTATGATTCCCTATGGCTTATACTATGAATTATTCTTACTCGTATATTCTAATTAAATTAATCCATCTGTGTGATGGAGTGATGGAGAAGAAGGTGAATAGGTAGGCCATGCCAAAGCAAATATAGTGGACGACCTATGGGCACTTTTTTTATGTATATGAGTTTGAGTAGAAAATGTATCTGTGGTTTGATAGTATATCTTTATAACCTGTGTACTAGTGTCAAATACTAATGTGTACAAAAAAAATCTTATCATTTTATTTACCAAGTTAACAGATTTTAATTTTTTTACTTTTTTATTATGTTATTATTGATAATATAAGTAAATGGAAATGTGACATCTTATTCTAATCATGCATATAAAATATGAATGAAAATAAGGATAAGATGAATTTATTGATGAATTAAAGGGAGCACGAGTCTTCACAAAGCTGGACCTTTGATCTAGGTATCATCAAATATGAGTGTGCAAAGAAGACATACCAAAAATCACCTTTCAAACACACAACGACCACTACGAATTTTTGGTAATGCCTTTTGATCCGGGTATCATCAAATGCTCCCTCTACCTTCCAAAGCCTTATGAATAATATTTTTCAAAATTATCTTCGTAAGTTTGTGTTGGTTTTCTTCAATGATATCTTTATTTACAACCCTTCTCTTGAAAGTTATTTTAAGCACTTACGACTTGTTTTGATGATTTTGCGAGAACATGTTCTTTTTATCAAAAAATTGAATTGCAGCTTTCTTCAATAGAAGGTGAAATATCTAGGGCATATCATATCAGAGAACGATGTGGCGATGAATCCTTCCAAAATTTAAGCAATGCAGAACTGGCCAATCCCGAGGAACATAAAATCGCTATGCGACTTTCTCGGTTTAACAGGCTACTACCGTAAATTCATGAAAAACTATGAAAAGATCAATGCACCCCTTACTTCCTTGTGGAAACAAGATGCTTTCAAATGATTAGACAAAACCACCACCACCTTCGTTGAACTTAAAGTCGTAATAACAATAATGCTCGTACTAGCGCTACCCAACTTCGGCAAGACTTTTGTTATTGAAGCCGATGCCTCCAGAGTTGGAATTGGCACTATACTAATGCAAGATGACCACCCCCTTGCTTAAACCAATAAGGTATTATCTCCTTCCCATCTCAAGATGACTATTTACAACAAGGAGATGCTTGCGATTGTGCATGTGGTGGCCAAGTAGAGACTGTACTTGATCGAGTGATGCTTTCAAATCAAGGCCAACCATAAAAGCCTAAAATATTTCTTGGAGCAGAAGATATCTTCTCCCGAGCAATAAAAATGTGCAACAAAGCTTCTTGAATATGATTATGAAATAACTTACAAAAAGAGGAAAGAGAATATTGTTGCAAATGCACCTTCGCGACTACCCAAGCAAGCTGAATTTTTGGCCGTTTCACTTTCGACCAGCGACTTTCTTAAGGATATTAAGAGGGAATGGCAGGAAGATCCAGAGACCAATAAGATCATAAAAAAATTGGAGGAAGCACCAAGCTTTGTGGCTCATTATAGTTGGGACTCAAAAGAATTGTGCTATAAAGGACGAATTATGCTTGTGCCAAATTCTACTTGCATCTTCACAAGTAGATTTTGGACAAAGTTATTCCAAATGTATGGCACTAAATTGAAAAGGAATACGGTGTATCACCCACAAACCGACGGCTAGACTGAAGTGGTGAACAGGTGCTTGGAGACATACCTTAGATGCTTCACTAGTAACCGACCAAAAGAGTGGATAAAGTGGCTTCCCTGGGTCGAATGGTGGTATAATATAACTTGCCATTCATCCACAAAATGTACTCTCTATGAGGCTTTGTATGGCCAACCTCCCCCTGTGATCCCAAAATATGTATTGGGCACCTCTAAAGTGGAACAAGTAGACAAGGAACTATAAGACAGAGACAAAATGCTGAAGTTGCTAAAAGATAATCTCATTGTAGCTTAAGCAAGGATGAAATAATAATATGATCAATACAAAGGCGACAGAGAATTTTCAGTAGAAGATTGGGTCTTCCAACGGCTCTAGCCATACAAGCAAACATCAATCTAGACTAGAGCATCTATGAAGCTTTCAGCTCAGTTTTATGGACCCTACCAAATTTTGGAGTGCATTGGAACTATAGCATATAAATTGGACTTACTTGCCAGCTCTCGAATCCATCCAGTCTTCCATGTGTCGTGTTTAAAGCTCAAGTTAGGACAAAATGAGATAGCCCAAAGCCATTTACCAAATATGACTACCCAAGGAGAACTCCAGACTCAACTGAGTGCCATTATTGATCGATGGATCGTGACTTGACAACGACGACCCACTACTAAAATGCTAATACAATGGGCGAACCTACCAGCAGAAGATGCCACATAGGAGAACTATAATGACTTGAAGATCAAATTATCAGAATTCATGGATCATCAATCTCAAGAACAAGGCTGATTTGAAAAGGGTGGGTTTGTTAGAACTCTAGCTAAGAGAGTCCTAATTGAGAGGGGCATTCATGTAAAACCTATCTAGCCGACCCCTATTAAAGAGGTGAAGAGGCCAGCTAGGGTTACGAGGTTGTTTGTTAGAGAAGAATTATGAGTTGTAAAGGAATAGGAGTCCTGAGTAGGAGTCATATTAGGAGTTGGTTAGAAGTAGGAGTCTTGAGTAGAAGTCCTATTATGAGTTGGGGTTTAGAAGCCCTATAAATAGCTATGTATTCATCATTTTTTCTCAAGTAATAGATGAATCTTTTTGCAGTCTTTGAGTTGTAACTTGGAGGAAGAAACCCCTATAAAATTCCAGGGAGGTTGATCCCCTAAAGAGATTAACCCCAAGCTTAGAATCTATAAAGGTTCTAATAGCCTCCTAAGTAGTTTGGGTGGTGGTACCGCTGGCAATTAATGCTTCTAGGCAATGGTACCATTCTGTCAAGCAATGGTACCATCAGAGCCCAGTCTCCGAGGCTCTGTCAGGCGATGGTACTACCCAATGTCAGTTTGTAATGGTGGTACTACCCAATAATGGTGGTGGTACCACCAGTGTTTTGGAAACCGGGGATGAGACACTTTTTGGCTATATTTTTGAAGTCAATAGAACCTATAAATACCTTACTCTTTCCTGCATGAAAAGACACAAAAGTGTGAACAAAAGTCTTGAGATTTTGGGTTGTAAAATTGTTGAAAATGTGTTGTGTTCTTCTCCTCCTTTAGTTTGTGGTCATTCTAAAAGAGGTATGAGGCTTATAAAGGTTGTCTCCTAAACCTATGAAATGGAGAAAGAATTGTAAGAGGATAGTTGGTTTTTGCCCATTGAAAGAAGACCATTAGTGGACGTCAATTGCCTCAACAAAGGAGGAATCGGGAGTGGACGTAGGTCATGACGATTGAACCACTATAAAATTGGTGTGCCTTCTCTTTACATCTTCATCACTATCCTATGAACATCTTTAAGCTTAAACGTTTTTCTAATATAATTTTACTATATGAATTTTCATGATCAACATAGTTCTCCAAAAGTATTAATTCACCCCCTCTCTTAGTGCCAACTTGATCCTAACAGTTTGGATATGAGATATCCGCTGGAGCCCTTATCTTAATGGATATCTAATAAGCCTCTGAATTATTAGATCCCATGGATGAGATTCAATAAGAACCAATGAAAGATTATTACGTAGAGAGCCACTAATCTAAAAGGCTTAGGTAGTTGTATGAAGATCCAATACCCAATAGGATAGGATCCATTAGGGTTAAGTTGATAGGAGGCCTTTATAAATAGGAGCGAATCGAAGAGCCATAGGCTAGACCCCTTTTGGCTGCTATCTCCTACTCTCCTCTACCTCTCTTCTCCTCAGCTAGCAGCCTTTATTTGGAGCGTGTGGATAGCAAGAAGGGCCGACCCCTTCTTAATCATGTGGTATGCGTGGAAAGGAGGATTGTGTAGTAATTTGAGGAGCGTCTTCGCAAACCCTACTATGTAGATCACCTTTAGAGAGGAGAACAATTGACCTCCTTTATCCTCTCCTATAGATCTGTAAGATTTTAAGGATATACAATCTCCATAGATAATACATATCTCTTAACATACACGGTTTTCAATTTTGTGGGTTTTTGTGCATTAATTTACAAATGATGATGGAATCTTTTTTCCACAGTAAATTATAAGATTTTTATTTTTTATTCTTCCATTGCACATATGATGTTACTCTAGATTTCCCAACAGTTGTATCAGAGCTAGGTTATTCATGCGAAAGTTTGGCTTTTAAACTACGTGTGTTGTATTCAATCACGTAGAATTATTTTTGTGTGATTGTTGTGATTTTTATCATAGTTTTTAAGATTTGGCTGCACATCTTCTCCTTATTAAAAAATGCTTTAGATTAATGTTTTATCACCAAAATTATTATTGCAGAATAGAGAAAAAAGGGCAGCAATTATTATTGCCCTGTGGTTTGGCCAAAGGCTACTTGCAGCCTTGGCCAAGAGCATACCTTGTTGCTCTCAAGCTTCCCATGGCCTAGGTGTTGGCAGCCCTTCCAGCCATGGTTTCTTGGCTGCAAGGGGCACCTCTAGCGGATAGGGTTTCCTAGCCGCCTAGGAGACCCTAGCGGTCAGGATTCCTAGCCGCATGGGGCAAGCAAGTGGCAAGGTTTCCTAGCTACCCAAGGTTGCCTTACAACCAGGGTTTCCTAGCTATAGAGGACTCCTTAGAGGCTAGGGTTTCCTAGCCACACAAGGTAGCCCTATGGCCTAGGGTTCCTAGCCATAGGGGAGTCCCCAATAGCTAAGATTTTCTAGCCACATAAGGAACTACCTACCACGTGGGGGCACCCTATAGTAGGGTTCCCAAAATACTAAAGAATAATTAATTAAATGATTTAATTAATTATTATTATCTAGTAGTCCTACATGGTGATGTGTGCTAGACATAGGTGCCCTATAAGCCACTCACATCAATGATGACACGTGTGACTTGACATGTTATCTTTTTATTTATTATTATTTGGTATTTTATCACTTTATATTGTTTGTTGTTTGAATATATTACGATGTCCATGGATCTATGCAATGTAAATCAGATCGTGATGAGATCATGATAATGAGACCGATTCGCCTTTAAACACATATCCTAAATAATCCCGGTCATAGGTTACTTAAGAAGGAAATCGAGATAACTGGATAGGTTAGTGTGTTGTATACCTGTCCATATAATGGATGCAATTGATCTCATAGCTGCTCGTGTGGGGACACTAGGGATACAATATAAGTGCTCATTGGGGATTGAGTTCACTGATTGATCCGTTTACGAAATGTTGGATGATTAATGATGCCTTATTGTTAGATAGTGATTTCGTAGTCCCAGCGGTGTATTTGGTCCTTAGACTTGAGATACCAAGGATGCCCTGTATAAGTGCTCCACTCTTTGATACCTGACTTATAGGTTTAGATGTTCCAAATCTAGCACATCCGGTTATCGAGAGTGACAATCAATCTTACGAGGGCTATTGAGTGTCGATAGAAGATCATCTACTCTCTGTATCATGAGAGGAATATCTCATGTGTTCTTGCTCCAAAAAATCCCTGACTAGGGTCATTCGGATTGAGAGAGAAAGAGTTCTCTAGGAGAATTCGATTAGAGCGAGACTCGAGTAGAAACCATATGGGTCTGATAGCACCATGCCCGATATATAAGCTCTAGGATATTAGATGGATGAGGGATTATAGGTACACGGTAACTAAGGACAGACATATCCAATGGATTGGATTCTCCTGTATCATTTGGGGACTACAGTGTAGTGGCCTAGTACATCCGCAGTCAATAAGTCGAGTGAATTATTTTGGAGATAATAAGTCGCTGATCCATATGGATTTTTGATAGGTATGACTCACGACTAACTCGATATTGGGCCTAGAGGGTCACACACATATGGTAGGCATTACGATAAGTAGAGGTTCGAATATAAGATATTTGTCGGAGCTCCTATCTTATTGGATATCCAATAAGCTCCTAAATTATTGGATCCTATGAATGAGATCCAATAAGAGCTAGTAAGAGATTATTGGATAAAGATCCACTAATCTAAGATGCCTTAGTAGTTGGATGGCGATCCAATACCCAATAGGGCAGGATCCATTAGGGTTAAGTTGACAGAGGACCTCTATAAATAGAAGGGAACTAGTAGTTCATAAGCTAGAGCCTTTTTGGTTTATCTCTCTTATTCTCCTCCCCTTCTCCCCCTTAGTGCAAGCCTGGAGTTTTGAGGAGCGTTATCATAGCCCTATTGTGTGGATCACCTCTAGAGAGGAGGGCACTTGACCTTCTTCACTTTCTCTTAGAGATCTATAGGGATTCAGGGATATATGATCCCCCTAGGTAACCCAATCTATCTTATACGCAGTTTTAAGTTTCATGAATTTTTGCACACTAATCTTCGTATGATGATGAACACATAATTAGGAATTTGAGGATTTTATTTTTCTATTCTTTCGCTGCACATGCGATGTCGCATCTAAGATTTTCCAACAGTAATATTAGAGCTAGGTTGTTCGTGCGAATATTGGTTTTGAACTGCGTGTGTTGTGTTTTAGCAATGTTTTTGATGTCAAAATTGTTGATGTAGTAGGCGAGGAAGGGCAGCAACTATTACTACCCTTACTATGCTTGTGCTGCCATCTTCGTGTAGGCAGGCCACCTGCAGTGGCATCCACAAGGGCGGCGCCCGCAAACAGGCTGCTTGCATGGAACAACTGTTGTTGTGCATAGTTGTAGCCATAGGCGGCTAGTTGCTTGTAGGTAGAGTCGCTTGCGATACGCAGGCGGTGGCACCTGCAAGTGCCACCTATGGGCATAATGCCCGTAGTGGCACTCCCCCACAGGTAGCTAGGCGACCCACAGGGGTGGCAGTTAAGGTGTTAGGATCGGAGCGACACTAAGAGGGGGGGGGGGGTGGGGGTGAATTAGTGCAGTGGATTAAAACTAGTAGGTTTGAAACTGATTCCGTAAAATGCGAGGATATTTCGTTCAATAGTAACTAGAGTAAAGTGAAGAACAAAAACTTGCTTCTATGTAGATAATGATTGCAGAAAAATAACAACTCACACATTCAAGGAACACACAGATTTAAAGTGGTTCGGTCAAAATGACCTACATCCACTTGCGAAGCCTTCTTCGATGAGGCCCCCAACTTTCACTAGCAAATCACTTTAAAGGGGAAGGACAAACACCCCTTTTATAACCTTTACAAGTGGTTCACACTCTTACAAAATTTCAGCAAGAAAGAAAGGGAGGTGAACACTCAAGCAATTTGAAAGTAAGACTTGCTAAGGCTTTGCTAAGACTTTTTTTTTTACTCTATTGCTTCTCAAAAGTTGTTATCTCTGCTGAGAATTGAGGGGTATTTATAGGCCTCAAGAGGATTCAAATTTGGGCTCTAAAATTTGAATTCTCTTCGGTTCCCGAAGCTAGCGGTGCCACCGCTTTTAGTTCTGACACTGACAGTGTACTGGGCGGTGCCACCACCCAGACCGGCGGTGCCACCGCTTGGCTCTTCGGGTGCTGGGCGGTGCCACCGCCTAGATCAGCGGTTCCACCGCCCGACCTCAATGGTCACTGGTTGGGCTTTAAGTCCGGCCCAAACCAGGTTTCATTTTGGGCCCAATTGGCCCTAATCAAGATATAGGATTATTTCTTAATCCTAACCTTAATTACATGCAAACTACGTAACTAAAAACATAATCCTAAGCAAGTTTTTAACCGATGAACTTCAAGTCTTGTTCCGGCGAGCTTTCCAGCGATCTTCCGGCGGACTTCTGATACGCCCTTGGATTTCTTCCGACGGACTCCCAACTGGCTCCCGATCTTGTGGTAAAATCAGCGAGTAGCCGAGCCTTCTCGGTGATCTCTGCAAACCTCCGATGATCACTTCGACGGACTTCCAAAAACTCTGACAAGTCCCTGATTTCTTCTCGATTGTTTCCGACAACATCTCCGACGAATCTTTGGACTCTCAAACACCCATCGAACTTGATTCTGGTAGACTCGCTTTATGTCTTCAAGCTTTCATAGTTAATCCTGAATACTTATCTCAACATATGGATTAGATAAAACATGACAATTGACTTCATCATCAAAATCCGAGATTCAACGATCTCCCCCTTTTTGATGATGACAATCAATTGATAATGGAGTTAACCTTAACTCCCCTATCTATATACCATACTTGAGATAAGTTATTCTTGAATTCAAGGCCTTTGAATTCAAGAAACATATTGATAAGTTGAACCTTATCAATACTCCCATCATGATTCCTATCATGATGTATCTTTCTGAAAATGATGTCAAGACTTGACAACCATTTTTAAGTTTTATATTTCAAACATGAATGATAGTAATGGTAGCAATTCATCATATGGTAAGATATCAACATGTAAAATTGCGATGCAAGTTCTTGATATCTTAACATAATGCAAATATTTCAAGTGTTTAGCAATCATAGCATTTCTATCATCAATTTTCCATATATTTCAATGCAAGCTTCTTTAACATAATTCAAATTCAAATATGACACTCATAGCATCAATTCATATATTTCTCCCCCTTTGTCATCAACAAAAAGGAGAACGATATAAGCAAATTTTAAACATAAGTGCGGTAATGATTCATGTCATAACTAGGTTCGTGTCATTTTTCAACAATGAGTGATAGGATACCAATTATACAAACATCTCAAGGAAAGATTAAATCACGCTTCATTTTTATAAGGATTAAGATATGTATGTGAATCAATATCCTTGCAAGTAAAAAATCTTCCTTTTTCAAGAAGGAAATTATAAGAAGGAATCATTTTATCAAATCCATTTCTCGAAAATATTTTTCACATTATAAGCCTATGAGAGATGCATTTGCTAATTGATTCCATATGTCAAAAATCAATGATATGAATCAAACTCAATATGACATATACTTATGAAAGCTACATTAAGTTCGGAAGAGAATAAGGTATCAAGAAAATCCGAAAATAAAATTTAACACTTTCATGCATTCGGACAAGGTTTTACTATAGATTTTCCAATACAATCATGAAGATAAAACATGCTTATTATCATGGAAACTTTTATATCCAAAACACATAATTTCCAACATATTATTAAGGCATGTAATCATGTAAAATCATCATAGCAATTAAGTGATTTGATCAAGAAAGTCTAAAAAATAAATTTAATGAGTTCAGGCATTCAAATACACTAACATTCCTAATTCTCTTCTAATGAAATCAAACTATTCTTCACTTAAAGGCTTTGTAAAAATATCAGCTAGTTGATGTTTAGTATCAATGAACTCTATAACTACATCATGATTAGTGACATGATCTCGTATAAAGTGATATCTAATATCAATATGTTTTGTTCTTGAGTGTTGAATGGGATTCTTTGTTAAACATATAGCACTTGTGTTATCACATTTAATGAGAATATTTTTAAGATGAACTTTATAATCTTCTAAGGTGTTTTTCATCCACACAACTTGTGCACAGCACGCACTAGCTGCAATATACTCAGCTTCGATTGTTGATAGTGCAACCGAGTTTTGTTTCTTAGATGACCAGGAAACAAGAGCATGTCCCAAAAATTGACATGTTCCGGATGTACTTTTTCTATCTATCCTGCATCCGCCAAAATTGGCATCTACATAAGCTATTAAATCGAATTTTTCTGATTTCGGATACCAAAGTCCTAAATTTGGAGTTCCTTTAAGATATCTAAATATTCTTTTAACACTCTTGAGATGAGATAATTTAGGATTAGATTGAAACCTAGTGTAAAGTCTCATACTAAACATAATATCCGGTCTAGTCGTGGTGAGGTAGAGTAGACTACCTATCATTCTCCTATACGTTTTTTGATCGAAATTTTCATTATTTTCATCCATATCTAACTTAGTCGAAGTACTCATAAGGGTGTTTATTGCTTTTGAATTATCCATGTTAAATCGTTTTAACAATTCTAATGTATATTTAGATTGGTTAAGAAATATACCGTCACTAAGTTGTTTGATTTGCAATCGTAAAAAGAATGTTAATTCATCCATTAAACTCATTTCAAATTCATGACTCATATTTTTGGCAAATGATTCACATAGTGATTCATCCGAAGAACCAAAAATAATATCATCAACATAAATTTACACAATAAGAAAATTATTTTCAAAATGTTTGATAAACAATGTAGTATCAACCTTGCCTTTGGTAAAATTATTTAAAATAAGAAAGGAACTAAGCCTTTCGTACCAAGCTCTAGGAGCTTGTTTCAAACCATAGAGAGCCTTAGTCAATTTGAATACATGATTAGGAAGAAGAGAATTTTCAAATCCAGGAGGTTGTTCAACATATACTTCTTCCGAAATAAAACCATTCAAGAAGGCACTTTTGACATCCATTTGAAATAGTTTAAAATTATTACTACTAGCATAGGCAAGGAGCATCCTAATGGCTTCTAATCTTGCCACAGGAGTGAAGGTTTCTTTGTAGTCGATACCTTCTTCTTGGTTGAAACCTTTGGCCACTAATCTAGCCTTGTTTCTAACCACGATACCACATTCGTCTTGCTTGTTTCTAAAAACCCATTTAGTACCAATGACTAAATGGTCACTAGGTCTAGGAACAAGCTTCCATACCTCATTCCTCTCAAATTGATTCAATTCCTCTTGTATTGCAATGACCCAAGAATCATCTTTCAAGGCCTCGTCATTGTATTTAGGTTCGATTTAAGAGAGAAAGGCAGCATTAGCACAAAAATTCTTGAAAGAAGAATGAGTTTGAACCCCTTGTGATGTATCTCCTATAATTTGCTCTTTTGGATGAGCATCTATATACTTCCATTCCTTGGGTAAGGAGATTTTGGAAGAAGATGCATCCAAGTTGCTATTTTGAGGAGGGGGTTCCTTTAAATCCAAAATTTCAAAACCAATATCATCATGAAAATCATTTTTCTTTAACTTGAAAATTTCATTAAAAATTACATGAATAGACTCTTCTATAACTAAGGTTCTTTTGTTAAAAACATGAAAAGCCTTAGAAACGGAAGAGTAACCAAGAAAGATGCCTTCATCGGATTTAGCATCAAATTTTCCTAAGGCATCCTTTTCATTTAAAATAAAGCATTTGCAACCGAAAACTTTAAAATAAGAAACATTTGGTGTTTTGTTATTCCATAATTCATATGGAGTTTTTGATAGAGATGGTCTTATTAGAACCCTATTCATGATGTAGCAAGCCGTATTCACAGCTTCGGCCCAAAAATACTTGGGTAGACTATGTTCATTCAACATAGTTCTTGCCATTTCTTATAGATTTCTATTTTTTCTTTCTACTACTCTATTTTGTTGAGGGTTTCTTAGAGTAGAGAAGTTGTGGTTATATCCGTTAACTTCACAAAAATTTTGAAAATCGCGGTTTTGAAATTCGCCACCGTGATCACTCCGAATTGATGAAATCATGAAACTTTTTTCATTTTGAGTGAGTTTACAAAATTTAGAAAAACATTTGAAACAATCACTTTTGTGAGCCAAGAAATAGGTCCAAGTGTATCTAGTATAGTCATCTACAATTACAAAAGTGTATTTGCTTCCTCCTAGACTTGTCGTGTCAATTGGTTCAAATAAGTCCAAATGGATCAATTGTAATGGTCTAGTGGTGCTAATTTGATTTTTTTGGTTTGAAACTAGTTTTTATTTGTTTACCTAGTTGACACGCATCGCATACTTTGTCCTTAACAAACTTCATATTTGGAATTCCTCGTACTAATTCTCTAGATGAGATCTTAGATATTAGTTTCATGCTTGCATGGCCTAATCTCTTATGCCAAAGCCAAGCATCATCTTTTAAAGTGGAGAGGCACATTTCATTACCTAGTTCATCAAGATTGATGGTGTAGACATTATTTTGTTTTAATGCAATCATAGTCACGTTATTGTTTGGTTTTTCAATAATACACATATTTGATTCAAATCTAACGATATAACCTTTATCGCATAATTGATTAATACTCAAGAGATTATGTTTCAATCCATCAACTAGTAATACATTATCAATAGAAAAGTTTAATTTGTTACCTATGGTTCCCTTGCTAATGATTTTGCCTTTGTTGTTGTCTCCGAAGGTGACATAGCCTTCGTCTATGCTAGTGAGCTTGGAGAATTGGGATGGATCTCCGGTCATATGCCTTGAGCATCCACTATCAAGGTACCATCTCTTGCTCCTAGCTTGTGATGGTGTATGTTTCTACAAGAAGGGATTATTTTTAGGTACCCATTTACTTTTGGGTGTCTCAAAAACTGATCTAACTTGTTTATCATGTTGCATAAACTTGATCATGGTTCCTTTAGGAACCCAAATCAATTTGTTCGAACTAATTTTCTTGAATGGACATTGATAAATTTTATGTCCATATTTGCAACAAAAGTTGCAATTGCTTTGGTATTGAACATGTAAGATAGGACCTTTAATGAAGGTGGTTGGATTTTGGTGAGAACTTCTCACAAATCCGATTCCACTTCTTTTAGGAACGTGACCCTTATTTGTAAGGATCATGTTCAAAGACTTGCTACCGACCTCGAATTTCTTCAAGGTGTCCTTAAGTAGCAAGTTCTCCTTTTGGATCATGGCATTTTATGCATGGAGCTAAACTATCATGATATTCAGTTTTTAATTTATCAAAATTACAAGTAAGACTATCATGCTCCTTTTTTAACAATTTGTATTTTCTACTAATTATTTTGCATTCATCAAATAACTCATGGAAGGCATTTAATAATTCATCATAAGATAAATCTGACAGTCGCCCGGTCTACAACTGAAGCTGAATACCGTGCCATTGCCGCTACCACTGCAGAACTCATTTGGATCACGAATCTACTCCAGGAACTCAACATCACTTCCACTCCTACAATATATTGTGATAATGTTGGAGCTACCTATCTCTGCGCTAATCCGGTATTTCACTCCCGCATGAAACATATTGCTATCGACTTCCACTTTGTACGCGATCAAGTTGTCCGTCGTCGACTTCGTGTTTCTCATGTTCATACGGCTGATCAATTGGCCGACTCACTCACAAAGCCTCTAGCTCGTAAACTTTTTGCATTACATCAGTCCAAGATTGGCCTCCTTGATCGGAGCACCATCTTGCGGGGGCATGATAGTAGATGAGATTTCCCTAACTGTTTGAGGAAATCTCTCTACTCTGTTGAGGGAAATCCTCTAAACTGTTGAGGATAATTCTCCCTTCTAACCTGTATAAATAGGAGAGGGATATGTTAATAAGATCAACAACTTCTACAATCTATTTATCTATTTATTATTTAACAAAATCTACATCAATTAAATTTGTTACCTCCTCTCCGATGGCTATTAGGGCGTAATGAGCAACTTGCTCGGTGTTGGACTCCTCTTCTTCGGATGTGCTTGAATCATCCTACGTTGCTTTGAGCGCCTTCTTCTTTGATGTTCTCTTTTTGGCTTGGGGACATTCATTTTTGAAATGCCCCGGCTTCTTGCATTCATAGCATATCACTTGGTCCTTTTTATGTTCAAGTTTGTTTTTGGTGTTATTTTTAAATTTGTTCTTTCTTATAAATTTTTAAAAATTTTGAGTCAAAAGTGCAATTTCATTGTCACTGTCCTCATCACTTGATGTTCCTTTCAAGTGGTCTTCTTATGATTTGAGTGCCATATCCTTCTTGTTCTTTGGAAGGGGGTTCTCGAGCTCGTCATGAGCTTGACATGTCATTTCATAGGTCATTAGAGACCCAATAAATTCTTCAAGAGGGAATGTTTTAAGGTCCTCGGCCTCTTGAATGGTAGTAACTTTTGGATCCCCACTTTTAGGAAGGGATCTTAAGATTTTAGTTACTAGTTCAAAGTTAGAAAAATCTTTACCAAGAGCTTTGAGTCCATTGATGACATCCGTGAAACGGGTGTACGTCTCCAATGGACTCACTTGGTTTCATTCGGAAAAGTTCGTAAGAGTGCACAAGAATGTTGATTTTGGACTCTTTCACTTGGCTAGTGCCTTCATGAGTGACCTCAAGAGTTCTCCAAATATCAAAAGCAGAATCACAAATTGAAACGCGATTAAATTCATTTTTGTCTAGTGCACAAAACAAGGCATTCATAGCCTTTGTGTTTAAAGCAAAAACTTTCTTCTCCGATTTATTCCATTCGCTCATCGGAAGAGAAGATTTTTGAAATCCATTTTCAACAATAGTCCAAAGCTCGAAATCCAT
This sequence comes from Musa balbisiana, assembly GCA_004837865.1. Classification (NCBI taxonomy): domain Eukaryota; kingdom Viridiplantae; phylum Streptophyta; class Magnoliopsida; order Zingiberales; family Musaceae; genus Musa; species Musa balbisiana. The sequence goes on along the minus strand of CM017195.1, from coordinate 16,092,647 downwards.
GGAAATGAGGAAGATTCTCATACGTGTCTTCTAATACGTGTAATCCGACCCATTAAACATAGGTGGACGTGTAATAGAATGTCCCTCATGTATGCCGGAGTAAGCCATCTCTCTTGGGTATTAAACCAAATATGAGAGTGAGCCTTGCTCTGATACCAATTGTTAGGATCGGAGCGGCACTAAGAGGGGGGGGGGGGGTAAATTAGTGCAGCGGATTAAAACTAGTAGGTTTGAAACTGATTCCGTAAAATGTGAGGATGTTTCGTTCGATAATAACTAGAGTAAAGTGAAGAACAAAAACTTGCTTCTATGTAGATAATGATTACAGAAAAATAACAACTCACACATTCAAGGAACACGTAGATTTAAAGTGGTTCGGTCAAAATAACCTACATCCACTTGCGAAGCCTTCTTCGATGAGGCCCCCAACTTCCTCTAGCAAATCACTTTGAAGGGGAAGGACAAACACCCCTCTTACAACCTTTACAAGTGGTTCACACTCTTACAAAATTTCAGCAAGAAAGAAAGGGAGGTGAACACTCAAGCAATTTGAAAGTAAGACTTGCTAAGGCTTTGCTAAGACTTTTTTTTTTTACTCTATTGCTTCTCAAAAGTTGTTATCTCTGTTGAGAATTGAGGGGTATTTATAGGCCTCAAGAGGATTCAAATTTGGGCTCCAAAATTTGGATTCTCTTCGGTTCCCGAAGCTAGTGGTGCCACCGCCTATCAGTTCTGACACTGATAGTGTACTGGGCGGTGCCACCGCCTAGCTCTTCGGGTGCTGGGCGATGCCATCACCCAGATCGGCGGTGCCATCGCCTGGCTCTTCGGGTGCTGGGCGGTGCCACCGCCCAGACCGGCGGTTCCACTGCCCGACCTCAATGGTCACTGGTTAAGCTTTAAGTCCGGCCCAAACCAGGTTTCATTTTGGGCCCAATTGGCCCATAATCAAGATATAGGATTATTTCTTAATCCTAACCTTAATTATATGCAAACTACGTAACTAAAAACATAATCCTAAGCAAGTTTTTAACCGGCAAACTTCAAGTCTTGTTCCGATGAGCTTTCCGGCGATCTTCTGGCAGACTTCCGATATGCCCTTGGATTTCTTCCGATGGACTCCCAGCTGGCTCCCGATCTTGTGGCAAAATCAGCGAGTAGCTGAGCCTTCTCGGTGATCTCTGCGAACCTCCGATGATCTCTTCGGCGGACTTCTGAAAACTCCGATAAGTCCCCGATTTCTTCTCGATTGGTTCCGATAGCATCTCCGACGAATCTTCGGACTCTCAAACACCCATCGAACTTAATTCTGGTAGACTCACTTTATATCTTCAAGCTTTCGTAGTTAATCTTGCATACTTATCTCAACATATGGATTAGATAAAATATGACAATTGACTTTATCATCAAAATCCGAGATTCAACATAAGGGAGCGGCCCCCACGGGCAGAACCACCCACGAATCGAAGGTCCAACTTTGTAAAGACTCATGCTCCATTTAATTCATCAAGAAATTTATTTAATACTAGAATAGAGTATTTGATCTGACGGTTAGCCCATTGAAAGCTCGGTAATCAATGCACATTCGTCATGTTCTATTCGTCTTTCGTACAAGGAGCACCGGTGAAGAGTAGGGGCTGCAACTTGGCTGAATAACTCATATTTCGAGCATCTCTTTTACAATCCTTTCTATTTCATCCTTATGTAGATGTGGATATTAATATAGTTGAGTATTTGCTGGAGGTTTGCTTGGGAGAATCAACATACAATGATCATACCGATGGGTAGGAGGTAGTTTGCGCGGTTCGTCTAATATATCTGAAAATTCAGCAAGCAAAGGAAATAGGTTTGGGTCTTCAAATTCTATTGGTGTTGGGAAATCTTGGGGGCGACAACACATGCATAGCGGAAGAACAAGAAAACAAAATCCCCTATTCCCAAAGAGATGTTCGCCGTCGTGCGAAGATTGGTGCGCAAAAATCCGTAAAACAAACTGCGTATAGAATAGATTGTATTACCTAGGGAGATCGTATATCCCTGTTTCATTGCAAATCTCTAGGAGAGGGTGAAGGAGGTCAAGAGTCCTCCTCTCTAGCAGTGATCCACATAGCAGGACTGTGACGATGCTTCTCAAAACTCTAGGCCTGCTTTGAGGTGGAGAGGGGGAGGAGAATAGGAGAGGCAAGCAAAGGCTATTGCCTATGAACCATTAAATCCCTCCTATTTATAGAGGTCCTCTATCAAAACCTTAATGGATCCTCCCCTATTGGGTATTAGATCTGCATCCAATTGCCCAAGTCTCTTAGATTAGTGGATCTCTATCCAATAATCTCTCATAGGCTTTTATTGGATCTCATCCATAGGATCCAATAATTTAGGGGCTTCGGTGGATTTCTCATATCCGAACCTCTACTCATCACAATGCCTACCATATGTGTGTGACCCTCTAGGCCCAATATCGAGCTAGCCGTTAGTCATAGTTGTCAGAACTCCTTCTGGCTTAGTGAATTATTATCTCCATAATAATTCACTCGACTCATCGACTACGGACGTACTAGGCCACTATGTTGTAGTCCCCAGACGATACAGGGGAATTTAATCCATTGGACCCATTTATCCTTAGTTACAATGTACCTATAGTCCCTCATTCATCTAATATCCTAGAGACCATATATCGGGTATGGTGTTGTCAGACCCATATGGTTTCTACTCGAGCCTCACTCTAATCAGATTCTCCCGGAGAACACTTTCTCTCTCAATATGAATAACTCTGGCCAGGGATTTGTTTGAGTAAGAACATATGATAAATTTCTCTCATGATGCCGAGAGTGGATGATCCTCTATCGACACTCAATAGCCATTGTAAGGTCAACTACCACTCCCAATGACCGGTTGTACTAGATCTGGGACATCCAAACCTATAAGTCTGGTATCAAAGAATGTAGCTTTCATACAAGACATCCTTGGTGTCTCAAGTCTAAGGACCAAATACACCACTAGGATTACAAAATTGCTATCTGACAATAAGGCATCATCAACCATCCAGCATTCCATAAGCTGATCAATTAGTGAACTTATTCTCCATTGAGCACCTGTACTGTATCCCTAGTGTCCCCACACAAGTAGCTATAAGACCAATTGCATCCATCATATGGATGGGTATACAACACACTAGTGTGTCCGGTTATCTCGATGTCACTCTTAAGTAACCTATGATCGGGATTATTTAGGTTCTGTGTTTAAAGGTGAATCAGCCTCATTCTCGTGATATCATCACGACCAGATTCCCATTGCATAGATCCAAGGATATTACAATATATACATGCATATGAGCAATAGTCAATATAAAGTGATAAATGCCAAAATATAATAAGCAAAAAGATTCTGTGTCAAGTCACACATGCCATTACTCACGTGATTGGCTTGCTGGGCACCTATGACTAGCAATCTCCCACTTGACCTAAAGCCAATCACTGATGTATCTAATCCCTATTAGACCCCTTGATGCTCAAAGACAATCTAAGACAACAGCTTTGTCAATAGATCTGCAATATTATCTTCGGATGTAACTTTTTCCACTACGACATCTCCTCGGGTCATGATCTCTTTGATCAGGTGGAACCTCCTCAGAACATGCTTAGATTTCTAAAAGTCCTGGGTTCCTTCGCTTGAGCAATCGCCCCATTGTTGTTGCAATATAAGGAAATTGGCTCATCACTACCCGGCATGACTCCCAAATCTGCGATGAACTTCTTCACCTAGACTCCCTCCTTTACTGCATTTGCTATAGCAATGTACTTCACCTCTGCGGTCGAGTCAATAGTAGTATCTTGCTTGGAACTCTTCCAGCACACTATTCCTCCATTCAAGGTGTATACATACACCAAATTTGACTTGCTATCATCGATATCAGACTGAAAACTTGAGTTTGTGTAGCCTTCAACCCGAAGGCTACTACCTCCATATACTAGTAAAAGATCCTTAGTCCTTCTCAAGTACTTAAGGATACACTTTACTCCTCTCTAGTGCTCTAAGCCTGGATCCGCTTGATACCTGCTCATGACACTCAAAGCATATGTTATATCAGGCCTAGTACATAGCATGGCATACATGATAGACCATAATGTTGAGACATAAGGTATTATATCCATATTCGCCCTTTCTTCAAGAGTCTTTAGGGACATACTCCTAGAAAGCGATACCCCATGTCTTATCGGTATGAGACTTCTCTTGGAATTTTTCATGCCAAACCTTTTGACAATGGTTTCTATGTACCTGGACTAGGACAAGCCAAGTATCCTCTTAGATCTATCTCTATATATCTGAATCCCCAAGATATAGGATACTTCCCCTAAGTCCTTTATAGAGAAGTGTATAGATAACTAAGCCTTTACTATGGATAGTATTCCTACATCATTCCCAATGATCAGGATGTTATCCACATATAATACCAAGAAGGTGATATCAGTCCTACTTACCTTCTTGTACACACAAGGTTCATCTTCGTTCTTAATGAAGTCATAAGATCTAATTGCCTCATCAAATCTTATGTTCCAACTTTGGGAAGCTTGCTTTAGTCCATAAATGGATGTAAGCAACCTGCACACCTTATCTGGGTAGTTTGTGGACACGAATCCTTTGGGTTGTATCATATATACCTCCTCCTCAAGGTTCCCATTGAGGAATATGGTTTTTCACATCCATCTGTCAGATCTCATAATCATAGTGTGCTGCAATAGCCAATAGAATTCGGATGGATTCTAGCATTGCTACGGGTGAAAAGGTTTTATCATAGTCAACAGATTGCTTTGACGATACCCCTTAGCCATTAGCCTTGCTTTATAGGTTTCTACTTTTCCATCTACTCCGATCTTTTTCTCAAAGATCCACTTGCAATCGATGGGTACAATACCTTCGGGCGCATTAACTAGGTTCCAAACCTTGTTGGAGTACATGGAATCCATCTTAGAATTCATGGCTTCTTGCCACTTCCCGGAGTCTATACTTATAATAGCGTCCTTATAGGTCTGAGGATCAATATCTTCAACATCCTCTCCTCTAATATGTCTCACATATCTCTTAGGAGGATGAGATACTCTATTGGACCTACGTAAAGTTGGAACTTATGTATTAGGTACTTGAACAGACTCAGGCTGTAGAGTGGTACTTGAGGTAGGTTCTCCAACCTCACTCAACTCTATCATGCTCCCACTTTCTCCACCAAGAATGTGTTCCTTCTCAAGGAACACTGCTCACTTGGCTATAAAGACCTTTTGGTCCTCGAGATGATAGAAATAATACCCATAAATTTCCTTAAGGTATCCCATGAACTTGCATCGCTTTGTCCTCAATTCCAACTTATCGAAGTTATGTCTTTTAACGTGGGCAGGGCAGCCCCAAATCTTAACAACCTTAAGATCGGGCTTCTTCCCTTTCCATATCTCATATGGTGTAGACACTATCGACTTAGTTGGAACTCTATTCAGAAGATAAGCTACGGTCTCTAGGGTATATCCCTAGAATGAGATGGGCAGGTCAACGAAACTCATCACGGATCGTACCATGTCTAATAGCGTATGATTTTTCCTTTCAGATACACCATTGAGCTAAGGTGTATAAAGAGGTGTCCATTGGGATAATATCCCATGGTCCTTGAGGAACTGAGTAAACTCTGTACTTAAGTACTCACCTCCTCGATCTGATCAAAGAGTCTTGATACTCTTTCCAGTCTAGTTCTCCACTTCATTCTTATACTCTTTGAATTTCTCAAAGGCCTCGGACTAGTACTTCATTAAGTACATATATCCATACCTTAAGAAATCATCAGTAAAGGTAATGAAGTAGGAGTAACCACCAATGACATGAGTTGACATGGGTCCACATACATCACTATGTATAAGTTCCAGCAACTCAGTGGCTCTCTCTCTAGTTCCACTAAATGGAGAGTTGGTCAGTTTTCCATGAAGGCAAGGCTCGCAAGTTGCATATGACTCATAATTGAATGAATCTAGATATCCATCCTTTAGCAACTTTTGAATCCTTCCTTCATGGATGAGACTTAGTCTATAATGCCACAGGTATGCATTGTTCACTTCACCTTGTTTCCTCTTAGACACACTTATATTCATGATATGTAGAGTAGTGTCTTGCATAAATAAACTATTATGTAATGTTCCTTTCGTGATGATCTCATCATCTAATAATATTGAACAATCATTATTCTCAAAAACTAATTTATATCCACTAACTGTCAAACATGAAATGGAGATAATGTTTTTTATAATAGAAGGAACAAAATAACATGCATCTAATGCAATAATAGTTCCACCAGGCAGATGTAGGGTGACCTCACCAATAGCTACTATAACAACTTTTGCTCCATTGCCCATCTTGAAGTACATCTCGCTCCTCTCCAGTCTCCTAGGCCTTATCAGAACCTGCAACGAATTGCATATATGATAAGCACTACCGGTATCCAATACCCATGTGTTATCATAACAGTCTGACAAATGGAGACTGATCATGAATGTACCTAAAGCTTCTCCAAGCTTCTGTTTCGCCCTCTCTACAAGGTACCTTTTGCAGTTCCTCTTCCAGTGTCCATCTTTGCCATAGTGGAAGCACTAGCCTTTGTCCTTTGCCGAGTCTTTCTTAGTAACCTTTGCTTTACCTGATCTATCCTTGCCCTTGCCCTTCTTAAGTGACTTTTCTGCTTTCCTTTTTTTTTGGTCTCACTAGTGTAGAGAACTAGCTTCTCCTTTTTGATAGTGCTCTTGACCTCCCTCAACATATTGAGGAGCTTTGGGAGAGTCACCTTATGCTTGTTTATATTAAAATTCATTATGAACTATGAAAAGGAATCTGGTAAGGACTAAAGCACAATGTCCACACATAAGTTATCCTCTAGGACCATTCCTAGACCTATGAGTTTATCTATCCACTTAATCATCTTTAGGACATGGTTCTGAACCGGTGTCCCCTCAGTCATCCTAGCGTGGAAGAGGCTCTTGGATATCTCATATCGCTGAGTCCTTCCCTGTTCCTCAAATAATTTATGGACATGTAGGAGAATGGATATGACATCCATCTTTTTATGTTGTCTCTGTAACTTAGGAGTCATAGAGCCTAACATGTAACACTAAGCAAGAGTGGAGTCATCAATGTACTTCACGTAGCAAGCGATCTCATCCTCGCTTGCCCCTTTCTCGAGCGTATACATCACTGTATCAAGGACACACATGATTTTCTCCACCGTGAGAACAATTTTCAAGTTGTAGAGTCAATCCGTATAATTTGGACTAGTGAGTTGGTTAACATCAAGTATGCCACGTAAGGGATTTGAAAGCGATATTTTCTGAAAATAAAGATGCAGCAGAAATTGTTGAATCTCGGATTTTGATGATGAAGTCAATTGTCATTTGTTTATCTAGTCTATATGTTGAGATAAGTGTGTAGAATTAACTACAATGGTAGTAAGACATGCAGTAGGTGTTGAGCTGGAGTCAAGACCAAGATCACATTGGGGGTTCGAGAGTTCGTCGGAAGTCCGGATGGTCGTTGGAAGTACTACAGAACAATCCGAAAAGTCCAAGAGCTTGCCAAGGAAGCTCGTCGAAACTCACCAAGAGGATCGTCGCGAAGTCCAGGAGTTTGCCGGGAGTCCGCTGGAGCATCGCCGAGGGTTCATCGGATGTTCACCGGAAGTTTGCCAGAAGCTTGCCGGAAGAAGCGATTAACGCACTGGAACACGATTTGTAGTATTGATGTCTTAATTATCATAGTTAGTATGTAAATTAAGTTAGGATTGGGAGGTGATCCCATTAACTTAATCTGGGCCAATTGGGCCCTTAATAAACCCAAATTGGGCCAAATGGAATAGCACATTCGGACCCAGAATTCTTGGCGGACGGTGGCACCGCCGAGGAGAATTGATCTCCCAAGAGTTCTAGGCGGTAGTACCGCCCCTGTCAAGCGGTGGTACCACTAGAGCTCGATCTCCAAGCTCTGCCAAGTAGTGGTACCGCCTAGACTGAGCGGTAGTACTGCCCAGTGTCAGGAGCCAGGCGATAGTACCACTCAGTTATGGCGGTGGTACTGCTAGGACCCCGAAAATCCAGAAATGGACAGTTTTGAGCTCCAAACTCAAACTAATTTGGGCCTATATAAACCTCACCCTTTCTTGCATGAAAGGGTACCGAAAACTTGCTTTTATTCTGAGAATTTGAGAGCTTAAAAGTGTTGTAAAAGGCTAGAAGTTTTCTCCCTCTTTCTTTCTAAGTGTTGATTATTTAAGAGAGGAGTGAAAATCTGTAAGGGTTGTCTCCTAAGCCCATTAAAAGGAGAAAAGCTATAAAAGGGTGGTTGGCCTTCACCTATTGAAGGAAGGCCTCTAGTGGACGTCGGTGACCTCATCGGAGGAGGGAGCCAAAAGTGGATGTAGGTCAAGATTGACCGAACCACTCTAAATCTCGATTTGCATTTACATTCTGCTCTTCATCTTAACTGCAAACTATCTTCATTGATTTACATCAACTACACTTCCGCTTACTCATAAGTTGAAGAAATTTCCAAAACAATTTTCATCGAAAATGATTTCATCATACGCATGTGGTTTTAACCGACGAAAGTTTTTTGCTGCACTAATTCACCCCCCTCCACTCTTAGTACTCTTGATCCTAACAATTGGTATCAGAGCGGGTTCACTCTCAATCGCATTAAAACCTAAGAGAGATGGCATATGCCGGAAACCAAGAGGGCCACTCTATTACACGTCCACCCATGTTCAATGGGACGGACTACACCTATTGAAAGACTCGAATGAGGATCTTCCTTATTTCAATGTTTCGAACTTTGGAATATTGTTGAAAATGGATTTTCAAAGTCTTCTCTTCCAATGATCGATTGAAATGAATTAGAGAAGAAGACTTTCGCTCTAAATGCAAAGGCTATGAATGCCTTATTTTGTACACTTGATAAAATCGAGTTTAATCGTGTTTCAATTTATGAAACTGCATTTGATATTTGGCATACACTCAAAGTGACTCATGAAGGCACTAGTAGAGTGAAAGAGTCAAAAATCAATCTTTTAGTATATTCTTATAAACTTTTTCGAATGAAACCGAGTGAGACCATAGGTGACATGTACACCCATTTCACGGATGTCATTAATGGTCTAAAAGGACTCGGTAAAAGTTTTTCGGATTTCGAGGTCGTTAATAAAATTCTAAGATCCCTTCCAAAGAGTTGGGACCCTAAAGTCATTGCTATTCAAGAGGCTAAAGATTTAAATATATTCCCTCTTGAAGAATTAATCGGGTCATTAATGACCTACGAAATGACTTGCAAAGCTCATGAAGAGTATGAGAACACCCTTCCAAAGAACAGGAAGGATATGACACTTAGAACTCAAGAAGACCACTTGAGAGAAAACTCAAGTGATGAGGACTTTGACGATGACTTGGCACTTTTAACAAGGAAATGAAAAAATTTATTAAAAGAATAAATTTAAAAATAATACTAAAAATAAATTTGAACCAAAAAAGGACTAAGTTATTTGTTACAAATGCAAGAAGTCGGGACACTATAAAAGTAAATGTCCCCAAGCTAAGAAGAGAACACCAAAGAAAAAGGCGCTCAAAGCAACATGGGATGACTCAAGCGAATCCGAAGAAGAGGAGTCTAACACCGAGCAAGTTGCTCATTATGCACTTATGGCCATTGGAGAGGAGGTATCAAATTTAATTGATACAAATTTATCATTTGACAAATTGTTAAATGCTTTCCATGATTTATTTGATGAATGCAAAATAATTAGTGAAAAATATAAATTATTAAAAAAGGAGAATGATATTCTTGTTAGTAATTTTGATAAATTAAAAATTAAGTATAATGATAGTTTAGCTCCATGGATGAAATGCTATGACTTAGAAATATTCCAAAAGGAGAACTTGCTACTCAAGGACACCTCGAAGAAATTTATGGTTGGTAGCAAGTCTTTGAATATGATCCTTACCAATAAGGGTCACGTTCCTAAAAGAAGTGGAATCGGATTTGTGAGAAGCTCTCACCAAAATCCAACTACTTTCATTAAAGGCCCTATCTTGCATGTTTCACACCAAAACAAATGCAACTTTTATTGCAAACATGGACATAGAACTTATCATTGTCCATTCAAGAGAGTTAGTCCAAACAAATTGGTTTGGGTTCTAAAAGTAACTATAAAGAACTCCATGCATCATGATAAACAATTTAGATCAGTCTTTGAGGCACCCAAGATTAAATGGGTACCTAAAAATCATCCTTTTTTATAGAGATATATATCACCACAAGCTAGGAGCAAGAGATGGTACCTTAATAGTGGATGCTCAAGGCATATGACCGGAGATCCATCTTAATTCTCTAAGCTCACTAGCATAGACGAAGGCTATGTCACCTTCAGAGACAACAATAAGGGTAAAATCATTAGTAAATGAACCATAGGTAATAAATCCAACTTCTTTATTGAAGATGTATTATTAGTCAATGGTTTAAAACATAACCTCTTAAGCATTAGTCAATTGTGTGATAAAGGATATATTGTCAAATTTGAATCTAATGCTTGCATCATTGAAAAACCATACAAAAATACATCTATGATTACATTAAAATAAAATAACATATATATCATTTACATCAATGATCTTTGTAATAAAATATGTTTTTCGATTTTGAATGACGATGCATGGCTTTGGCATAGGAGATTAGGTCATGCTTGCATGAAACTAATTACCCAAATTTCATCTAAAGAACTTGTAAGAGGAATTCCTCATATCAAGTTCATCAAAGATAATATATGTGATGCTTGTCAATTAGGAAAACAAATTAAGGGTAGCTTTAAATCTAAGAATCAAATAAGCACCTCTAGACTATTGCAATTGATCCATATAGACTTATTCAGACCAATCTCTACATCAAGCCTAGGAGGTAGCAAATATACCTTCGTTATTGTAGATGATTATAGTAGATACACATGAACTTATTTCTTGAAATATAAAAGTAAATGCTTTAAATATTTCACCAAGTTTTGTAAATTTGTTCAAAATGAAAAGGGCTCTATGATTTCATCAATTAGAAGTGATCAAGGTGATGAATTTCAAAATCATGATTTCCAAGAATTTTGTGAATTTAATGGATACAACAACAACTTCTCTACTTTAAGAAATCCTCAACAAAATGAAGTAGTAAAAAGAAAAAATAGAAATTTACAAGAAATGGCACGAACCATGTTGAATGAACATAACCTACCTAAATATTTTTGAATGGCATGAACCATGTTGAATGAACATAACCTACCCAAATATTTTTGGGCCGAAGCCATAAACAATGCATGCTATATTTTGATTAGAGTTCTAGTAAGACCCTTACTCACCAAAACTCCCTATGAGTTATAGAACAATAAAAAACCCAATGTTTCATATTTTAAAGTCTTTGGGTGTAAGTATTTTATCTTGAATGAAAAAGATGCCTTAGGAAAATTTGATGCTAAATCCGATGAAGAATTTTTTCTTGGTTACTCCTTGGTTTCTAAAGGTTTTCATATCTTTAATAAAAGAATTTTAATCATAGAAGAATCCATTCATGTTATTTTCAATGAGATTTCCAAAATCAAGAAAAACGATTTTGATGATGATGTTAATTTCGATTCTTTGAATTTAAATGAAACCCCTTCTCCAACTAGCAACTTGGATGCATCCACTTCTGAAACATCCTTACCCAAGGATTGGAAGTATGTAGATGCTCATCCTAAGGAGCTAATCTTATGAGACATATCTAAGGGGGTTCAAACACGTTCTTCTCTTAAAAATTTTTGTGCCAACGTCGCTTTTCTCTCCCAAATTGAACCTAAATGTATTGACGAAGCCATGAAAGATGATTCATGGATTATCACAATGTAAGATGAGTTAAATCAATTTGAGAGAAATGAGGTATGGAAGCTTGTTCCTAGTCCAAATGACCATTTAGTTATTGGTAATAAATGAGTCTTTAGAAACAAGCAAGATGAATATGGTATCGTGGTTAGAAACAAGGCTAGATTAGTAGCCAAAGGTTTCAACCAAGAAGAAGGTATCGATTATGAAGAAATCTTCACTCCTGTGGCTCGATTAGAAGCCATAAGGATGCTCCTTGCCTATGCTAGTAGTAATAATTTTAAGTTATTTCAAATGGATGTTAAAAGCACTTTTCTTAATGGCTTTATTTTCGAAAAAGTTTATGTTGAACAACCTCTCAGATTTGAAAATAATAGCCTCCCTAATCATGTGTTTAAATTAATTAAAGCTCTCTATGGTTTAAAACAAACCCCAAGAGCTTGGTATGAGAGACTTAGTTCTTTTCTTATTGAAAATAATTACTCTAAAGGCAAGGTCGATACTATATTGTTTATCAAAAATTTTGAAAATAATTTTCTCATTGTTCAAATTTATGTTGATGATATTATTTTCGGTTCTACGAACAAATCTCTTTGTGAATCTTTTGCTAAAATAATGAGCCTCGAATTTGAAATGAGTTTAATGGGAGAATTAAACTTCTTTTTAGGCTTACAAATTAGACAACTAAGAAATGACATCTTTATTTATTAAACTAAATATGCCTTAGATTTGCTAAAAATATTTAATATGGATAGCTCAAAAGCTATCAACACTCTTATGAGCACCTCCACTAAGTTAGAAATTGATGAAAGTGGAGAAAGCTTTGATAAAAAAACTTATAGGGTTATGATAAGAAGTTTACTTTACCTCATTGCAACTAGACCGGATATCATGTTCAGTGTAGGACTTTGTGCTAGGTTTCAATCGAATCCTAAGATATCTCATCTCAAAGCAGTTAAAAAAATAATTAGATATCTTAAAGGTACCACAAATTTAGGATTATGATATCCAAAATATACCTCATCTCAAAGCAGTTAAAAGAATACTTAGATATCTTAAAGGTATCACAAATCTAAGATTATGATATCCAAAAATTAATAATTTTGAGTTAATAGCTTATGCTGATGCGGATTTTGTTAGGTGTAGACTAGATAGAAAAAACACATCAGGAACATGTCAATTTTTGGGATATGTCTTTGTTTCCTGGTCATATAAGAAATAAAACTTGGTTGCACTATCAATAACCAAAGCTGAATATATTGTAGCTAGTGCGTATTGTGAACAAGTTGTGTGGATGAAAAACACCTTAGAAGATTATAAAGTTCATCTTAAAAATATTCCCATTAAATGTGATAACATAAGTACAATATGTTTAACAAAGAATCCCATTCAACACTCAAGAATAAAACATATTGATATTAGACATCACTTTATATGAGATCATGTCACTAATCATGATGTAATTATAGAATTCATTAATACTAAACATCAACTAGCTGACTTTTTACAAAGCCTTTAAGTGAAGAACAATTTGATTTCATTAGAAGAGAATTAGGAATGTTGATTTGTCCGAATGTATGAACTTATTAAATTTCGTTTTCGGACTTCCTTGATTCTATGATCAATCACTTAGAAACTCAATGCTGAAAATCTTATGATATGAATTTTACACGATTACATGCCTTAATAACATGTTGAAAATTATGTGTTTTGGATGCAAAAATTTCCATGATGATGAGCATGTTTTACCTTCATAATTGTGTTTGAAAAGCTATGGCAAAACCTTGTCCGAATGCATGAATGTGTTAAATTTCATTTTTGGACTTTCTTGATCCTAACAATACATGATTTAGTATTTCTCTTCCGGACTTAATATAGCTTTCATAAGCCTATATCATATCGAGTTTGTTTCATATCAATGATTTTTGACATATGGAATCAATTAACAAATGCATCTCTCATGGACTTATCTTGTGAAAAAAATATTTTTTTGAGAAATGGATTTGATGAAATGATTCCTTCTTTTGAATTCCTTCTTGATAAAGGAAGATTTTTTTTTAGATGAACACTTGTAAGGATTTAATTCACATGCATATCTTGATCCTTATAAAAATGAAGCATGATTTAATCTCTAATTGTTTTTAACTTCATTCAAGTTAGTTCACAATGGCTTTCCTCCTTCATGCAAAACGTTAATGACAAATAAAAAAAAAGTGGGGGAAGAAGTAATGAAAGATATCTCTATGTCATGTTTGCTTGAAAAATTTGTATAAATGGTATCTTATCACTTATTGTTAAAAAATGACATGAATCTTTTTATGACACTTATGCTTGAAATATGCTTGAATCGTTCTCCTTTTTGTTAATGACAAAGGGGGAGAAATATGTGGTAAATTGATGATAGAATTGCTATACACTTGAAATGTTTGCATTAATGAAAAGATATCTAGAGCTTACATTGCAATTTTACAATGTTGATATCTTGCCATGTGATGAAATGCTATGATTGCTATATACTTGAAATGTTAAGATATTAAGAGCTTACATCATAATTTTACATGTTGATATCTTACCATATGATGAATTGCTACGATTGCTATCTTTCATATGTGAAATATAAGACTTGAAAATGGATGTCAAGCCTTGACATCATTTTTAGAGAGACACATCATGATAGGAATCATGATGGGAGTATTGATAAGGTTAAATAAACTTAACTTATCAATATGTCTCTTGAATTCAAAGGCTTTGAATTCAAGAAAGACTTATCTCAAGTATGACATATAGATAGGGGGAGTTAAGGTTAACTCCGTCATCAATTGATTGTCATCATCAAAAAGGGGGAGATTGTTGAATCTCGAATTTTAATGATGAAGTCAATTGTCATTTGTTTATCTAATCTATATATTGAGATAAGTGTGCAGGATTAACTACGATGGCAGTAAGACATGCAGTAGGTGTTGAGCCTATTGAATCTCAGATTTTGATGATGAAGTCAATTGATGGGTTAATTGATCTAATCCATATTATTGAGTTAAGTGTGCAGGATTAACTATGATAGCTTGAAGACATAAAGCAAGTCTATCGGAGTCAAGTTCGATGGGTGTTCGAGAGTCCGTCGAAAGTCCGAAGAATCGTCGGAAGTACTGTTGGAACCAATCGAGAAGGAATCGGGGACTTGCCTAAGTTTTCAAAAGTCCGCCAAAAAGATCGTCGGAGGTTCGTGGAGATCACCGAGAAGGTTCGGATACTTGCTAAAGACTCGTTGAACACACCACAAGACCAAGAGCCTACTAGGAGTCCGCTGGAAGAAATCCGAGGGTGTATCAGAAGTCTGCCGGAAGGAAACTCAACGTTGCCGGTTAAAAATTTGCTTAGGACTATGTCTTAATTTTGTAGTTTGCATATAATTAGGGTTAAGATTAAGGATTAATCATATAACCCGGTTAGGGGCCAATTGAGCCCAAATTTGAACTGGTTTGGGCCAAATTTGTAGCCCAACCAGTGACTCGAAAGGTTGGGCGGTGGCACCACCCAGAACCTGAAAGTCGGGCGGTAGCACCGCTAGTACACTGTCAATGTGAAAATTGACAAGTGGTGGCACCGCTACTACACGGTCAATGTGACATTGACAGGCTATGGCACCGCCAGCTCCGGGAACCCAAAAGTAATTCAAATTTGGAGCCCAAATTTGAATCCTCTTAGGGTCTATAAATACCCCTCAATTCTTAGCAAAGAAGATACATTTTTAAGAAGTTATAAATTGAAAAAAAGCTTTAGCAAAATCTTATTCTCAATAGCTTAAGTGTTCACCTCTCTCTTTCTCTTTGAAAAATCTGTAATAGTGTGAACCACTTGTAAAAGGGTTGTAAGAGGGGTATTTGGTCCTTCCCCTTCAAAGTGATTTACTAGTGAAAGTTGGGCGCCTCATCGAAGAAGGCTTCGCAAGTGGATGTAGGTCATTTGATCGAACCACTTTAAATTATGGTGTTCCTTGAATATGTGAGTGTTTAACTTTCTGAAACATTTATTTACTTAGCAGCAAACTTTCGGTTTTCATCTCCCTATTTTTAACTTCCTTTACTCGAGCTATCTTTACTAATTCATCCTTCATCAAATCAAAATCTCTATACATTTATGAAATCGATTTCAAACTTACGGGTTTTAATCTGCTGCACTAATTCACCCCCCGCCTCCCCCCCCCTTCTTAGTGTTGCTCCGATCCTAACAGAACCGAAGTTAAGACCAAGATCACGTTGGGGGTTCGAGAGTTTGTCGGAAGTCCAGATAGTCATCGGAAGTTCTGTGGAAACAATCCGAGAAGTCTAGGAGTTTACCGGGAATCCGCCAGAGCATCGCCAAGGGTTCATCGAAAGTTCGTCGGATGCTCGCCGGAAGAAGCGATTGACGCACTGGAACATAATTTACAGTATTGATGTCTTAATTATCGTAGTTAGCATATAGATTAAGTTAGGATTGTGAGGTGATCCCATTAACTTAATCTAGGGCCAATTGGGCCCTTAAAAGACCCAAATTGGGCCGAATGGAATAGCCCATTCGGACCTAGAATTCCTAGCCGACGGTGGCACCGCCCAGGAGACTCGGTCTCCCAAGAGTTCTGGGCAGTAGTACTGCCCCTGTCAGGTGATGGTACCATCGATAGTTATTACTACCAGTAGTGGTACCGCCCTTGTCAGGTGGTGGTACCGCTAGAGCTCGGTCTCCGAGCTCTACCAGGCGGTGGTACCACCCAGACTAAGCAGTAGTACCGCCTAGTGTCAGGAGCTAGGCAGTAGTACCGCCCTGTTATGGCGGTGATACCGCCATGTCACGGACTTAGCTGGTGTTACCTAAGTCGTGCGGCACCGTTACGTGTTCATTCGCAAAGGTCAGCCTCCCCAAAACCTCCCATGGTCCCTTAGGACTTACAAAAGAGAAAACAGGTTAGAGAAGACGCCTCACTCGGGATCTACAAGCAATCATCTCCGTAAACACTTCTTAGCCAATGCAAATTACAAACTTTACAAGCTTTGAATAGTTATATAAAAAAGGGGTAAAATGGTCCACTATAGATCAAAAATCTCTCACAAGTGTCCACATGACACAACATTTATTTACAAGCCTAAAACGACCAACAAACCCAAGTAAAATGGGACTATTAAGCCTTCGACCGTCCCTCTACTAGTCATAGGTGCCCAGCAAGCCAATCACGTGAGTGATGGCACGTGTGACTTGACACAGAATCGTTTTTGCTTATTATATTTAAGCATTTATCACTTTATATATTGTCTATTGCATATATATATTGTGATGTCTTTGGATCTGTGCAATGGGAATCGGATTGTGATGAGATCACGATAATAAGACCGATTCACCTTTAAACACAGATCATAAATAATCCCGATCATAGATTACTCGAGAGGGACATCGTGATAACCGGACAGATTGGTGTGCTGTATACCCGTCCATATGATGGATGCAGTTGGTCTCATAGTTGCTCGTATGGGGACACTAGGGATACAGTATAGGTGCTCATTGGAGAATGAGTTCACTGATTGATCCGCTTACGAAATACTGGATGATTGATGATGCCTTATTGTCAGACAGCGATTCCATAGTCCTAGTGGTGTATCTGGTCCTTAGACTTGAGACACCAAGGATGTCCTCCTGTATGAGTGCTCCACTCTTTGATATTAGACTTATAGGTTTGGCTGTCCCAGATTTAGTACAGTTGGTCATTGGGAGTGGCAGTTGACCTTACGAGGGCTATTGAGTGTCGATAGAGGATCATTCACCCTCGGTGTCATGAGAGGAATATCACATGTGTTCTTGCTCAGATAAATCCTGGCCAGGGTCATTCGTGTTAAGAGAGAAAGATCTCTCTACCGGAGAATCCGATTAGAGCGAGACTCGAGTTAGAAATCGTATGGTTCTGACAGCACCATGCCGATATACGGTCCCTTTGGGATATTCGATGGATGAGGAGACTATAGGTACACGGAACTGAGGAACCAGCAGGTTGCCAATGGATTGGATTTCCCCTGTATCGTTTGGGGACTATGGCGTAGTGGCCTAGTACGTCCGTAGTTGATGAGTCGAGTTAGTGAATTATTATAGAGATAATAATCACTGAGCCAGAAGGAGTTGTGATAGCTATGACACAGCCCAGCTCGTTAGTGGGATAGAGGGGTCACAACATATGGTAGGGTTGCGATGGAGTAGAGGTTCGTATAGGTGCTCATTGGAGAATGAGTTCACTGATTGATCCGCTTACGAAATACGGGATGATTGATGATGCCTTATTGTCAGACAGCGATTCCATAGTCCTAGTGGTGTATCTGGTCCTTAGACTGAGACACCAAGGATGTCCTCCTGTATGAGTGCTCCACTCTTTGATATTAGACTTATAGGTTTTGGCTGTCCCAGATTTAGTACAGTTGGTCATTGGGAGTGGCAGTTGACCTTACGAGGGCTATTGAGTGTCGATAGAGGATCATTCACCCTCGGTGTCATGAGAGGAATATCACATGTGTTCTTGCTCAGATAAATCCTGGCCAGGGTCATTCGTGTTAAGAGAGAAAGAGTTCTCCCGGAGAATCCGATTAGAGCGAGACTCGAGTAGAAATCGTATGGGTCTGACAGCACCATGCCCGATATACGGTCTTTGGGATATTAGATGGATGAGAGACTATAGGTACACGGTAACTGAGGACAGACAGGTCCAATGGATTGGATTCCCCTGTATCGTTTGGGGACTATGGCGTAGTGGCCTAGTACGTCCGTAGTTGATGAGTCGAGTGAATTATTATAGAGATAATAATTCACTGAGCCAGAAGGAGTTTTGATAGCTATGACTCACAGCCAGCTCGTTATTGGGCCTAGAGGGTCACACACATATGGTAGGCGTTGCGATGAGTAGAGGTTCGGATATGAGATATTCGCTGGAGCCCCTATCTTATTAGATATCCAATAAGCCCCTGAATTATTGGATCCCATGGAGAGATCCAATAAAAGCCCATGAGAGATTATTGGATATTGATCCACTAATCTAAAAGGCTTGGATAATTGGATGCAGATTCAATACCCATTAGGGGAGGATCCATTAGGGTTTGATAGGGGGCCTCTATAAATAGGAGGGATTCAGAGCCTCATAGGCTAGAGCCTTTGCTTACCTCTCCTATCCTCCTCTCCCTCTCCACCTTAGAGTAGGCCTGGAGTTTTTGAGGAGCGTCGTCGCAGCCCTACTATGTGGATCACCGCTAGAGAGGAGGACGCTTGACCTCCTTCATCCTCTCCTAGAGATCTGCAAGGAAACAGGGATATACGATCTCCCTAGGTAACACAATTTATCTTATACACAGTTTGATTCACGGATTTATGCGTACCAATCTTCGCACAATGATGAACATCCTTTTGGGAAATTGGGGATTTTGTTTTTCTTGATCTTTCGCTGTGCATGTGATGTCGCCCCCAAGATTTCCCAACAGTGGTATCAGAACCAGGTTGTTCGTGCGAATGATTGGATTTTGAACTGCGTGTGTTGTGTTTAGGAAGAATTTTGATGTTAAAATCGTTGACGCAAAAGCGAGAAAGGGCAGCAACTATTGCTGCCCTAGATCTACACGCGTGCAACCGCAGGCAATGCAGCGCGGACGCATGCGCAAGCACTGCTCCTACAGCAATCGGGCGGCGGCCTGCATGCAGCAGGCTTGCAGCCGGTGGGGCTGGCAAGCAGGGCCGCGGGCACGACGGCCACCTGTGCGCGGGCGCAGGCGGCGCTTGCGGGTGCTGGACCCGCGGGCGCAGGCGGCGCCAGCCAACGTTGGGCCCGCGCGCAAGCCGCTAGCAGCGGCGGTAGCAAGCCCCAGCAGGCGGCGTTGGCCTGCTGGTGTGACTCCGCCCGCGGGCAAAGGCGTCGCGCGGTAGAGGTACCTATGGGCGTTGCGGCCCCTGCGGGTGCTGCTGTGGATAGCGCTTCCCACTAGGGCGCCCGCCAACAAGGGCGCCACCCGCAGGCACACCGCCTGCAGGCGAGGGCAGCGTCCTACCCTCCGCCGCACAGGCCACCGCCAGCAGGGTGGCGGCGGCGGCAGCAGCAGAAAGGGAGAGAAGGGGTTAGGTTTTTTTTGGACAAAAAGATAGTTTTACCCCTATGAATTTTCGAAATTCTAGTTTCTGTCCTTTGACCAAACTACGAAAATACCCCTTCAAAATTCAGAAAATTCCCTACATGTCCCTGATTTCAGAAAATATTAATTAATTAAAAGGTTTAGTTGATTATTATTTTCATTATTATCTAGTAGTCCTACATGATAATGATTTATACATGTGATGTATGATGTGTGGACGGATGATCATGGACCGTGTGATGTGTGTACTTGTGATTATTATTATTGGGGCCTGCGAGCCTCCATTATATTTCTCATTTATTGTCGGGCCTACATGCCTATGATTAAGTTGTAATCACATGAGGAGGCGCAGCGGGAGCATGGATGCGATAGCAGGACTCACGAGACGAACGATCGCGATGCATGGAGATGCATCGAGATGTCGACAGAACCGACGAGGACGAGATGGACGATCATAGGGCATGAAGATGCACCGTTGCACACATAGATCTTGATGTGAGTTATTAGGCCTACTGGCTCGGGCCTGATCACATTAGGTTGTGGTCCATAATTATCTGGTGTGATTGATTATACACATACTAGATATGTATATATATTTGCATGCGATGTAGATATATATTAAATATGTATATGTGTGACATGTCATATTAGGAGACCAAATCATAGAAACATCTCTCTCGATAATATTAAGTCGGTAAACATGAGGCAATTAGATTGACCCACGTGGCCTTCCATCGTTATGGGTAGAAACGGATTCCCGGTGTAGGTTGAGTTGGTCGAGTCCCTCGAGGCTCACCTATATCGTGATTCGCTATCTTACTTACGACATAGAAATGTCACCGGTGACCTGAGGGCATGGTATACTTGGTCGAGTCCCTCGAGGGTATATCATCAAATCAGACTCATCTTGTAACGAAGGTGTTGACTTAACCGAACATCATGGTTGGTCAAGTCCCTCGAGACCATGGTGATTCAGAGGCCAAACAGGACAGGAATCACAAGGAGTTATGATCGGCAAGAGTTGTCTACCTTTTGGGCTTAGTGTGATTGGTCGAGTCCCTCTAGGTTACACTAAGACGCTGATTGGATCCTGATCCCCACTAGAAGTCTGCCAGAGACTTCCGTTTCACGTGTTGAGGGTGTCGCGTGACTCGCTAGTAAAATAGTGGGAGCATATTAAGATAAAAGTCCATATCTTGATAGTTTATTTCTTGCAAAATCTGCATGTTATTTATTACTGCTGCATCTTTATTTTCAGAAAAATGTTACTTTCAAATCCCTTATGTGGCATACTTGATGTCAACCGTCTCACTAGTCCAAATTATACGGATTGGCTCTGCAACTTGAGAATTATTCTCACGACGGAGAAAATTGTATACGTCCTTGATACAGTGATGCCTACGCCTGAGGAAGGGGCAAGCGAGGATGAGATCGCTCGCTACGTGAAGTATATTGATGACTCCACTCTTGCTCAGTGCTATATGTTGGGCTCTATGACTCCTGAGTTACAAAGACAACATGAAAAGATAGATGCTAGATCCATTCTCCTACATGTCCGTAAATTGTTTGAGGAACAGGGAAGGACTCAGCGATATGAGATATCCAAGAGCCTCTTCCGCACTGGGATGACTGAGGAGACACTGGTTCAAAATCATGTCCTAAAGATGATTGATTGGATGGAGAAACTCACAAGCCTAGGAATGGTCCTAGAGGATAACTTGTGTGTGGACATCGTGCTTCAGTCCCTACCAGATTCCTTTTCACAGTTCATAATGAATTATAATATGAACAAGCTTGAGGCGACTCTCCCAGAGCTCCTCAATATGTTGAGGGAGGTAGAGAGTACTATTAGGAAAGAGAAGCCAATTCTCTACACTGGTGAGACCAGAAAGAAAAGGAAAGCAGAAAAGTCGCTTAAGAAGGGAAAGGGCAAGGGCAGACTAGGAAAAGCAAAGGTTGCTAAGAAAGACCCAGCAAAGGACAAAGGCCAGTGCTTCCACTATGACAAAGATGGGCACTGGAAGATGAACTGCAAAGAGTACCTTGCAAAAAAGGTGAAACAGAAACTTGGTGAAGCTTTAGGTACATTCATGATTAGTCTCATTTGTCAGACTCTTATGATAACACATGGGTACCGGTAGTGCTTATCATATATGCAATTCGTTGTAAGTTCTGGCAAGACCTAGGAGACTAGAGAGAGGCGAGATGGACCTCAAGATGGGCAATGGAGCAAAAGTTGCTGTAATAGTCGTTGGCGAGGTCGCCCTACATTTGCTTGGTGGAGCTTTTATTGCATTAGACGCATGTTATTTTGTTCCTTCTATTATAAAAAATATTATCTCCATTTCATGTTTAACAGTTAGTGGATATAAATTAGTTTTTAAGAACAATGGTTGTTCAATATTATTAGATGATGAGATCATCACGAAAGGAACATTGTATAATGGTTTATTTATGTTAGACACTACTCCACATATCATGAGTGTAAGTGTGTCCAAGAGGAAACGAGATGAGATGAACAGTGCATACCTATGGCATTGTAGGCTAGGTCACATCCATGAGGGAAGGATTCAAAAGTTGCTAAAGGATGGATATCTAGATCTATTCGACTATATGCAACTTGCGAGCCTTATCTTCGTGGAAAACTAACCAACTCTCCATTTAGTGGAACTGGAGAAAGAGCCACTAAGATGTTGGAACTCATACATAGTGATGTATGTGGACCCATGTCAACTCATGCCATTGGTGGTTACTCCTACTTTATTACCTTTACTAATGATTTCTCACGGTATGGATATATGTACTTAATGAAGTACAAATCCGAGGCCTTTGAGAAATTCAAAGAGTATAAGAATGAGGTGGAGAACTAGACTGGAAAGAGTATCAAAACTCTTCGATCAGATCGAAGAGGTGAGTACTTAAGTACAGAGTTTACTCAGTTCCTCAAGGACTATGGGATATCATCCCAATGGACACCTTCTTATACACCTCAGCACAATGGTGTGTCTGAAAGGAGAAATAGTACGCTGTTAGACATGGTACGATCCATGATGAGTTTCGCTGACCAACCCATCTCATTCTGGGGATATGCCCTAGAGACTATAGCTTACCTTCTGAATAGAGTTCTAACTAAGTCGGTAGTGTATACACCATATGAGATATGGAAAGGAAAGAAGCCCGATCTTAAAGTTGTTAAGATTTGGGGCTGCCCTGCCCACGTTAAAAGACACAACCCCGATAAGTTAGAATCACAGACAGAGCGGTGCAAGTTCGTGAGATACCCCAAGGAAACTTGTGGGTATTATTTCTATCATCTCGAGGACCAAAAGGTCTTTGTAGCCAAGAGAGCAGTGTTCCTTGACAAGGAACACATTCTTGGCGGAGATAGTAGGAGCATGATAGAGTTGAGCGAGGTTAGAGAACCAAGCTCAAGCACCACTCTACAGCCCGAGTCTGTTCAGATACCTAACACACAAGTTCCAACTTTACGTAGGTCCGATAGAGTATCTCATCCTCCTAAGAGATATGTGGGACATATTAGAGGAGAAGATGTTGAGGATATTGATCCTTAGACCTACGAGGATGCTATTATGAGTATAGACTCCGGGAAGTAGCAAGAAGCCATGAATTCTGAGATGGATTCTATGTACTCCAACAAGGTTTGGTCCCTAGTTGATACGCCCGAAGGTATTGTACCCATCGGTTGCAAGTGGATCTTTAAGAAAAAGATCGGAGTAGAAGGAAAGGTAGAGACCTATAAAGCAAGGCTAGTGGCTAAGGGATATCGTCAAAGGCAAGGTGTTGACTATGACGAAACCTTCTCACCCATAGCAATGCTAAAATCTGTCCGAATTCTATTGGCTATTGCAGCACACTATGGTTATGAGTTTTGGCAGATGGGTGTGAAAACTGCATTCCTCAATGGGAACCTCGATGAGGAGGTGTATATGATACAACCTGAGGGATTCGTGTCCAAGGACTGCCTTGATAAGGTGTGCAAGTTGCTTAGATCCATTTATGGACTAAAGTAAGCTTCTCGAAGTTGGAACATAAGATTTGATGAGGCAATCAGATCTTATGACTTCGTTAAGAACGAAGATGAGCCTTGTGTGTACAGGAAGGTAAGTGGGAGCGCTATCACCTTTTTAGTGTTATATATGGATGACATCCTGATCATTGGGAATGATGTAGGAATGCTATCCATAGTGAAGGCTTGGTTATATAGATACTTCTCCATAAAGGACTTAGGGGAAGCATTGTCAAAAGGTTTGGTTATCTAGAAACCATTGTCAAAAGGTTTGGCATGAAAAATTCGAAGAGAGATCTCATACCGATGAGACATGGGATATCGCTTTCTAGGAGTATGTCCCCAAAGACTCCAGAAGAAAGGGCGAATATGGATATGATACCTTATGCCTCGGCGATAGGGTCTATCATGTATGCCATGCTATGTACTAGGCCTGATATAGCGCATGCTCTGAGTGTCACGAGCAGGTATTAGGCAGATCCAGGCTTGGAGCACTGGAAAGTAGTAAAGTATATCCTTAAGTACTTGAGAAGGACTAAGGATCTTTTACTAGTATATGGAGGTAGTAGCCTCAAGGTTGAAGACTACACAGACTCAAGTTTTCAGTTTGATGTCGATGATAGCAAGTCAAATTTGAGGTATGTGTACACCTTGAATGGAGGAGCAGTATGCTGGAAGAGTTCCAAGTAAGATACTACTGCTGACTCAACCACAGCGGAATACATTGCTGCAGCAGATGCAGCAAAAGAGGGAGTCTGGATGAAGAAGTTCATAATAGATTTTGGAGTCGTGCTGGATAGCGAGGAGCCAATTTCCTTATATTACGACAACAATGGGGCGATTGCTCAAGCGAGGGAACCCAGGTCTCATCAGAAATCTAAGCATGTTCTGAGGAGGTTCCACCTTATCAGAGAGATCGTAACTAGAGGAGATGTAGTAGTGGAAAGAGTTCCATCCGAAGACAACATTGCAGATCCACTAACAAAGCCATTGTCTCAGATTGTCTTTGAGCGTCACAGGAGTCTGATGGGGATCAGACACATAGGTGATTGGCTTTAGGTCAACTGGGAGATTGCTAGTCATAGGTGCCCAGCAAGCCAATCACGTGAGTGATGACACGTGTGACTTGACACAAAATCTTTTTTACTTATTATATTTTGACATTTATCAATTTATATATTGTCTATTGCATGTATATATTGTGATGTCCTTGGATCTGTGCAATGGGAATCGGATCGTGATGAGATCACGATAATGAGACCGATTCACCTTTAAACACAGATCCTAAATAATCCCGGTCATAGATTACTCGAGAGGGACATCGTGATAACCGGACAGACTGGTGTGCTGTATACCCGTCCAGGTGATGGATGCAGTTGGTCTTATAGCTGCTCGTGTGGGGACACTAGGGATATAGTGCAGGTGCTCATTGAATAATGAGTTCACTGATTGATCTGCTTACGGAATACTGATTGGTTGATGATGCCTTATTGTCAGACAGTGATTCCATAGTCCTAGTGGTGTATCTAGTCCTTAGACTTGAGATATCAATGATGTCCTATATGAGTGCTCCACTCTTTGATAATAGACTTATAGGTTTAGCTATCCCAGATCTAGTACAGTTGGTCATTGGGAGTGGCAGTCAACCTTACGAGGGCTATTGAGTATCGATAGAGGATCATTCACTCTCGGCGTCATGAGAGGAATATCTCATGTGTTCTTGCTCAGACAAATCCCTGGCCAGGGTCATTCGGGTTAAGAGAGAAAGAGTTCTCCTGGAGAATCCGATTAGAGCGAGACTCGAGTAGAAATCATATGGGTCTGATAGCACCATGCCCGATATATGGTCTCTGGGATATTAGATGGATGAGAGACTATAGGTACATGGTAACTGAGGACAGACAGGTCTAATGGATTGGATTCCCCTGTATCGTCTGGGGACTATGGCGTAGTGGCCTAGTACGTCTGTAGTCGATGAGTCGAGTGAATTATTATAGAGATAATAATTCACTGAGCCAGAAAGAGTTCTGACAACTATGACTCACGGCCAACTCGATATTGGGCCTAGAGGGTCACACACATATGGTATCGTAGTGGCTTATGTATCGTCTGGGGACTATACTTAGAGATAATAATTCACTGGCGTAGTGGCTTATGTATCGTCTGGGGACTATGGCGTAGTAGCCTAGTACGTCCGTAGTCGATGAGTCGAGTGAATTATTATAGAGATAATAATTCATTGAGCCAGAAAGAGTTCTGACAGCTATGACTCACGGCCAGCTCGATATTGGGCCTAGAGGGTCACTATGGTAGGCGTTACGATGAGTGGAGGTTCGGATATGAGATATCCGTCGGAGCCCCTATCTTATTGGATATCCAATAAGCCCCTAAATTATTGCATCCCATGGACGAGATCCAATAAAAGCCCATGAGAGATTATTGGATATTGATCCACTAATCTAAAAGGCTTGGATAATTGGATGCAGATCCAATACCCATTAGGGGAGGATCCATTAGGGTTTGACAGGGGGCCTCTATAAATAGGAGGGATTCAGAGCCTCATAGGCTAGAGCCTTTGCTTGCCTCTCCTATTCTCCTCCCCCTCTCCACCTCAGAGTAGGCCTGGAGTTTTTGAGGAGAGTTGTCGTAGCCCTACTGTGTGGATCACCGCTAGAGAGGAGGACGCTTGACCTCCTTCATCCTCTCCTAGAGATCTGCAAAGAAACAGGGATATATGATCTCCCTAGGTAACACAATTTATCTTATACATAGTTTGTTTCGCGGATTTATGCGCACTAATCTTCCCACGACGATGAACATCCTTTTGGGAAATTGGGGATTTTATTTTTCTTGATCTTCCGCTACGCATGTGATGTCGCCCCCAAGATTTCCCAACACCCTCTACATACTTTGTAAAGCATGAACATACCAAAAGACATGGACATACATAAACATTATATCAAACATCCTGTTTAGAAGTTTGTCCGTGATATTCTCCCCCACTTATTCCTTTGACGTCCTCGTCGAAGCTTTTGCCGACACTACAACTCCTTACCTTTGCTGAGTCTTCAATCTTCTACTCTAGCTGCAATGTGCCTCTTGGCTCCCAACTGCTCTCCGCTGTTGTTTTTGAGTAGTTGAACCTTTGATCCGCCATGCTGCTTCAACTTGCCAATGACTCTGACTCTAGTGTGGGGTTGGCTAAGTTGTGTTGATCATTATTGGTTCTTGCAGATCCTCCATATGAAGGAAAAGACCATCCTTACTATGTATCAGTCTCTCAAATTCCACATATTACTTGAACTAGGTGGATGCTTGTTGGAGCTTTAACAAGCATCGCCTCGCAAACTTCGGAAGTTTTGGGTCCTTCCTCCACAAAATTTGCTCATCAACTCTTCTTTTACTTAGTTGTCACTTCCAAGTAGAATCGCATCACTTCCGCTTTCGATTGGCATTCTGTTGGGAAATGAAGTGGATAATCTACTCTCAGTAGCACTGATCACCATTGGTGAGGATTTGACAGCTATTGTCTTCTAATATCTTCGAAGGGTCTTTGAACTTGTGTAGAGCTCCTCTATTGGATAGATAAGAGAATTGGGGTACTCGGTTTCGCCCATTCTCTTAAGAGTTGAGAAGGCAATGGATACTTGACTTCGCCCGCCTCCTCAAGGGTTGTACTCCATGCATCGAGCTAGTTGCTGGCCTTCGCCTGCTCTTTGCTCACACTTCTGAAGTACTTGAAGTGTTTACGCTCCTTGCATTGAGTTAGCTACTGTGATTCACCTTCTCAATACCATCGAACTTCTAGAATACAGGAAGTTTTCACCCCAACTTGGAGTAAGTCTCTAATAGTTTTGGTCGCCTTTGGGATTGTACTGTCTTCTCCATCAACCCTGTTGCCTACTCCACTAAGTAGCAAAGGTATAGCACCGCGTATTGCCTACTTTGTTCCTTGGTCATGCACTCTTGCATGACCCAAAGTCCTTCACTTTCGGCTATCTTGATGAGAAGATCATTGACACCGGTCTTACGAAGTTCCTCGGCCTCTGCCCTTCAGCCTTGTCTCGGTACTTGGAGTTTGCCACTGCATGCTCCACCTCCTCGGCTCCTTTCACGACCAAGTGCTCTCCCTCCATAAGAGCAAGGGATCAATGACTTTCATGGAAGTCCCGCCTCTGTAGTACCATGGCATTGCCATGCTCATGGCCCTACTATCCGTCACCTCACATCTGCGTCCCTTTTCTTCACGATCAGTAGATATGTCTCTATGACACTCCTTCGAGTCCACCTCTATTCTAGCTGATGCTTGATTTAGGGTAGCTAAGTACCTCTGGACTCATCGTCGCTTCCTCGCCCTTTTCGACCCCCAGCTTCAACACCTCTGTGTTCTCCAAGCAGTTCCCTTTGGTCGATAGAAAGACAGACTGTAACTCCCATGCATGGCCTCTGCCATCACGTTATAGGGTTTGCACCGATTCTGTTCTCCTTAACTTTCTTAGTAGCAATGTTCGCTTACTCGACCTTGTCCTCTGACTTGCCAGGCTCCCTTAAGCGAATATGGGCTCTGGAGTAGTCCAACTCTCCAGCTGCTTCGATCATACCTCTGCATGATCAAGTCCCTCTCATGGGACTCATTGGTACTTACATTCGAACTTTTCCCTTGGTGGAACACAGCCCCCATATGTTGATAACCAAGGCTTTCATCTGATGTAAAATTTGATGCATGCACGGAAGACCCGCCTTTGCAGTATCATGGCCTTCACTCCTTGAATCCATAGCCCTTCTTGCCATCGTGTTTTTTTTTTCACCGAAGTGGAGCTTCCAGTAGCTCTAGATCATACCTCTGTATGATAAAGTCCCTCACGGAACTTCACCCGTGTGTATCGCATTACCACGAATAGTTCCATCACAATCCGCTGCACCATGTCGCCTCCTGGTGACATCTCCATTGCATTCTGATCCTTGTGGGATGAACTTGAATTGTGGTCCCTCCATTTGTGGTCTTTGCCAACACATTGCAGGGCCTCTTCCAACTTCGATTTTATTCGCTCCTTTGGCAATCGACCTTCGTCCACCCACTCTCGGGTCACACCTAGACAAAGCATCACTCTAGGATAGTCCATCACCTAGTAGTTCCCAAGTCCACCGACTTCGCTGGAATTGGTGTACTATTGTCTAGATCCTGGGCCTCTGCCCCTGCCAGCACAATCTCCGTTGTGTACCGCTCCCTTTATGACAATTTGAATGGCAACACTATGACATATTCTTCAAGAGTACCCACCTCTGCGTCTTCTTGCCCCGTGCTAAGGCCTTCTGAATACAACTTCGCCTCCACAAGATGAGTCACCTTAGTTTCTCCATCAAATGCTTCTTCGAGATAAGGTGCATGTGCCTAAAAGCTCCCTTCGTCTTTGGCACTATGTAGTACAAGTCCGCTCCATCAGCATGAAGGACCCATGGAACGATAGAATCTTGCTCTTGCCTCTACAAGAGTTTATGTCCTTGACCTCTGCCCAAGGAAAGCTCTGTGCCTTCGCTCCATATTCTATCTTCTTATGTCGACTCCCTTCATGCGGCTTGGGTACTTTGCCAAGTTACACTCAAGTTGCACTGCTCCTCGATTTTGCATTGAGTTGATAGTGGCTCTCGTGCCCACTGTTCCACGGGTCAGCCCTTTGTTGAGTCCGATCTCCATATCAACTCCAAGTGTGCCTTCATTTGTGTTGCTTTGGATTTCTCCCCCACTTGATCTCGCAATGCATTCCCCAATACATTATCTTAAGCGAGATCATGTGATGACTCCATGTCGCTCGCTCAGTCTATTGAGCTTTGTGAAGTTGTTTTTGAGGTATCCCTCCTCAACATATGTGGTCCATTGCACTTGGTTCTCCCTCTGAAGAGCCGGGACTTATCCCTCCTGGATACCCTATCCCATTGAAGCAACTTCTCACTTCGCTTTCTTCTCTTTGAAAGTTTCGGAGACTACCATCCCCTTGGACTATTCCGCCTTGCTGAATAAACCGTGCATTATTCTACCTCCTGCAAACGCACTTGCTAGATTGCGATTCCATGTCAATACAGCCCCAGTTGCACCCCTCAAGGCCTAGCAACATACTGAACTCGCTGCACACTTCGACCTCCTACGGACGTATCCTTCTAATGTTGAAGAGAAAGTTTCAATGCTCCATGGCACTGAGTTTTGGTCACTATGGGATGGCCACGAACACTCCATCGTTCGCATACAAGCCTTTTCATGAGTACCAAATTCTTTGATTAGTAATTCCCCTCACCTTTGTGAGCTTTGCATAACTCTTTCGGTCGCTGAACAATCAATTCCACCTTACATGGTCCCATTCTTTACCAAGCGCCTTGCTTTCCTTGAGCACCATCAAGTATGGTTGCCAACGTTGAGCCGTAGCTCAAACTCAACCATCCCAACCTTTGTGCGCTACGCATTCTTCCCAGCTTGCTTGTCCTCATGGTGCCTCTTGTGCGAAGGGGTTGGCCATTCCTCTTAATTCCAATCTTAGATGCTCACTCCTTTGAGTGACTCCTTTTCCCTACACCTCCATGCTTGTTTTCCCCAAAACAATCCCGTGTGCTGGCTGCCCTCAACGTAGCCCCACTAGGTCTCCCACGTTTGCATGCCAAGTATTTCTATGAGTGCTTGTCTTGCTCTGATACCATCTGTCACGGACTTAGCTGATTTTGCCTAAGT
This sequence comes from Musa balbisiana, assembly GCA_004837865.1. Taxonomy (NCBI): domain Eukaryota; kingdom Viridiplantae; phylum Streptophyta; class Magnoliopsida; order Zingiberales; family Musaceae; genus Musa; species Musa balbisiana. Next base: position 16,061,867 of record CM017195.1, on the reverse strand, counting down.
CGTGCGGCACCCTTGCGTGTTCATCCGTAAAGGTCGACCTCCCCGAAACCTCCCATGGTCCCTTAGGACCTACAAAAAAGAAAACGAGTTAGGAGAAATGCCTCACTTGGGATCCACAAGCAATCATCTCCATAAACACTTCTTAGCTAATACAAATTACAAATAAACTTTACAAGCTCTGAACGATTGCACAACATAGGGGTAAAATGATCCACTATAGACCGAAAATCTCTCACAAGTGTCCACATGACACAACATTTATTTATAAGCCTAAAACGGCCACTAAACCTAACTAAAATGGGACTATTAAGCCTTCGGTCATCCCTCTAAATGCTGTGTAAAGTATGAATATATCAAAAGACACGGACATACATAAGCATTACATCAAACATCCTGTTTAGAAGTTTGTCTGTGATAGCCAAGACCCCAAAAATCCGGAAATGGACACTTTTGAGCTCCAAACTCAAACTGATTGGGGCCTAGATAAACCCCACCCTTTCCTACATGAAAGGGTATCGAAAGCTCACTTTTATTTTGAGTATTTGAGAGCTTAAAAGTATTGTAAAAGGCTAGAAGTTCTTCTCCCTCTTTCTTTCTAAGTGTTGATCATTCAAAAGAGGAGTGAAAATCTGTTAGGGTTGTCTCCTAAGCTCGTCAAAAGAAGAAAAGCTGTAAAAGGGTGGTTGGCCTTCGCCTATTGAAGGAAGGCCTCTAGTGGATGTCGGTGACCTTGTTGGAGGAGGAAGCCAAAAGTGGATGTAGGTCACGATTGACCGAACCACTCTAAATCTCAGTTTACATTTACATTATGCTCTTTATCTTAATTGTAAACTGCCTTCATTGATTTACATCAGCTACACTTTCGCGTACTCTTAAGTTGAAGAAATTTCTGAAACGGTTTTCATCGAAAATGATTTCATCGTACGTACGTCATTTTAACCGACGAAAGTTTTTCGCTGCACTAATTCACCCCCCCCCCCCTCTCCCTCTTAGTGCTCTTGATCCTAATAGAAATGAATAACATGCATATTTTACAAGAAATAAACAATCAAGATATGGACTTCTATCTTAATATGCTCTCACTATTTTACTAGCGAGTCACGCGACACCCTTAGCACGTGAAATGGAAGTCTTCGGTAGGCTTCTAGTGGGGATCAGGATCCAATCAGTATCTTAGTGTAATCTCGAGGGACTTGACCAATCACACTAAGCTCAAAAGGTAGGCAACTCTTGCCGATCACAACTCCTTGTAATTCCCGTCCTATTCGGCCTCCGAATCACCATGGTCTCGAGGGACTCGACCAACTATGATATTCGGTTAAGTCAACACCATCATTACAAGATGAGTCTAATTCGATGATATACCCTCGAGGGACTTGACCAAGCATACCATGTCCTCAGGTCACCAGTGACATCTCTATGTCATAGATTAAATAGCGAATCGTGATATAGGTGAGTCTCGAGGGACTCGACCAACTCAATCTACATCGGGAATCAATTCCTACCTATAACGATGGAAGGCCACGTGGGTCAATCTAATTGCCTCACATTTACCAACTTAATATTATCAAGAGAGAGGTTTTTATAATTTGGTCTCCTAATATGACATGTCACACATATACATATTTAATATATATCTACATCGTATGTAAATATATATACATATCTAGTAGATGTAAAAACAATCACACTAAATGATCATAGACCTTGAACTAAGAAATAGACCTAGAACCTAATGTGATCAGGCACGAGCCAGTAGGCCTAATCACTTATATCAAGATCTATGTGTGCAATGGTGCATCTCCATGCCTTGTGATCGTCCATCTCGTCCTCGTCGGTTCCGTCAATATCTCGATGCATCTCCATGCATCGCGATCATCTGTCTCATAGGTCCGACTATCGCATCCATGTTCCCGCTATGCCTCCTCATGTGATTACAACTTAATCATAGGCACGTAGGCCTGATAATAAACGAGAAATATAATGGAGGCTCGTAGGTCCCAATAATAATAATCACAAGTACACACATCATACGGTCCATGATCATCCGTCCACACATTATACATCACATGTATAAATCATCATCATATAGGACTACTAGATAATAATAAATAATAATAATCAATTAAATCTTTTAATTAATTACTATTTTTAAATCAGAGATATGTAGGGATTTTTTTTAATTCTAAGGGGCATTTTCATAATTTGGATAAAAAGCATAATTGAAATTTCAAAAATTCTAAGGGGCAAAATTATCTCTCTTTTTTTCTTTTTTTTTTTAAGAATGCTCTAATGCCCTACTCCCCCTTGTTATTGTTGCCGCCGCCGCCACCCTACTGGTGGCAGCCTATGCGACGGGGGCGGGGGTGCCGCCCCTACAAGTGGGCGCCCTGTGGGTTGGCGCCCTTGTGGGGGGGTTTGCTCGTAGGAGCAGTGGCCATAGGCGCCTCAGCCTACGAGCGCTGCAATCGCAAGCGCCTCGCCCCGCAGTGGCTTTGCCCACGGGTCCAGCACCCGTAGGCGCCGCCCTTACGTGCAGGCACAATGCCTACGCGTAGGTGGTCGACTTGCCTGTAGCCCTACTTGTCGGCACCGCTGCAAGCAACACCCGCGGATGGGGCACCCGCAGGCTACCAGCCCCGCCAATCGGCTGTTGCAAGCACGACCCCAGTGCTGCCTGCCTACGGTCGCACTGCATGCGGCTGCTGCATGCTCGTAAATCAAGGATAGCAACTATTGCTGCCCTTTCTTGCTTTTGCGTCAACGATTTTGACGTCATAAGTTTCTCCAAAACACAACACACACAGTTCAAAACCAATCTATCATATGAACAACCTGGCTTTGATACCACTATTGTGAAATCTTAGGGGCGACATCACATGCGCAGCGGAAGAATAAGAAAACAAAATCCCCTATTCCCGAAGAGATGTTCGTCGTCATGTGAAGATTGGTGCGCAAAAATCCATGAAACAAACTGCGTATAGAATAGATTGTATTACATAGGGAGATCGTATATCCTTGTATCATTGAAGATCTCTAGGAGAGGGTGAAGGAGGCCAAACGTCTTTCTCTCTAGCGGTGATCTACACAACAGGGTTGCAACGACACTCCTCAAAACTCAAGCCTGCCTTGAGGTGGAGAGGGGGAGGAAATAGGAGAGACAAGCAAAGTCTCTAGCCTATGAACCACTAAATCCCTTCTATTTATAGAGGTCCTCTATCAAAACCCTAATGGATCCTCCCCTATTGGGTATTGGATCTGCATCCAATTGCCCAAGTCTCTTAGATTAGTGGATCTCTATCCAGTAATCTCTTATGGGCTTTTATTGGATCTCATCCATAGTATCCAATAATTCAGGGGCTTCGGCGGATATCTCATATCCGAACCTCTACTCATCGCAACGCCTACCATATGTGTGTGACCCTCTAGGGCCAATATCGAGCTAGCCATGAGTCATAGCTATCAGAACTCCTTCTGGCTCAGTGAATTGTTATCTCTATAATAATCCACTCTACTCATCGACTACGGAGGTACTAGGCCACTACGTTGTAGTCCCCAAACGATACATGGGAATCCAATCCATTGGACCTATCTATCCTCAGTTACCATGTACCTATAGTCCCTCATCCATCTAATATTCCAAAGACCGTATACCGGGTATGGTGTTGTCAGACCCATATGGTTTTTACTCGAGTCTCGCTCTAATCAAATTCTCCCGGAGAACTCTTTCTCTCTCAATCTGAATAACCCTAGCCAGGGATTTGTCTCAGCAAGAACACATAGGAAATTTCTCTCATGACACCGAGAGTGGATGATCCTCTATCGACAAAGAATAGCTCTCGTAAGGTCGACTACCACTCTCAATGACCGGTTGTACTAGATTTGGGACATCCAAACCTATAAGTCTGGTATCAAAGAATGGAGCACTCATATAGGACATCCTTGATGTCTCAAGTCTAAGGACCAAATACACTGAGATTATGAAATCACTGTCTGACAATAAGGCATCATCAACGATCCAGCATTCCGTAAGCGGATCAATTAGTGAACTCATTCTCCATTGAGCACCTGTATTATATCCCTAGTGTCCCCACACGAGCAGCTATGAGACCAGCTTCATCCATCATATGGACGAGTATATAGCACACCAGTCTGTCCGGTTATCTCGATATCCCTCTCAAGTAACCTATGACTAGGATTATTTAGGATCTATGTTTAAAGGTGAATCGGTCTCATTATCGTGATCTCATCACGATCCAATTCCCATTGCACAGATCCAAGGACATCACAATATATACATGCATATGTGCAATAGCCAATATAAAGTGATAAATGCTAAAATATAATAAGCAAAAAGATTCCATGTCAAGTCAGACGTGCCATCACTCACGTGATTGGCTTGCTGAGCACCTATGACTAGCAATTGGCTCTCCCTTAGTTTGCTACTCAAGTTGTACCAAAAATCCATTGTATGTTTTGTGCAAAATCTTCTCCAGTCATTGTGTGCAAATCATTGTTACGTCGCCCCCACGTTTCTCGTGTAGTATCAGCTGTTTCCCCTTACTGTAAAATTTCATAATTAGTTTCACAAAGTTTCTAGAAACATCACCTAATATCATCAGCCATTCACTGCTAAGCATGGCCTCATAATCATCAAGAGGGAGGAGGAAGAAATATGCAATTATTTATTGGTCTTGTAGCAACAGTTTCACCCACGAGCACCTATGATCACGCTTCAAAATTCATCCGTCGGTGACCTTAACGTCAAACCTGTTGCAATTCTTGATAGGTAAGGCCATCTGGATAGCAACCTTGATGTTCATAAAATTATTAGTGCTCCCAGTGTTAATAAGAATGGTGATAGGTTGTTGCTTCATAATTCCTCCCACTTTCATCGTTTGCGAGTTCGCGTAACCGGCAAGGGCATTCATCGTAATATCAACCGGCTACTGTTCTTTATCTATGACCTCTTCCTCATGCTCCTGGACCTCCTCCTTTATGTCTTCAAGAGGTTCAATCAGTAGGAGGTGGCCCTTTTTGCAGTGATAATCACGACTCTATGGCTCGTCGTAATGCCAACAAAAATCCTTTGCTGATTGGTCACGTAGTTCTTCTCTTGTCAATTTTTTGGCAGCGAAGGACGGTTGTGAGTAGAATGAGGTTTATATACCATGGGCCTAGGAGAGGTTCTTATCCTCCAAGCATCTTGGTTGAGCAGTTCTTCTTGTGTTTAGGTGAAAGAAATTGCAACTATCACAGTACGGGGTTGTCGTGCCTTAACCTCCCATTTTATCTCTGGCTTGAGTCCTTCGATGAATGTTCCTAACAATTGATGGTTAGTCTAATCATAAGCAAGGTAGGATAGCTTCTCAAACCTGGTTTGGTACTCTTGAGTCGTAGAGGTTTGTCGAATCTTTGCGAGTTGGCCATCGATATTTTCATACTCCATAGGTCTGAAATGATTCAGCAGTGCGTTCTTAAATTGATTCCATGTTGGAGCCCAATGATTGTATTACAGCCAATTGTACCATCGAATAGAATCTCTTTTAAGGTAGATGACAACAATTTTCACCATAGCGTCATCCGACATTCGGTAGTAGTGAAAGTAATGTTCGATGTGCGTAATCCACCCCGCCGGGTCTCCTTCTTCCCATCACGGGAAGTCCACCCTCATGCGTGGCTGAAACATGTCCAAGGGTTGTTCCTCCTTCTCTAGAGGTCTCTCTGAACTTTCTTTTTATTGAAATTTGGTTGGACTCGGTGGTTGTCCAATTATGAATTCTAAAAATAAAGCACACAATTTCTCCTCCAAGCACGATTCAAGCCATGATTCAATCCGAGATTCCAATGCATCAAATTTGGCATCAATTGGATCTTGAGAAGCCATAGCATATGCCTATAGATCAAAGATGTCCCTATCTTTTTTCTGTTAATGGGTTAATGGCATGGGGTGGTGAAAAGTTTAGAAAAATTGAGGATCACGAAAAGGTACTATAGTAGGTTTTTACATCTAAAGTGTAGCAGTTTGGATGTAAAAGGTTAGTGGTTTATATTGAGAATTTTTTGACAAAATCAAAGGGAAATATACTGTTAGGAAGTGTTAAGGCTGTCGTAAGAATTTCTTAGAGATTTGGACAGAAAAAATGTAATAGCAAGATCAAAAAAACTGTACTATGTGGTTGGAATTCTGCAGTGCATCTTTCCTCGTAGAGATAAAAACTTTACGATGAAAAGTTTATGTAGCAATATAGAAATAATTTTTTTTAAAATTCTTGAATAAGGATAACTAAATTGCAGCAGTAGTAAGGTAGGAAACCAAAACCTATTGCAATTCACTAGGAGATTAAAGGATGATTCGCGGTGGTGGAGATGATGGCAGAATTCAACGATGATCTTTCAAGCAATTATGGGAATTACTTTGGGCGACTATGGAGGGCTGATGAATGGCTGTGGAAGGGCAATGAGACGCCAAGAATTATGCTCTAATACCAAGTGTTAGAACCCTTATAGATTCTGTTAAATTTCATATTTAGATGATGAAACAAATTAATGAGTGTTTATGATTTGATATGTATTTTGTATGACATAGAAAGCTTCGATCAGGATGAGACAATTAAAGCAAGAAGAATCATGTTGTGCTGGAGGAAAACATGTCAGAAGATTGGGCGTCAAGCCAGAGGATCGGTTGACGTATCGACAAAAGGCTTCGGGCCAAGAAGAGCGGATATTGCACTAAGGATATCAGAGTTGCAGAGTCAACTGGCCGATTGGGCAATAGGCCGCAAGAGAGGACGATGCGCTGAAGAATCAAACGAAGCGTCGATGGACCAATGACATGCCGGTCAACATGATTCATGCTTAGTATTAATTGTCTAGATCAAAGTGTGTTTTTACATTTAAAGGATTAACTACGATAGCAAGGCATAAAGCAAAATGAAGTTCTAGAGTCAAGAACGCGATTTCGTTAGGAGTTCATGAGTTCATCGGAAGTCTAGATGTTCGTCGGAAGTTTTGCCAGAACCAACCGAGAAGTCCTAGAGCTTGCCAAAGAAGCTCGTCAGAACTCGCCAAGAAGATCGTTGTGAAGTCTAGGAGCTTGTCGGTAGTCCACTGCAATATTGCCAAGAGATCGTCGGAAATTCGTCGGAAGATCGTTAGAAGCTCGCCGGAAGAAACTTCACTTACGGACTTGTTTAGATTAGAAAATGTCTTAGAATTCATAGTTAGCACATAATTGGGATTGGATATAGGCCAACCCAATTAGGAGCCAGTTGGGCCCATGTAAGGACTATGTTCGGCCCAATGAAAGGCCGAAACAGTGACCCAAGAGGTGACACCATCGTGGCACAGTCTCCAAGACTGTGTCAGGCGGTGGTACCATTAGTCTGGGCAGTGGTACCACCCAGACACAACCTTCGAGAGGCTGCAGGTAGTGGTACCGCCCAGCATAGCCTCCCAAGAGGTGGTACCACCAGTCTAGGCAGTGGTACTACCTAGTGGCTGGGTGCTAGGCGATGGTACCGCCCAGTGTTAGTGTTAGACTGACACTGGCGGTGGTATTGCCCGTACCCAAGAGACCCGGGATGAGATGTTTTTAGGCTCCAAGTTTGAATCAACTTGAGGCCTATAAATACCCCTCTCATCCCTAGTTAAGTTACACAAGCATAGAAAGATTAGAAGTGGGAAAACGCTATTGCAATCACTTGAGAGATCCCCTCCTCTACTCTAAAGATTAGAATTCTATTTAAGTGAGGAGTGAGTGCTTGTAAGGGTTGTCTCATGAACCTGTGAAAAGGAGAAGAAGGGTGTAAAAGATGGTTGGTCTTCGCCTATTGAAGGAAGACCGATAGTGGATGCCGGTGGCCTCGACGAAAGAGAAATCGACGGAGTGGATGTAGGTCATGATGACCGAACCACTATAAAATGACTTGTAAATCTAGTTTGCTTTACTTTGAGCAATTTACTTTAACTACAAACTAAATCTTTACTTGCCTATTGGTTTCACTTTATATACAAACGAGATTTCAAGTTATCTTCCAAGTTTGGTTTTCAACGTATGAAAAATTTTACAAAACCGACGATTTTACCGCTGTACTAATTCACACCCAATTCACACCCCCCCCCCCCCCTCAGTACCGATTGATTTCCTAATAATTGGTATCAGAGCCTCGTGATTTCTTATTTGTTTAACACCTAAGAGAAATGACTCTTTTCAGCATTCAAGAGGGACTTTCTCTCATTCGTCCTCCCCTGTTCAATGGGATGGACTACACATATTGGAAAACTCGAATGAGAGTTTTCTTACTTTATTTGTATTTAAATTTATGGAATATTATTGAAAATGATTTTCAAAGGTCTTTTCTTCCAATGAACCATTGGAATGATTTGGAGAAGAAAACTTTTTCTCTAAATGCTAGAGCTATGAATGCTCTATTTTACGCCTTAGATAAAACTGAGTTTAATCAAATTTCTATATGCAAAATAGTTTTCAATATTTGGCACACTCTTGAAATCACACACGAAAGCACTAGCAAAGTTAAAAATTCAAAAATTAACTTTTTAATTCATAATTTTGAACTTTTTCATATGAAACTAAGTGAACATGAACCATTGGAGATATGTACACCTGTTTTATGGATGTCGTCAATGGTTTAAAAGCTCATAGTAAAACTTTTTGAATTTTGAACTTATTAGTAATGTTTTATGATCACTTTCTAAAAATTAGAATTCGAAAGTAATAGCTATTCAAGAATCAAAAAATTTGAATACTTTTTGATCGAATAACTAATTTGGTCTTTAATAACCTATGAAATGACCAATGTGGCACAAAACGAACTTGAGAATAACCTTCCAAAGAACAAGAAGGATTTCGGATTTAGAACAATTGAAGACCACTTGAGCATAAGCTCAAATGATGGTGAACTTGAACTCCTCACTATGAAATTTAAAAAGTTTATGAAACAAAAATTAAAGAAAAAAATAATGCAACTACTTGCTATGAATGCAAGAAGAGGGAAGCACTTTGTGATGAATCAAGTTCATTCGAAGATGAAGAACGAACCAACAAAGGCGTGGTGGTAAACTATGCTTTAACGGCTTTCGACGTCACATTTATTTATCAAAATTATATATACTTTTTATGAATTATTTTTAATTTAGTTTAGAATAATTATTTTTCTTAAAAATTATATGTTTAATGAATGAAAATGCAAAAAATTAGGACTCATGCTTATCTTTCTAGTAATTTTGAAAACGATCATGAAAATTATATGTTTTATGATAAATGAACAAAAATGTTAGACTTAAACCTAATACTTAAGATAAATCCTATATATGTTTTAAGAAGCAATAATGTATATCTTGATGATTTTTGTATTGATTTTTTATTTTGTTTGAAAATACCTTATGCTCAATGAAACCATGATTGATGAATATGCTTTATTTTTAATGATTTCTTTAGCTTGTATGCTTTATCATGATGAATGTTTTGAAAATAACTGTTTGTATCATGTTGATGATTTGTATTTTTAATGATTCTTTAGCTTGTATGCTTTATCATGATGAATGTTTTGAAAATAAATGTTTGTATCATGTTTGATGATTTTTATGCATAAGGACCTGAAGTAATGATTGAAATCATATGTTTTGGAATTATGTGTTACACTTTTTGATCTTGATGATTTTTTTATCTTTCCATTTTAAACGTTGATGCACGGTTTTAACATAAGAACAAATATTTGGGCATGCTAATATAAAGTCAATCACACAAATTGAAACTAAGGAAGTTTAGATATCCTTAAGAATCATCATGTTCAACGAAACCTTGCTTGATGTCTTAATGAAAATGTAATGATAATTAAAAGCATGCTTAACGAATTTATATTTCAAACTTATGCATGACAATTTTTGCGATCTTTTGAAAGTTCTTTTTCGGTGTTAATGAATAATACATGGATTTGGTATAAAAGAAAAGAACATGCATGTATGAAATCAATCAATAAGCTGAAACAAAAAGATGAAAGTATTTTTCTTGAAAACCTCTCAAATCCGTACCTTATCGATTTTTCACTAAGAGATTAATAAAATTATTTATGCCATTTCGAATTTCATGAAAGTAATGTTGAGATTTTGATGATTTTGACGATTTGAATTTGAATGAGTTTTATCAAAATCATAATCTTGATTTCTTGGAATTACATGAGATTTTTTTTAATCAAGATCTCTTCTTTGTACTCTCTTTTTTTAATCAAGATCTCTTCTTTGTACTCCTATATTATTTTTTGGTATTTTATTTAAGATGAGATTTACTATATGAATCATGTCTTTTGGTATTTACATGATCTTATCTCTAATGATATGATTTATTTTTGTATAACTCCATGTATTCATCACCCAATTAATTTTTCTTGATAAGATGAAATGAATGTAATGAAATGAAATTATGCATGAAATACAAATAAGAAGTTATGATCAAGTATAATAGAATGTAATTTGACAAATTGATAACATCATAATGTGAAATATTTATGATTTGGAATGATGCATGCAATACTTATGATTTTATTATGATGATGTATATGATGTATTGCATATGATGTGAATCATGATTAAAATTACCTTGATTTGAATTTAAGGTTTATCTCAATGGTGGCACTTTGAAATAAGAATGATTACTTATCTTTGTCGAGCTTTGAAAATTATTGTAAAGGGAAAAAAAGATACAAAATTATATTTTTCCCTTCTTTTTGACAATGACAAAGGGGGAGATAGCTAGCTTGCATAAGTCAAGAAGATACAAAAACATGCTTGCTTGTACATCTAAAGAGAAGCAAAGATTACAAACGTACATATCGCAAAAAGAGGCAAAAATGTTTAGTTTGCTCATCTTAAAAGCAAGAAATGCTATCTTGCAATCTCAAGAGAAGCAAAAGTGATATCTTGCCTATCTCAAGAAGCAAAACTTGCAACTTGCACATTGCCTATCTTGCATTTGTTTTTGAAAACTTGCTAGCTTGCACACTCTTAAATGATATGAATTTACTAGCTTGCATGATGATTAAACTTGAGATTTATTATGCAGCGATTTGAACTTGCATCTCCAACACATAGAAAGTTACACTTCTATTTATTGATGATAAAGGGGGAGAAGTATGATCAAGTTATACATGATGACGTATTGCAAATATTCATGATGAAATTTGCAATGACTTGAATTCAGTTTGAATTCAAGGTTCTATCAATATTACATATTAATACGGGGAGTTAAGGTTAACTCCGTCATCAATTAGTTGTCATCATCAAAAAGGGGGAGATTGTTGAATCTCGTATTTTGATGATGAAACCAATTGATTAGTGTTTATGATTTGATCTATGATTTGTATGACACAGGAAGCTTCGATCAGGATGAGACAATTAAAGCAGGAAGAATCATGTTGTGTTGGAGGAAAACATATCAAAAGATTGGATGAGAAGCTGGAGGATCGGTTGACGTATTGACAGAAGGCTTCAAGCCATAGATTTGGCATCAGGCCAAGAAGAGTGGATATTGCACCAAGGATATTAGAGTTGCCGAGTCAACTGGCTGATTGGGCAATAGGTCACAAAAGAGGACGATGCGCCAAAGAATCGGACGAAGCGTCGATGGACCAATGACATGCCAGACAACATGATCATGCTTAGTATTAATTGTCTATATCAAAGTATATTTTTACATATGCAGGATTAACTACGATAGCAAAGCATAAAGCAAAATAAAGTTCCGGAGTCAAGAACATGATTTCATTGGGAGTTCTAGAGTTCGTTGGAAGTCCAAACGTTCGTCGGAAGTTCTGCCAGAACCAACTGAGAAGTCCAGGAGCTTGCTAACGAAGCTCGTTAGAACTTGACAAGAAGATCATTGTCAAGTCCAGGAGCTTGCCGGGAGTCCGCTGCAACATTGCTGAGAGATCGTTGGAAGTTCGTCGGAAGCTTGTCAGAAGAAACTTCATTTACGGACTTGTTTAGCTTAGAAAATGTCTTAGAATTCATAGTTAGCACATAATTGGGATTGGATTTAGGTCAACCCAATTGGGGGCCAATTGGGCCCATATAAGGACTGTATTGGGCCCAATGAAAGGCCCAAACAATGACCCAAGAGGTGACACCGTCATGGCACAGTCTCCGAGACTATGTCAGGAGGTGGTATCGCCCAGACACAGCCTCCCAGGTGGTGGTATTGCCAGTCTAGGCGGTGGTATCGCCCAATGGCAGGGTGCCAAGCGGTGATACCGCCTAATGCAGTGTTAGTGTCAGACTGACATTGGTGGTGGTACCTCCTAGCACAAGCGGTGGTACCACCCATACCTAGGAGACTCAAGATGAGATGTTTTTAGGCTCCAAGTCTGAATTAACTTAAGGCCTATAAATACCCCTCCCATCTCTAGTCAAGTTACACAAGCACAAAAAGATTAAAAGTGGGAAAACACTATTGCAATCACTTGAGAGATCCCCTCCTCTACTCTAATGATTAGAATTCTGTCTAAGTGAGGAGTGAGTGCTTATAAGGGTTGTCTCCTAAACCTTTGAAATGGAGAAGAAGGGTGTAAAAGGTGGTTGGTCTTCGCCTATTGAAGGAAGACCGATAGTGGATGCTGGTGGTCTCAACGTAAAAGGAATCGGTGGAGTGGATGTAGGTGACGACAACCGAACCACTATAAAACGGCTTGTAAATCTAGTTTGCTTTACTTTGAGCAATTTACTTTAACTGCAAACTAAATCTTTACTTGCCTACTCCTTTCACTTTGTATACGAATGAGATTTCAAGTTATCTTCCAAGTTCTGTTTTCAACATACGAAAGATTTTACGAAATCGATTATTTTATTGCTACACTAATTTGCACCCCCCCCCCTCTTAGTGCCGACCGTATTCCTAACAGATTTTAACCTTAGGGTTGATCTCTTTAGGGGATCAGCCTCCTTGGAACTCTATAGGGGTTCCTTCCTCCAAGTTGCTACTCAAAGGTTGCTAAAAAGATTCATCTATTTCTTGCTAAAAGAGGATGAATATATGACTATTTATAGGGCTTCTAAACCTCATCTCCTAATAGAACTCCTACTTCTAACCGACTCCTAATAAGACTCATACTCAAGACTCCTACTTCTAACCAACTCCTAATATTTCTCTAAGAAGCAACCTCCAAACTAATTCTAACCTTAGCCAGCCTCTTCACCTTTTTAATAGGAATCGGCTAGGTAGATTTTATATGAATGACCCTTTCAATGAAACTCAATTAGGACTCTCCTAGCTAAAGTCCTAACAGAGTCGTGCTAGGCAGCGAGGAGTCGATTTCCTTATATTGCAACAACTACGGGGGAATTGCTCAAATAAGGGAACCCGAGTCTCATCAGAAATGTTTTGAGGAGGTTCCAACTTATTAGAGAGATCATGACTCTAGGAGATGCAGTAGCAAAAATAGTTCCATTCAAAGATAACATCATAGATCCACTGACAAAGTCGTTGTCTCAGATTGTCTTTGAGTATCACAGGGGTTTGATGGGGATCAGACACATAGGTGATTAGCTTTAGGTCAAGTGGGAGATTGCTAGTCACAGGTGCCCTACAAGCCAATCACGTGAGTGATGGCATGTGCTACTTGACATGCAGTCTTTTTGTTTATTATTATTTAGAATTTTATCACTTTATATTGTTTATTGCTTGAATATATTGTGATGCCCATAGATTTATGCAATAAGAATTAGAATGTAATGAGATCACAATAATGAGATCAATTCGCCTTTAAACACATATCCTAAATAATCCCGATCAAAGGTTACTCGAGAAGGACATCGAGATAACCGGACGGGCTGGTGTGCTGTATACTTGTCTAATGATGGATGAAACTGGTCTCATAGCTGCTTATGTGAGGACACTAAGGATACAATATAGGTACTCATTGGGGAATGAGTTCACTAATTGATCTACTTACGAAATTCTGGATAGTTAATGATGCCTTATTGTTAGATAGTGATTTCATAGTCCTAGTAGTGTATTTGGTCCTTAGACTTGAGATACCAAGGATATCTTATATGAGTGCTCTACTCTTTGATACCGGATTTATAGGTTTGGATGTTCCAAATCTAGCACAATTGGTCATCGGGAGTGGCAGTCAACCTTACGAGGGCTATTAAGTGTCGATAGAGGATCATACACTCTCAATGTCATAAGAGGAATATCCCATGTGTTCTTGCTCAAACAAATCCCTGGCCAGGGTCATTCGAATTGAGAGAGAAACAGTTCTCCAAGAGAATCCGATTAGAGTGAGACGTAAGTAGAAACTGTATAGGTCTGACAGCACCATGCTCGGTATATAGTCTTTGGGATATTAGATAGATGGGGAACTATAGGTACATGATAACTAAGGATAGGTAGGTCTATTGGATTGGATTACCCTGTATCGTCTAGGGACTACGACGTAGTGACCTAGTACGACCGTAATCGACGAGTCGATTGAATTATTATGGAGATAATAATTCACTAAGCTAGTAGAAGTTCTGACAGGTATGACTCATAGTCAGCTCGATATTAGGCCCAGAGGGTCACACACATATAGTAGGTGTTGCGATGAGTAGAGGTTCGGATATGAGGTATCCGTCGGAGCCCTTATCTTATTGAATATCCAATAAGCCCCTGAATTATTGGATCCTATGGATGAGATCCAATAAGAGCCAATAAGATATTATTGGATAGAGATCCACTAATCTAAGAGACCTAGATAGTTAGATGGAGATCCAATACCTAATAGCATAGGATCTATTAGGGTTAAGTTGATAGGGGACCTCTATAAATAGGAGGAAACTACTGGTTCATAGGCTAGAGCCTTTTTGGTTTACCTCTCCTATTCTCCTCCCCTTCTCCACCTTAGAGCAGGCCTGGAGTTTTGAGGAGCGTTGATGCAGCCCTATTGTGTGGATCATCACTAGAGAGGAGGGCACTTGATCTCCTTCACCCTCTTCTAGAGATTTGTAAGGATTCAGGGATATGCGATCACCCTAGGTAACATAATATATCTTATATGCAGTTTTAAGTTTCATAGATTTTTGTGCAGCAATCTTCACATGACGATGAACACATATTTGGGAATTTGGAGACTCCTAATGACCAGCTGTACTAGATCTGGGACATCCAAACTTATAAGTCTGGTATCAAAGAGTGGAGCACTTATACAGGACATCTTTGGTGTCTCAAGTCTAAGGACCAGATACATCACTAGGACTATGGAATCACTGTCTAACAATAAGGCATTATCAACTATCCAATATTTCGTAAGCGGATCAATCAGTGAACTCATTCTCCAATGAGCACTTGTACTGTATCCCTAGTGTCCCCACACGAGCAGCTATGAGACTAGCTGCATCCATCATATGGACGGGTATACTGCACACCAGTCTGTCCGATTATCTTGATGTTCCTCTCGAGTAATCTATGACCGGGATTATTTAGAATCTGTATTTAAAAGTGAATCAGTCTCATTATTGTGATCTCATCACGATCCAATTCCCATTGCATAGATCCAAGGACATCACAATATATACATACATATATGCAATAGTCAATATAAAGTGATAAATGCCAAAATATAATAAGCAAAAAGATTCCGTGTCAAGTCACATGTGCCATCACTCACGTGATTGGCTTGTTGGGCACCTATGACTAGCATCTCATACCAAACCCTTGGGGTTTGTTTTAATCCATATAAAGTTTTAGTTAACTTAAACATATGATTAGGAAAAAGAGAGTTCTTAAATTTGGGTGATTGTTCAACATACACTTCTTTGGAAATAAAGCCATTTAAGAAAGCACTTTTAACATCCATTTGAAATAACTTAAAATTATTACTACTAGCATAGGCAAGGAGCATCCTTATAGCTTTTAATCTTGCCACAGGAGCAAAGGTTTCTTCATAATCAATACCTTCTTCTTGGTTAAAACCCTTGACAACTAATCTAGCCTTGTTTCTAACCATGATACCAAATTCATCTTGCTTGTTTCTAAATATCCATTTAGTGCTAATAACTAAATTGTCACTAGGTCTTGGAACAAGCTTCCACATCTCATTTCTTTTAAATTGGTTCAACTTTTCTTGCATTGCAATAACCGATGAATCAACTTTCAAGGCTTCGTCAATACATTTCGGTTCAATTTGAGAAAGAAAAATAGCGTTGGCACAAAAATTTTTAAAGGAAGAATGAGTTTAAACACCCTTTGATGTGTCTCCTATGATTAGCTCCTTAGGATGAGCATCTATATACTTCCATTCCTTAGGTATGGATGTTTCGGAAGAAAATGTATCCAAGTTGCTAGTTGGAAGAGAGGGCTCATTTAAATTCAAAGCATCAAAATTAAGATCATCATCAAAATTATTTTTTTAAAATTCAGAGACTTTAGTAAAGATAATATGAATAGACTCTTCTATAACCAAAGTTATTTTATTAAAGATATGAAAGGCTTTTGAAATAGAAGAATAACCAAGAAAAATACCTTCATTGGATTTTGCATCAAATTTTCCTAAGGCATCTTTTTCATTCAAGATAAAACATTTACAACTAAAAACTTTAAATATGAAATGTTGGGTTTTTTGTTATTCTATAATTCATAAAGAGTTTTAGAAAGTAATGGTCTTACTAAAACCCTATTCATGACATAGCATGTCGTGTTAACGGCTTCGACCCAAAAATATTTGGGTAGGCTATGTTCATTCAACATGATTCTTATCATTTCTTATAAACTCCTATTTTTTCTTTCTACTACTCCATTTTGTTGAGAATTTCTCATAGTAGAGAAATTGTGGTTGTATCCATTAGATTCATAAAATTTTTGGAAATCATGGTTTTGAAATTCACCACCGTGATCACTTCGAATTGATGAAATCATAAAGCTCTTAATACGACTAATGGGATTACCTCCCAAACCTAACCCTAACTATGTACTAACTATGATTTTTAAGGCATATACTAAACAAAACAAGCCTGGTAAGTCTAGGTTTCTTCCGGCGAGCTTTCGACGATCTTTCGGCGGACTTCCGACGATCTCTCGGTAATCTTCCAGCGGACTTTTGGCAAGCTCCTAGACTTCATGACAATCTTCTTGGCGAGTTCTAACGAGCTTCTTCTCGATCAATTCCAGTAGTATTTCCAATGAACCTCTGGACTTCCGACGAACTCTCGAACTCCTAATGAAATCTCGGTCTTGACTCCAATACTTCGTTTTGCTTTATGCCTTGATCACTATTGTAGTTAATCCTACACACTTTTCTCAACATATAGATTTGATCAAATAATTTACCAATTGATTTTATCATCAAAATCTGAGATTCAACAAATATGCCTTTGTAATTGTTGATGATTATAATAGATATACTTGGACATACTTCTTGGTACATAAAAGTGATTGCTTTAAATATTTTTCAAAATTTTATAAATTAGTACAAAATAAAAAGAGTTTTATGATTGCCTCTATTCGAAGTGATTATAGTAGTGAATTTCAAAACCATGATTTTAAAAACATTTATGATTCAAATGGGTATAACCACAACTTCTCCACTCTAAGAAACCCTTAAGAAAATAGAGTTATTGAGAGAAAAAATAGAAGTTTACAAAAAATGGTAAGAACCATGCTTAATGAGTATAGCCTACCGAAGTATTTTTAGGTCGAAGCCATTAACATAACATGCTATGTTATAAATAGGGTTCTTGTAATACTATTACTTTCCAAAACTCCCTATGAATTGTGGAACAACACAAGACCCAATATTTCATATTTTAAAGTTTTCAGTTGTAAATGTTTTATTTTAAATGAAAAAGATACCTTAGGAAATTTTGATACAAAATCTGATGAAGACATTTTTCTTGGTTATTCTTCTATGTCTTAAGCTTTTTATGTCTTTAATAAAATAACTTTGGTTATAGAGAAATCTATTCATGTTATGTTTAATGAGCTTTTTGAATTTAAGAAAAATGATTTTGATGATGATCTTAATTTTGATATTTTAAATTTGAATAAAAACTCTCCCACCCCCCAAGCAACTTGGATGCATCTTCTTCCAAAGAATCCTTAACTAAGGATTAGAAATATGTAGATGCTCATCCTAAGGAGCTAATCATTGGAGATACATCAAATAGTGTTCAAACCCGCTCTTTATTTAAGAATTTTTATGCTAATTCGGCCTTCTTGTCTTAAATTGAACTAAAATGTATTGACGAAGCCCTGAAAGATAATTCATGGGTCTTTGTAATGCATGAGGAATTAAATTTATTTGAGAGAAATGAGGTAGAGAAGCTTGTTCCTGTTAAGAAAGCAGTCAGAACTAAGAGGGGGTGGGGTGGGGGGGGGGGGTGTGTATTAGTGCAGTGGTAAAATTACGTCGATTCAGAAATTTTCTCGTTCGTTGAAAACTGATCTTGAAAATGCTTAACTTTGAAAGTGAAGTAAGAGCATATTGAAGGCAGCTTGCAGTTAATGTAAATTGTATGAAGTAAATGCAAACCGAATTTTATAGTGGTTCGGTCGTTGTGACCTATATCCACTTTGCCGATTCCTCTTCCGTCAAGGGCACCAGCATCCACTATCAGTCTTCCTTCAATAGGTAAAGACCAATCACTTTTTACACCCCTCTTCTCCTTTTCATAGGTTTAGGAGACAACCTTTACAAGTACTCACTTCTCTCTAAATAGAATTCTAAACTTAGAATTTAGATGAGGGGATTTCTCTTGCAACAGCATTTTTTCACTTTTAATCTCGCCGTGCTTGTGTGTTTTACTCAGGGATGAGAGAGGTATTTATAGACTTCAAGTTGATTCAAACTTGGAGCCTAAAAATATCTCATCCCAGGTTTCCCGCATGTAGGTGGTACCACTGTCCAACTGTTCTGACACTGGGTGGTACCACTGCTTGGCACCTTGCCATTGGGTGGTACCACCACCTGGGAGGCTGTGCTAGGTGGTACCACCACTTGACATGGTCTCGGAGATAGTGCCATGACAGCATCACCTCTTGGGTCATTGTTTGGGCCTTTCATTGGGCCCAACACAGTCCTTACAAGAGCCCAACTAGCCCCTAATTGGGTTGGCCCAAATCCAATCTCATTTATGTGCTAACTACAAATTCTAAGACATACTTAAGCTAAACAAGTCCATAAGTCTAGTTTCGTCAAGCGAGCCTCCGCGATCTTTTGGCGAACTTCCGATGATCTCTCGGCAATGTTCCAATGGACTCCCGGCAAGCTCCTGGACTTCACGACGATCTTCTTAGTGAGTTTCAACGAGCTTCTTTGGCAAGCTCCAGGACTTCTTGGTTGGTTCCGGCAAAACTTTCGACGAACGTCCGGACTTCCGATGAACTCTCGAACTCCCAACGAAATTACCTTTTTGACTCCAGGACTTCATTTTGCTTTATATCTTACTATCATAGTTAATCCTGCACATGTAAAAACACACTTCGATTTAGACAATTAATACTAAGTATGAATGATATTGTCTGGCATGTCATTGGTCCCTCGACGCTTCATCCAATTCATTGGCGCATCGTCCTCTCTTGTGGCCTATTGCCCAATCGATTAGTTGACTCTGCAACTCCGATATCCTTAGCATAATATCCGCTCTTCTTGGCTCGATGCCCAAATCTATGGCTCAATGCTCAAATCAATGGCTCGAAGCCTTCTATCGATACGTCGACCGATCCTCCGGCTCGACGTCCAATTTTCTAACATGTTCAACTGGCTCGACATGATTCTTCCTGCTTTAATTGTCTCATCCTAATCGAAGTATCCTATGTCAAAACATAAATCAAATCATAAATACTACAATTAGTTTCATCATCAAAATCCGAGATTCAACAATCTCTCCCTTTTTGATGATGACAACCAATTAATGACGGAGTTAACCTTAACTTCCGGAGTTTAAACAAACTCCCCTATCAATATGTCATATAGATAGAACCTTGAATTCAAGCTGAATTAAAGTCATTGCAAATTTCATCATGAATATTTGTAATACATCATTATGCATAACATGATCATACTTCTCCCCCTTTGTCATCAACAAAAAGGAGAAGTGTAACAAGCAAGTGTTTAAACATAAAAGTTCAAATCATTGCATAATAAACATAATTTTTAGTTTTATCATTATCCAAGATAGCAATAATTAAATATGTGTAAGTTTAGCATGTTTGTTTTTCTTGAGATAGGTAAGATAGCACTTTTGCTTCATTTGAGATAGCAACTCTTTGCTTCTCTTTAGATTACAAGCTAGCAATTCTAGCAAATTTTACATCATGCAAGATAGCAAATTTTTTGTGATGTTTAAGATATTAAGTTCTTCTCCTTGCAATTTGTAAGCTAGCAATATTTGAGATGTTCAAGAAAGCATCTTTTGCTTCCTAAAATAAACAAGTTAGCATTCTTTGCTTCTCTTTTGAGATAAGCAAGCTAGCATGTCTTTCTCCCATTTTGTCATTGGCAAAAAGAGGGGAAGAATATAATTTTATAGTTCTTTTCCCTTTACATCAATTTTTACATCATGAGAACAATAAATTTGCATTGTAAACATAATCTCATGTTTTATCATTTAAGCTAGCATATATTTTTTTGTTCCCTTTTGCAATGTGCAAGCTAACAATTTCCTTTTTCTTTTACAATAATGATTTAATCATATCATGCGATATACAAATCATAAATATTTCAAATCATTTCAAGGCATAAAAGCCATAAACACAGAGATCATGTCATCAAGGATAAGACCACTTAAATACCAAAAGACATGATTCATATAGTAAATCTCTTCTTTAAATAAAATATTAAGAAGAATCGTAAGAGAACGATTAATGAAAAATCTTGATTCATAATAAATCTTAATTTATAAATATCAAGGAATCAAGATCATGATTTGGATAAAAATTTATTCAAATTTAAATCATCAAAATCATTTTCAAAGTCCAAGAGATTCATAAAAATGATACAAATAGATTCATCAAAATCAATAAGATAGAGAAAAAAAAATTTCAAGAAAAATATTTTTCTCTTTTTAGTTGTTTTAATTCATATGATTTATTTCATTTATGCTAAATAGAATCATGTATTATGTTTAAAAACTGAAAGTTCAAGATTTATTACAATAAAGATCAATAAGGCATAAATCACCCAAAAAATCATCATTACTTCAAATCATCATGCATAATTTTGAAAGATAAATTCATTAAGCACTATCATTATGCATCATTACATTATTTCATCAAGCATGATTTCATAAAGTGTTTTCAATCAAAAGTAATACGAAAATCATTAAGATACACATTATCATTAAAACATCTAGTATGATTTAAGTCTAACATTTTGTTCTTTTATTATAACACATGTAATTTTCATAATTATTTTCAAAATTACTGGATAAGCATGATTCCTTTTTTTTTCATTTTCATTTATTAAACATGTAATTTTCAAGAAAAATAATTATTCTAAACTAAATTAAAATAACTCATAAAAAGCATTATGTAATTTTGAAATAAATTAAGGGCATTTTGATTACCTCATGGTCGAAAGCCGTTAAGGCATAGTTTGCCACCTCACCTTTGTTGATTTTCTCCTCATCTTCGGAGGAGCTCGGTTCATCCCAAAGTGTTTCTCTCTTCTTGCGTTCATAGCAAGTAGTGGCATTCTTTTTGTACTTTAATTTTTATTTCATAAACTTTTTAAATTTGATAGTGATAAGTTCAAGTTCACCATCACTTGAGCTTATGCTCGAGTGATCTTCAATTGTTCTAAGTCTGAAATCCTTCCTGTTCTTTGGAAGGTTATTCTCAAGTTCATTTTATGCCACATTGGTCATTTCGTAGGTCATTAAAGACCCAAATAATTCTTCGATCAAAAAAGTATTCAAATTTTTTGATTCTTAAATAGCCATTACTTTCGAATTCTAATTTTTAGAAAGTGATCATAAAACTTTACTAACAAGTTTAAAATTCAAAAAAGTTTTACCAAGAGCTTTTAAACTATTGATGACATCCGTAAAATGGGTGTACATGTCAACAACAGTTTCGCTTAGTTTCATTTAAAATAGTTCAAAATCGTGCATTAAAAGATTGACTTTAGAAT
Source organism: Musa balbisiana (assembly GCA_004837865.1). Classification (NCBI taxonomy): domain Eukaryota; kingdom Viridiplantae; phylum Streptophyta; class Magnoliopsida; order Zingiberales; family Musaceae; genus Musa; species Musa balbisiana. The sequence goes on along the minus strand of CM017195.1, from coordinate 16,039,746 downwards.
TTTTTACTCTACTCATGCCTTTGTGTGTGATTTTGAGAGTGTGCCATATATCGAAAGCCGTTTCGCACATAGAAATTCGATTGAATTCTTTTTTGTCTAAAGCACAAAATAGAGCATCCATAGCTCTAGTATTTAAAGAAAAAGTTTTCTTCTCCAAATCATTTCATTGATTCATTAGAGTAGAAGACTTTTGAAAATCGTTTTCGATAATATTCCATAAATTTAAATCCAAAGAAAGCAAGAAAACTCTCATTCGAGTTTTCCAATATATGTAGTCCATCCCATTGAACATGGGAGGACGAATGAGAGTGTCTCTCTTGAAAGCCGAAAAGAGCCATTTCTCTTAGGTGTTAAACCAAATGAGAAATCACGAGGCTCTAATACCAATTGTTAGGAAAGCAGTCGGCACTAAGAGGGGGGAGGGGGGGGGTGAATTAGTGCAGTAGTAAAATTACATCGGTTCTGAAATTTTCTTGTTCGTTGAAAACCGATCTCAAAAATGCTTAACTTTGAAAGCGAAGTAAGAGCATGTTGAAGGCGGTTTGCAGTTAATGTAAATTGCAGTAAGTAAATGCAAACCAGATTTTATAGTGGTTCGGTAGTCGTGACCTACATCCACTCTGCCAATTCCTCTTCCATCAAGGCCACCGGCATCCACTATCGGTCTTCCTTCAATAGGCGAAGACCAACCACCTTTTACACCCCTCTTCTCCTTTTCATAGGTTTAGTAGACAACCTTTATAAGCACTCACTCATCTCTAAACAGAATTCTAAACTTAGAATTTAGAGGAAGGGATTTCTCTAGTGATTGTAATAGCATTTTTTCACTTTTAATCTCTCTGTACTTGTGTGTTTTACCCATGGATGAGAGGGGTATTTATAGGCTTCAAGTGGATTTAAACTTGGAGCCTAAAAACATCTTATCCTAGGTTTTTCGAGTGCAGGCGGTACCACCACCCAATAGTTCTAACACTGGGCGGTACCACCGCCTAGTCTAGCGGTACCACCGCCTGGCACCCTACCACTGGGTGGTATCATTACCCAGACTAGCGGTACCACCGCCTGACATAGTCTCGGAGACTATGTCACGACAATGTCACCTCTTTGGTCATTGTTTGGGCCTTTCATTGGGCCTAACACAATCCTTACATGGGCCCAACTGGCCCCTAATTGGATTAGCCCAAATCTAATCCCAGTTATGTGCTAACTACGAATTCTAAGATATACTTAAGCTAAATAAGTCCGTAAGTCTAGTTTCTTCCGACGAGCATCCGGCGAACTTCTGACGATCTCTCAGCAATGTTCCAACGGACTCCTAGCAAGCTCTTAGACTTTACAATGATCTTCTTGGTGAGTTCTGACGAGCTTCTTTGGCAAGCTCTAAGACTTCTCAGTTGGTTCCGGTAGAACTTCCGATGAACGTTCAGACTTTTAACGAACTCTCAAACTCCCAACGAAATCGCCTTCTTGACTCCGGGACTTCATTTTGCTTTATGTTTTACTATCGTAGTTAATCCTACATATATAAAAACACACTTCGATCTAAACAATTAATAGTAAGCATGAATCATGTTGTCTGGCATATCATTGGTCCCCTGACAATTCGTCCGATTCTTCGGCGCATCGTTCTCTCTTGCGGTTTATTGCCCAATCGGCCAATTGACTCTAACTCAGATATCCTTGGCGTAATATATGCTCTTCTTGTCCCAATGCCCGAATCCATGGCTCGAAGCCTTCTGTCGATACGTCGATTGATCCTCCAGCTTGATATCTAATCTTCTGACATGTTCCACCGGCCCAACATGATTCTTCCTACTTTAATTATCTCATCCTAATCGAAGCATCCTACATCACTCAAAATGTAAATCAAATCATAAACACTACAATTGGTTTCATCATCAAAATCTGAGATTCAACAGTTCCTAGACCTAGTGACTATTTAATAATTGGTATTAAATGATTCTTTAGAAATAAGCAAGATAAACTTGGTATCGTGGTTAGAAACAAGGTTAGATTAGTAGCTAAAGGTTTCAACTAAGAAGAAGATATTAATTATGAAGAAACCTTCGGTCTTATGGCTAGACTTAAAGCCATAATGATTCTCCTTGCCTATGTTAGTTGTAATAATTTTAAGTTATTTCAAATGGATATTAAAAGCGCTTTTCTTAATGACTTTATTTCTGAATCATGTTTTTAAGTTGTCTAAGGCTCTCTATGATTTGAAACAAGCCCCAAGGACTTCGTGTGAGAGACTTAGTTCTTTTCTAATTAAGAATAATATTATGAAAGGCAAGATCGATATTACATTATTTATTAAATATTTTAAAAATATTTTTTTATTCAAATTTATGTTGATAATATCATTTTTAGAACTTCAAATGAGTCTTTATGTGAATTTTTTGTCAATAGTATGAGCCATGAATTTAAAATGAGTTTAATAGGGGAATTAATATTTTTCCTAGGTTTACAAATCAAACAATTTAGTGATGGAACCTTTGTTAGTCAAACTAAGTATGCGTTAGATCTTTTCAAATGATTTAATATGGATAGTACTAAGGTTATAAATACACCAATGAGCACTTCTACAAAATTAGATATGGACATTAATGGAGAATGTTTTAACCAAAAGACTTGTAGGGGTATGATAGGTAGTTTATTATACCTCATAGCAACTAGACCTGATATTATATTTAGTGATAGACTATGTGCTAGATTTTAGTCAAATCCCAAGCAATCTCACTTAAAAAGCTATTAAAAGAATTTTTAGATACCTAAAAGAAACTCTTGGGATTATGATATCCAAAAACTAAAAATCTTGAATTGATTGCAATGCTGATTTTGCTAATTGTCAAATAGATAGAAAAAACACATCTTAAACATATCAACTCTTAAGTCATGCACTTGTCTCTTGGTCTTCCAAAAAACAAAACTTAGTTGCATTATCTATAATCAAAGTTGAGTATATAGCAGCAGGTGCATATTGTGCATAAGTTATATGGATGAAAAATACTTTAGAAGATTATTGAATTCACTTGAAAAATATACCTATAAAATGTGACAATACTAGTATATCATGTTAATAACTATGATATATCTCTAGAATTTATTGATACAAAACATCAATTAGCTGATATTTTTACAAAACCATTGAATGAGAAAAATTTTGATTTTATTAGAAGAAAATTAGGTATGTTAAATCTTTCTGATGTATGAGTTCCTCTTTTATATTTTTCAAATTTTTTGACTTTTAAAAATTGAGTTTTCTTTTTCGAGATCACTTACTATCAGTCCTTCTCTTTGCAATTCATATAAAAAGAGATCTAATTTATGGATCATTAGTATATTTAATCTTTTTCCTTCCTCTTTCTATTTATGAAAGTAAAACTTTGTTTCATGGAATAACTTGATATGATATTTATGCAAATGAGTGTTTGCACCATATAATGATTGTGATGTTGCTTGTCTCAAAAGAAAGGAAGCAAGAGTACTTGTTTGCTGCATCTCAAAAGAAAAGCAAAAATGCTAGAAAAGAAAACCAACAGCAATAACTTGAGCAAATATATAATAGTGCACTGATAGTGGCACCGCTGAACTGGCGGTAGCACCACCAATACACACTACTTATAGGTGGTAGCACCACCTAATTGGCGGTATAATTGCTCACAACCTTGCCCTCTAAAAACCAAAGTTAGGGCCGACGGTAGAACCGCCCTCAACCCTCTCTACACCCCTCTAAACTAATCCATACCCCTCATTCCTCTTGCTCTCCCTCTAGAAACTCAAGAAAACCGCTATTCTTTACAAAGTTAAGGATTAATCTCAAAACCCCCTTTTGGTGATCACAAGAAGGTTAAACTACAAAGGTAATTCCTAAACTACAAAGGTATTCTAAACCCATGTTTCTTCATTCTCTATTTATTACTTGTCCTTGCCTCTTATTTTTATAATATATATAGTCTTCATAGCATATAGAAGATCCTTAAGAGACAAAGGAAAGAGGAGATTAGATGAAACCTTGATTCCATACTCTTTGATTCCCTCAACATGCCCTTAAATTCTCAATCTTTGAGTTTAGAAGTATACATAAGGGAAATATATAATCTAGAAGAATTGAGTGATTTGGAACTAATTTAATGGTTCACTAATTTAGATGTCCTTCCAATTCTTCAAATAAGTGAACCCATTTGTCCTAGACTTGTTCGGGTTGTTGTTACAATAACTTGCATGTGGATGAACACAATAAGGTGTCCACTTATCTCTTAGGGCATCACATACCCATTACGGATAACGTAATTTATAACCAATGGATTCTTCCATGTACTCTTTAATGTTACCATGTATGATGTTTTGCACACTTTGATATGATGCAATGGATTCTTCCATGTACTCTTTAATGTTACCATGTATGATGTTTTGCACACTTTGATATGATGCAATGGATTCTTCCATGTACTCTTTAATGTTACCATGTATGATGTTTTGCACACTTTGATATGATGCAATGGATTCTTCCATGTACTCTTTAATGTTACCATGTATGATGTTTTGCACACTTTGATATGATGCAATGGATTCTTCCATGTACTCTTTAATGTTACCATGTATGATGTTTTGCACACTTTGATATGATGCAATGGATTCTTCCATGTACTCTTTAATGTTACCATGTATGATGTTTTGCACACTTTGATATGATGCAATGGATTCTTCCATGTACTCTTTAATGTTACCATGTATGATGTTTTGCACACTTTGATATGATGCAATGGATTCTTCCATGTACTCTTTAATGTTACCATGTATGATGTTTTGCACACTTTGATATGATGCAATGGATTCTTCCATGTACTCTTTAATGTTACCATGTATGATGTTTTGCACACTTTGATATGATGCAATGGATTCTTCCATGTACTCTTTAATGTTACCATGTATGATGTTTTGCACACTTTGATATGATGCAATGGATTCTTCCATGTACTCTTTAATGTTACCATGTATGATGTTTTGCACACTTTGATATGATGCAATGGATTCTTCCATGTACTCTTTAATGTTACCATGTATGATGTTTTGCACACTTTGATATGATGCAATGGATTCTTCCATGTACTCTTTAATGTTACCATGTATGATGTTTTGCACACTTTGATATGATGCAATGGATTCTTCCATGTACTCTTTAATGTTACCATGTATGATGTTTTGCACACTTTGATATGATGCAATGGATTCTTCCATGTACTCTTTAATGTTACCATGTATGATGTTTTGCACACTTTGATATGATGCAATGGATTCTTCCATGTACTCTTTAATGTTACCATGTATGATGTTTTGCACACTTTGATATGATGCAATGGATTCTTCCATGTACTCTTTAATGTTACCATGTATGATGTTTTGCACACTTTGATATGATGCAATGGATTCTTCCTTTCATGTACTCTTTAATGTTACCATGTATGATGTTTTGCACACTTTGATATGATGCAATGGATTCTTCCTTTCATGTACTCTTTAATGTTACCATGTATGATGTTTTGCACACTTTGATATGATGCAATGGATTCTTCCTTTCATGTACTCTTTAATGTTACCATGTATGATGTTTTGCACACTTTGATATGATGCAATGGATTCTTCCTTTCATGTACTCTTTAATGTTACCATGTATGATGTTTTGCACACTTTGATATGATGCAATGGATTCTTCCTTTCATGTACTCTTTAATGTTACCATGTATGATGTTTTGCACACTTTGATATGATGCAATGGATTCTTCCTTTCATGTACTCTTTAATGTTACCATGTATGATGTTTTGCACACTTTGATATGATGCAATGGATTCTTCCTTTCATGTACTCTTTAATGTTACCATGTATGATGTTTTGCACACTTTGATATGATGCAATGGATTCTTCCTTTCATGTACTCTTTAATGTTACCATGTATGATGTTTTGCACACTTTGATATGATGCAATGGATTCTTCCATGTACTCTTTAATGTTACCATGCATGATGTTTTGCACACTTTGATATGATGCAATGGATTCTTCCTTTCATGTACTCTTTAATGTTACCATGTATGATGTTTTGCACACTTTGATATGATGCAATGGATTCTTCCTTTCATGTACTCTTTAATGTTACCATGTATGATGTTTTGCATACTTTAATATGATGCAATGGATTCTTCCTTTCATGTACTCTTTAATGTTACCATGCATGATGTTTTGCACACTTTGATATTATGCAATGGATTCTTCCTTTCATGTACTCTTTAATGTTACCATGCATGATGTTTTGCATACTTTAATATGATGCAATGGATTCTTCCTTTCATGTACTCTTTAATGTTACTATGCATGATGTTTTGCACACTTTGATATTATGCAATGGATTCTTCCTTTCATGTACTCTTTAATGTTACCATGCATGATGTTTTGCATACTTTAATATGATGCAATGGATTCTTCCTTTCATGTACTCTTTAATGTTACCATGCATGATGTTTTGCATACTTTAATATGATGCAATGGATTCTTCCTTTCATGTACTCTTTAATGTTACCATGCATGATGTTTTGCACACTTTGATATTATGCAATGGATTCTTCCTTTCATGTACTCTTTAATGTTACTATGCATGATGTTTTGCATACTTTAATATGATGCAATGGATTCTTCCATGTACTCTTTAATGTTACTATGCATGATGTTTTGCATACTTTAATATGATGCAATGGATTCTTCCTTTCATGTACTCTTTAATGTTACCATGCATGATGTTTTGCATACTTTAATATGATGCAATGGATTCTTCCTTTCATGTACTCTTTAATGTTACCATGCATGATGTTTTGCACACTTTGATATTATGCAATGGATTCTTCCTTTCATGTACTCTTTAATGTTACCATGCATGATGTTTTGCATACTTTAATATGATGCAATGGATTCTTCCTTTCATGTACTCTTTAATGTTACCATGTATGATGTTTTGCATACTTTAATATGATGCAATGGATTCTTCCTTTCATGTACTCTTTAATGTTACTATGCATGATGTTTTGCACACTTTGATATTATGCAATGGATTCTTCCTTTCATGTACTCTTTAATGTTACCATGCATGATGTTTTGCACACTTTGATATGATGCAATGGATTCTTCCTTTCATGTACTCTTTAATGTTACTATGCATGATGTTTTGCATACTTTGATATGATGCAATGGATTCTTCCTTTCATGTACTCTTTAATGTTACTATGCATGATGTTTTGCATACTTTGATATGATGCAATGGATTCTTCCTTTCATGTACTCTTTAATGTTACTATGCATGATGTTTTGCATACTTTGATATGATGCAATGGATTCTTCCTTTCATGTACTCTTTAATGTTACTATGCATGATGTTTTGCATACTTTGATATGATGCAATGGATTCTTCCTTTCATGTACTCTTTAATGTTACTATGCATGATGTTTTGCATACTTTGATATGATGCAATGGATTCTTCCTTTCATGTACTCTTTAATGTTACTATGCATGATGTTTTGCACACTTTGATATGATGCAATGGATTCTTCCTTTCATGTACTCTTTAATGTTACTATGCATGATGTTTTGCACACTTTGATATGATGCAATGGATTCTTCCTTTCATGTACTCTTTAATGTTACTATGCATGATGTTTTGCATACTTTGATATGATGCAATGGATTCTTCCTTTCATGTACTCTTTAATGTTACTATGCATGATGTTTTGCACACTTTGATATGATGCAATGGATGTTTGCATACTTTGATATGATGCAATGTATGAAATGATGAATGCTTTAGTATCATGTATGTTATGGCCAAAGTAATGTTAATTTATTTTTGGTATCATGCATGAAGTGATGAGTTGTAATGTTTTTGTTCGGAAAAGAGTCGGCACTAAGAGGGGGGTGAATTAGTGCAGCGGTAAAAATTATGTCGGTTCAAAACTTCATTGCGATTAAATTCGATTTCGACAAAAAATAGTTTCATAAAGGTATTAACTTTGAAAGCATATGAAAGAGCATAGTGGATATAAAGTAAGTAAAATGGTTTGTAGTAAAGTAAATTACACAAGAGAAACGCAAACCATATTTTTTTAGTGGTTCGGTCATCGTGACCTACATCCACTTCGTCGATTCCTCTTCCATCGAGGCCATCGATATCCACTATCAATCTTTTTTCAATAAGCAAAGACCAACTACCCTTTTACATCTCTCTTCTCCTTTTCACAGGTTTAGGAGATAACCTTTTACAACTCTCTTTTACAAGGTATCTCTCTCACACCTCCCTTAGAACTCTCTCTAAGCTTTGGGAGGAGGGAACTTAACTTTCTAAGGTTTACAACTTTAGAATCATAGGGTTTTGTTTAATATTTCTTGCTAATCCATGTAGGAATAGCTTGAGTATTTATAGGCCCCAAATGGATTCAAATTTAGAGCCCAAAACTCAAACCCCCGAAATTTCAGGGTACGGGCGGTACCACCACCTGCAGTCTGACACTGGGTGGTACCACCACCCATCTGATAGTACCACTGCCTAGAAGACTGTGCTGGGTGGTACTACCGCCTGACACAGTCTCAGAGATTAGGTCATGATGGTTTCACCTGTTTGGTCTCTGTTTGGGCCTTTCTCTTGGCCCAACCAGCCCAAACTTGAGCCCAACTGTCCCCTAATTGGGTTGGCCCAATTCTAATCTTAATTATGTACTAACTATAAATTTTAAGATATTTACTAAGCTAAACAGAGTCTGTAAGTCAAGTTTTCTTCCAACGAGCTTCTAGCGATCTTTCGGTGAACTTCCGATGATCTCTCGGTAATGTTTCAGCAGACTCCCGACAAGCTCTTGGACTTCACAATGATCTTCTTGGTGAGTTCCAATGAGCTTCTTTGGCATGCTCTAGGACTTCTCGGTTGCTTCTGGCAGAACTTTCGACAAACGTCCGAACTTCCGACGAACTCTCGAAGTCCCAACAAAATCGCGTTCTTGACTCTAGGACTTCATTTTGCTTTATGCCTTGCAATTATAGTTAATCCTACACATGTAAAAACATACTTTGATCTAGACAATTAATACTAAGCATGAATCATGTTGTCCGGCATGTCATTGGTCTATCGACGCTTCGTCCGATTCTTCGATGCATTGTCCTCTCTTATGGCCTATTGCCCAATCAGCCAATTGACTCCACAACTCCAATATCCTTGGTGTAATATCCGCTCTTCTTGGCCCGATGCCCGAACTCATGGCCCGAAGCCTTCTGTCGATACGTCGACTGATCCTTCGACTCGACATTCATTCTTCTGATATGTTCCACTAGCTCAACATGATTCTTCCTGCTTTAATTGTCTCAACCTGATAGAAGCATCCTGCATCACTCAAAACACAAATGAAATCATAAACATTTATCAATTGGTTTTATCATCAAAATCCGAGATTCAATAATCTCTCCCTTTTTGATGATGACAACCAATTGATGACGGAGTTAATCTTAACTCCCGGAGTTTAAACAAACTCTCTTTATCAATATGGCATATTTATAGAACTTTTGGATTTACAAATCCAAACAACATGTTATCATAAAATTATGCATAACATTATCATACTTCTCCTCCTTTGTCATCAACAAAAAGGAGAAGTACATCATCCAAGCAACATGTTTTTAGAGATATGCAAGTTTTGCAACATACATGCTAGCAAATTTTTATTTCATTTTAGAGTATGTAAACTAGCACCATTTGCGACATAATTTCAAATCATTGCATAATAAACATAATTTTCAATTTTATCATTATGCAAGCTAGCAATAACTAAAGATGTGCAAGTTAGCATGTTTGCTTTCTTCTTGTATTGTGCAAGCTAGCATCTTTTATCTCTCCCTTTGTCATTGTCAAAAAGAAGGGAAGACCCTTTACATCAATTTTTAAATTATGACAAAGGTAAAGTAACAAAGATGAAAAATCAAGTTGTGAATGTCAAAATAATTTTTTATCATGAATATTTCATCATTGCATGCATCAAAATAATATCATGAGTGTTTCATGTATTCATATCATCACATGAAGAATATAAAAAAAAACTTGGTGATGAGATATATTTCATAAATTCAAAGAATTTTACATAATAAAATTCAAGTCATAAACCTTAAAAGATGTCATGAGAGAACAAATAAACGATCTCGATTCATGTATAATATCTCTCAATTCATTATGAATCATAAAAATTATAATTCTAAAAAATCATGATTCATTTGGAGACAAAGATTATTGATTCATGAATAAATATTTTTAAATCATCACTTCAACTCATCATGCATAATTTCAACATGTAAAATCATTAAACATAATACAATCATTTATTTTCAAAACATAATCGTTATTTTCAACTCATTTAATTTGTCAAATCAACATAATATCATGAGTATTGCATAATTTCATATCATCACATGAAGGGATAGCAAGAAAAATTGGTGATGAGATATACAAATCATGAAGACAAATTGTGAATATTAAGAGACATATTATGATTCTTTTTAGATAACTCAAATAGTGAAAAGAAAGAATCATTATAAACAATCTTGATTTATAAAAAGAATACTCAAGTTATAATTCCAAGAAATCAAGAGAAACCGTGATTCATTTTAACAAATCTCCTCTTAAATAAATAACGTAAAGAATTCTTAGGAGATCACCAAAAATCTTGATTCATATAAAAGATTTCATGAGAAACTATGATTTTGATAAAACTCATTCAAATTCATCAAATCATTTTCATAGTCCAAGAGATTCACAAAATCATAATATACATAGATTCATTAATCTTTTATTAAAAAATCAATAAGATAGAGATGTTGTATCTTAAGTTATTGGTTCCATACAAGTATGTCTTTATCTTTTTATTGCAAATAAAAATATGCATCAACTTTTAGGATCAAAAAATAAATTTTGTTATAAAAATCATCCATCTTGTTTAAAACTAAAAAAGCAACTTTTGTTGTGACAAAGATCAATAAGCCATAAATCACAAAAATCATTATGCATCATTTTGAAATTGATTTCATCAAACATAAAGCATTTTCCATTAAGATCATTTTGTTTGTTGTAGTCATGCAATTTTCTTTTATAATTGTAAGGTAATATGAAAATCATTAAGATACACATTATTACATCATTAAAACATCTAGCATGATTTCATACAGCATTTTCAATCAAAATCGGAAAGCATAATTTGATACACATTAATGCTTCTTAAAAACATATATAGAATTTATCTTACGCATTAGATTTAAGTCTAACATTTTGTTTCTTTGTATGCATTTTTTATGATTATTTTTTAAAATCACAAGAAAGGTAAGGATATTCCAATTTTATTTTTACATTTTCATTACTTCATATACAATTCAAAATATATATATAATTTTCTTAAACTAAAAAATAATTCATGAAAAGCATTATGTAATTTCAAAATAAACTAACGACATTTTGATTACTTCATCGTCGAAAGCCGTTAAAGAGTAGTTTGTCACATCACCTTTGTTGATTTTTTCCTTGTCTTCAGATGAGTTCGATTCATCCCAAGGTGCTTCCTTCTTCTTGCGTTCATAGAAAGTAGTTGTGTTCTTTTTAAGTTTATTTTTATTTTTTATTATTGTTTCATAAACGTTTTAAATTTCATGATGAGTTCAAGTTCACTATCACTTGAGCTTATGCTCGAGTGGTCTTCAATTGTTCTATGTCCAAAATCCTTCCTATTCTTTGGAAGGTTATTCTTGAGTTCTTTACATGCATTACATGTTATTTCATAGGTCATCAAAGACCCTATAAGTTCTTCAATTGGAAAATGGTTCAAATCTTTTGATTCTTGTATTACCGTTAATTTTGATTCCCAATTTTTAGAAAGTGATCTTAAGATCTTATTAACGAGTTCAAAATCCAAAAAAGTTTTACCAAGAGCTTTTAAACAATTGACGACATCCGTAAAACGGGTGTACATGTCTCCAATGGTTTTACTTGGTTTCATATGAAAAAGTTCAAAATCATGCATCAAAAGATTAACTTTAGACTCTTTAACTCTATTTGTGCCTTCGTGTGTGATTTCAAGGGTGTGCCAAATATCAAAAACCGTTTCGCAAGTAGAAACCCGATTAAATTTGGTTTTATCTAAGGTGCAAAATAGAGCATTCATAACTCTAGCATTTAAAGAAAACGTCTTCTTCTCCAAATTATTCCAATAGATCATTGGAAGAGAAGACATTCGAAAACCGTTTTTCATAATACTCCATAGATTTAAATCCAAAGAAAGTAAGAAAACTCTCATTCGAGTTTTCCAATAAGTGTATTCCATCCCATTGAACAAGGGAGAACGAATGAGAGACGGTCCCTCTTGAAAGCCGAAAAGAGTCATTTCTCTTGGGTGTTAAACCAAATGAGAAATACGAGGCTTTGATACCAATTGTTAGGAAAAGAGTCGGCACTAAGAGGGGAGGTGAATTAGTACAGCAGTAAAAATTACGTCGGTTCAAAACTTCGTTGCGATTAAATCCGATTCCAATGAAAAATAGTTTTGTAAAGGTATTAACTTTAAAAGCGTATGAAAAAGCATAGTGGATGTAAAGCAAGTAAAGTGATTTGTAGTAAAGTAAATTGCACATAAGAAACGCAAACCAGATTTTTATAGTGGTTTGGTCATCGTGATCTACATCCACTTCACCGATTCCTCTTCCATCGAGGCCACCGGCATCCACTATCGGTCTTCTTTTAATGGGCGAAGACCACCTACCCTTTTACACCCCTCTTCTCCTTTTCACAGGTTTAGGAGACAACCTTTTACAACCCTTTTTTACAAGGTATCCCTCTCACACCTCCCTTAGAACTCTCTCTAAGCTTTGAGATGAGGGAACTCAACTTTCTAAGGTTTACAACTTTAGAATCATAGGGTTTTGCTCAATATTTCTTGCTAATCCATGTAGAAATAGCTTGGGTATTTATAGTCCCCAAATGGATTCAAATTTGGAGCCTAAAATTCAAACCCCCAAAATTTCAGGGTATGGACGGTACCACCACCTGCAGTTTGACACTGGGCAGTACCACTGCCCAGTCTAGCGGTACCATTGCCTGACATAGTCTTAGAGATTGTGTCACGACGGTTTCACCTGTTTGGTCATTGTTTGGCCTTTCTCTTGGCCTAACCAGCCCAAACTTGGGCCCAACTGTCCCCTAATTGGGTTGGCCTAATTCTAATATCAATTGTGTACTAATTATAAATTTTAAGACATTTACTAAGCTAAACAGAGTCCGTAAGTCAAGTTTTCTTCTGGCGAGCTTCCAACGATCTTTCGGTGAACTTTCGATGATCTCTCGGTAATGTTCTAGCGGACTCCCGGCAACATCTTGGACTTCATGATGATCTTCTTAGCAAGTTCCGACGAGCTTCTTTGGCAAGCTCCAAGACTTCTTAGTTGGTTCTGGTAGAACTTTTGACGAACGTCCGAACTTCCGACGAACTCTCGAACTCCCAACAAAATCGCGTTCTTGACTCCAGGACTTCATTTTGCTTTATGTCTTGCTATCGTAGTTAATCTTGCACATGTAAAAACATAATTCAATCTAAACAATTAATACTAAGCATGAATCATGTTGTCTGGCATGTCATTGGTCCATCGACGCTTCGTCCGATTCTTCGACGCATCGTCCTCTCTTGCGGCTTATTGCCCAATCGGCCAGTTGATTCTGCAACTCCGATATTCTTGGCGTAATATCCACTCTTCTTGGCCCGATGCCTTACTCATGGCCCGAAGCCTTCTGTGATACGTCGACCGATCCTTCGACTCGACATCCAATCTTTTGATATGTTCCGCCGGCCCAACATGATTCTTCCTGCTTTAATTGTCTCAACCTGATCAAAGTATCCTACGTCACTCAAAACGTAAATCAAATCATAAACACTTATCAATTGGTTTTATTATCAAAATCTGAGATTCAATAGTTTTGACATTTTGCATGTTACATTTTGACAATTTGAAGCTATAATAATGCACAATTTTGATATAATATATTACATTTGATCACTATGATCAAAATAGTTTAACTTAAATTTAAAGAGATTTCTTTTGAATTCAAGTTTGCCTTATCTCAATATGGAATATAGAATGGGGGAGTTAAGGTTAACTTCATCATCGATTGGTTGTCATCATCAAAAAAGATTTTGATAATGAAATCAATTGGTGAATTAATGATCTAATCCATATGTTGAGATAAGTGATGTAAGACTAACTACGATCGTGAGAAAGGAGAAACAATTAAAGAAGAATCGATGTTGGGCCAGAGTCAATAATCGGGCATCGAGTTGGATGAATCAGGGATACATCGAAGGATTGGACGATGTAGTGAAAGCTTGCTGGAAGTTCACTCAGAGTTCGTCAAAAGTTCATCGGAAGTTCATTGGGAGTTGGCTGAAAGCTCACTAGAAGATCATTGGGAGTTTACTGGAAGTTCACTGAGAGTTCGATTGAACAATTGATGTGTCAAACAACTTAGATTACTTGTATCATAATTGTTTTAGCCTTAACTATCATAATTAGGACTTTTATTTGAGTTAGTTATAGGAAAAATCCTACTAACTCAATTAGGAGTCAACTAGGCTCAAAATAAGGTTGAATTGGGTTGGTTGGATAGTCCATTCAGCTACTGGGAACCACATCAAACGATGGCACCACCCAGACTAGGCGACGGTACTGCTTGAGGCTCAACCTCCCAAGTGGTTTGAGTAGTAGTACCACCCAGACTGGGCAATGGTACCGCCAGCAATTAATGCTGCTAGGTGGTGGAACCGCCCTATCAGGTTGTGGTACCACCAAAGCCCGATCTCCGAGGCTCTGTTAGGTGATCGTATCATTCAGACTAGGCGATGGTACCGCTTAGTGTTAGTTTGTAAGTGGTGGTACCACCCAATAATGACGGTGGTACTATCAATACCCCAGAAACCCGAGATGAGACACATTTTGGCTTTATTTCTAAAGCCATTGGGGGCTATAAATACCCTACTCTTTCCTGCATTAAAGAGCAACGAAAGTGTGAATAAAAATCTTGAGATTTTGGGTTATAAAATTACTAAGTGTCCTCCTCCTCCCTTTCTAATTTTGTGATCATTCAAGAGAGATATGAGGCTTGTAAGAATTGTCTCCTAAACCCATAAGAAGGAAAAAGTATTATAAGAGGGTGGTTGATCTTCGTCTATTGAAGAAAGACCATTAATGGATGCCAGTGGCCTCAACGAAGGGGGAGTCAGAAGTGGATGTAGGTCACGACGATCAAACCACTATAAATCCGATGTGCTTTCTTTCTATGCCATTTCTTTTATGCTTTTGATTCTCATCACTCATTGATTTACTTGCCCACTGCCCTCAATGACTTATAAATATTTTTAACCTTAAATGTTTTTTCGGATACAAGCTTTATCAAACGAATCTTTGAATCAACGTCGATTTTATCGAAAGCACTAATTCACTCCCTTTTAGTGTCAACTTGATCCTAACAATCTTTAACTATTTGAATTAAGTTTAACAAGATTGTTGTTTTGAGTTTTATATAGCCCATGTTGTGATCTTTCATTTTTGTATTATCCATATGCATATATCAGTAATCCACACTCAGTGATCACGTATGGAGATAGCTTTAGACATCATTTGTGAAGATCCTGAAGAGTGAAGGTAATCAAATTGCACAGCTGTAGAGGGACATAAGATATATGACGGATGGAAAACTGCCTCTTTAATATGAAGCAATAATTTTTATGACGATTCCTGGTTTTGAGATTAAAGTGTTAACGACAACTATTTTCTTCGTAGGCGATGTCAAGTTATACATTAACTATGAGGAGATTCAGATGAAAACTAAAGAGGAAAATCAAAGTGCTATTCATTTTAATAAACAGAAAATTTCATAACAAGAAGGAAATTCCATCGATTGCATTAGGTCTCTTTGGAGAAATTGTATGTAGCAATTAACCGCTTTGATATTGCACATTCACAAATCACACGCAATAGTGTCGCTAAGTTAAGAAATGATGGACTATGGGAAAGGTTTTGCATATGTGAGATGTGTTTGTTGAATGTATTATGATATCAAAGTAGCTAAGAAGTTAAAATAAAAAATAAGTAACGACCAATAGCAGGCGGATTTATGATTTATGTGCATGCTCAGTTCAATGGGATGAAGATTCATTCAATTAATTAGCACTAGGGTTATCCTTAACTACATTTATGATGGAGAGGCAACACACTTGGGTTAAAAATTGGAGAAAACATGAGCCACATGAAAGTGTTTTCCAACGTTCATGCAAAGATTGGTTTTGAGCAGCTTAGAGGTCTACATTAATAGTGACTTCGAAGAAGCTAATTGATGAATGCAAGGCACTACGACTATTCATCCACATCCATTAAAAGCGAGCCATCCACGTATATACCAAGATAGAACAGGTAACTATGAATTGGCAGTGAATTTTTATGTCCCGAAGATGCATTGCGATAAAGATTGAGCTGCAATAGACAAACAAGACTAAGGTGTCAAAGTGATTCCAGTGGAGACCGATCTTACCAAAAAAAATATATATATATGTTTAAATAGTCCTCTATAAAATTTATTATATACGATTGATTAATTAGCAGACTCCCTCATGAAGCTTCTCATCCACAAATAGTTTTCATCACATCGGTCCAAGATCAGCATTGTGCCGTCTTACGAGGGTATGATAACAATCAAGATCTACCGTGATAACAGCCTTAACAACAGCAAAGATCTCCCCTACTTGAGGAAATATTGTAAAACTGTTGAGAAAAATTCTTCTCTATTGAGAAAAATTTTCCCTTCTAACATGTATAAATAGGGAGTATTATTTTAAACTTAATGTGATGTTCTCCTTCGTATTTCATTTCTATCAATTTTACCAATGGCAATGTTTTTTCTTAAGTTTTAAAAAATCAATCATTTCAACGCTTTGTATTTATGGGGAGTTTTTGGAGCATAAATTATCCTTTTACACTAGGAGTCATTGATATACCGTAGGTTGCAATCTTCTAAACTAATAATGAGATCCTTGAATTTGTTGTATATTATGTTTATCTTCTTTATCCACGAGTTCCACAGGAGTGTGGATGACCAAAACATTTTAACATTTCTATCATTCTAGTAGGTAGACTTCTTGATCTTGGTATGTGCATGTCTAGGAAGTGTTGCATGGATTAATGATGCAACGCTAAATTTGTGACGGTAGGGTTGATGGTGAATAACATTATATTCGAAACTTGAAAAGAATAATGAACCATTCACAATGATTGTTTCTTCTATAGACATGGCCTTGTAAGTTCTTCGAGTGTGTGTCAAGCAGGATTGGTTTGGACAAGGAATATAAACAAGATCTTTCCACAAAAGAAAACACAACTCAAGTAGCTCTAGAGCAAATATCGGACTTTTAGGAGGACAGGCACCCGAGTACTTTTGCAAGAGAAGTATCAAGTATATAAGATTCCATTATTTCAATAGTTCTCAACATTAGGAATACAAGTAACTTAGACGCTGTTTTCATGAGCTATGACAATACCCAAATCAAACACTTTGATCAGTTCCCGAAATCTTTGGACCAGTCATATTCATCCAGTTCATGAAATGAATATGGTATTCGACTAGATTGGTCCGTGGTTGAGAAGTAAGAAGCAGGACCGATGTCAAAATTATGTCCAAAGATGGATTCAAAAGATGCTGTCTCATCACTGGGGAAGATCTGAGGTTGCATTAAGTTGGCAAGTTCTCTGGTGATGCTTGTCCCCGTTTCATCTTCTTGAGCTGAACTTGAGAAAAGAGGATCTATTTCCACCTTCATCACTTCCGGGAGAGGAGCTTGGTCCTGATTTAGTCTTGTCTGAAAGAGATGCATGTCAGAACTGGAAGTTCCTTGATGTCTCATCTCAATACCTCCACTCGGAAGGACAGGGCTACCAGCCGCCACAGGCACACAGGGACTATATGGATTTGCCAGTGGCTGATTGCCATGAGAAGCTGAAGCTACACAATGATGAATATGTCCGAATTTATCTTGGTGAATACTTCCTCGAGATTGATCTTGAGGTCCAAGTTCATAGCTTGGAAGGTTCGGTCTCGTAAACATGTTCACGTCCATGGCTAAGTATTGCGTCACATTCATGGATTCCTCCTGCATGGCCTCCGAGATAGGCTGCTCATCGATACGGGAAGTGGAGGCATCCCCCACAGCCTCCCTGCAGCTTTGCCCCACCATGGATGGAGGAGGCGGAGGAGAATTATGTTGGTGCCCGAAATACTTCTTCAGTTCATGTCTAAGAACGGCGTTCAGTATGTCAACTTCCCTCGCTGTAATCTTATCCTGAAGACCCTTGGACTTCTCGATGAGCCGTTGGATCTTCTCAATGTCCGGCATCAAGTGCTTGATGACCGCGATCAAAACGCTTACTTTCCATGCTTTCTTCAGGTCATGCGGCTTCTTGTAGGGTGGAGGACTTGGATCCTTGGGCACGCCCATCTCCCGCCACCACTCCTCCGACATGTTGGGCCACCACGGTGGTGGAATGCCCTTCTCCAGAGGGAACCTCCGCTGAGGAGGGTCACAGTATGGCATCAAGGCGGATAAAAGCGAACCCAACGTGGTGTCCTGAAGTTCCTGCAGTGCGTCGGGCACGGAGAACTCCGAGGTGTTCTCCTTGCTTATGACGTGGGTGCAGCTGTCTCTCTGATACGTGCTGATCGCAGCTGGGCCGTTCCGATCGAATCGAACGGTTTCCTTCCACCATTTACGAAGGTTATTAGAGACTCCACTGACAGGCTTTCCTTTGTAGGGTACAATGCCGTAGATGAAGCCTTGAGCGAGGCCCTCTTCCACCAACTCCAGCATCTCATTCAGTATCTTCTCCAGGTTCCGGGCCAGCTTCTTCCTCCGTGACTGTTCTTGCGAGTAATCGAGCAAGGATGCACTGCTTTGCTGGATCATCTTACACTTGTGATGCTCCTTCAAGTGCTTCAGTCGGATGACGTCATTCCATATGCGAATCCTGAGCCTCTCAGCTTCATGCCCATCGGTCTCTACCAAATCTGGCAAGGGGGTATCGAACATGCTGTCAGGTGGCAGACCCAATAGATCTTCCAACTCGCTGGAAGGATCCACAATAGACTCTGGAATGGTGGAAGAACAATCGTCGGCTCTTTCAGAGAAACCAACATTTTGTTTAGCTTTCTTGTCCTGCATCCTAAATAAGAGCTACTGAACACTTGAATCTGCAAACATAATAGCAACACGACGTGCATAAATTTTCCAGTTTCATTTAGGGATATATGGAAACAAACCTTACAAAGTTGGCAGTGTCAAAATTCTGTTGTTTATACGGTGCATTTGAATTGTAGAGAATAAATTTTTTTCTGTGCAATCTCAAAATATCTCATTTCTTGAAAGCGAAAATGAGAAGTTCGTGGCTTCTCTTCTCATAGATATGAGATACAGTTGCATGCCCAACAACTTGTTTTATATTTTATTAGGGATTAAAGCGAAATGAAAATTTTCATCCAAGTTCATGTATAATAATGAACCACATGTTTGTGCATGATCTATTATATACTGTATCAAAATCATCCGCATGTAGAAGATCGTCAAAGGCTGCAAGCAAAATTGACTAAGCTTTTTTCCCCCTTGTGGAAGAGCACATGAATTTTCTTTGGACAAGAAATTCGAGCATTCAAAATGAGAAAAACAAATAGAGAACCTAAGTATGCAATAACAAGCTTCTAAACAAAAGAAATAATAATATACTAATTAGCGCATGTTTTGAAATAATTTATATGTTGGGTTATTCCGTTTTGGTTTTGCACAACAGTAATATAGTGTTGCACAGGCAAGAACTACTATAGTAAATAAACTGAAATCATGGTAGTTCATGGAAAAGAGTCCAATCTTAACACAAATGGTGATAGTCATGTTCATATGAGATAGTCACGAAGATAGAATCTAAATCAGAGTTTTCCTAATGAATAATATGTCATGAAAGTATAAACGATGTTCATAATAAAAAAAATATCCAATCAAAGGAAGAAGCCATATAACAAGATGAATAACACAAACTTCAAAGAAGGAACACCATCTGACCGTGATCAAATTGGAAAGAAGGCACTGGGAAAAGAAGCGGACTAAATTTCTGAAGGTATGCAAATCCTTTACTGAAAACGAATAGTAAGAAACAAAGAAAACGATGGAATAAGAAAGATCATAAAATTTGCGAGAAGTGAAGAAAAAGGCTGGAATTACTTTTATCAGTCAGCTCGGTTTACACTTGTTCGAGAGATTATTGTTCTAACGGTCAAAAACTCAATCAATCAACTGAACAACAATCACATATGTAAAATAGAGCTGCATACCTGTGCCAATATTCAAAGTAAAATTTTCCTTTCACCAGAAACAATTGTTATGAAATCACAGAGATTGGAACACGCAAAATGTAAACTAGGAAAAATGGGAGTACACATGAACGAGAAATGATAAGAAATTGACCTTCCAGTTGATCTATCGTGCCAACAATTCATTTACACAAGCCTATGATGAACATTAGTGGAAATATTTGACACAGAACGTAGCTACAAGACTTGCACTTACGTATGATCTCTGTGGCCTTGTAGTGCGAAGCTTGTTTCAAAGTTTACAAAGATGGCGGGGTTTAATAGCTTGTTAGTTCGCATATCTGGCATGAAATCAGTATTACATTTGGCCTAAACAATGAGACATGCTTTAACACCAAAATGATTATAATGCCCTTCAGTTTAAAATCGTATGCTTATTTTGGTTGTTTTCTATTTCTCATTTTATTTTTCTTAATACAACAGTAACAATTTTTCACTTAATAAGATCAAGAAAATATCAGAACTTGTAAATTTTGTGTGCCAATGCGACCACTTTTTTTCGTAAATGTATTTTGGCTATTTTGTGAAGATCCTAAATATGTGATTTCTATATCATCTACTTTTTTTAGAAATAATTAATTCATTATTAGTGAACAAATAAGAAGCACAAAGAAATCAATTCTTATTGAAATATTATTTTAGCTTAAATTTTCTATTTATAATAGTAGTAACCACGCAATTCTATTTTAGAATATCAAGGTTTTAATAAGTTTACATTAAGGGTTTTGGTATCAATTCATCCTTTTAAATGATAAAAAAATAAATCACCTTCACATCAGATAACTTTATAGATGTTTAGGGGTATTGTTGAACCAGGAAAAGAGATTTCTCAATCAATAGGTACAATTTGTGTTTATTAATTTTTTAATCAGTCGTCAGCCGATCCAACCCTAATATTCTTATTAATCTAGTGAACCAGAGTGGATTGCATAATAACCCACTGCAATCCTCACACGTACCATTTTGAAGACTATTTTAGGGTTTATAATGGATAAATTATTGTCATGCACTGTACCTAGCATGAATCTGCTGCATTTTTGGAGGGCAACAAATAAGTTGGATGTAATCTCACCACAGATATAAATGGAACTAATTGATTAGGATTTGTCCATATTCCCTCATCAGACGAGAAATCATTTATTAGTAGATACCTAGATACCTGGTATATCTTGCGGTGATACAGTGGGATATCTAGCAGTGACAGTAGCATATCTACCAATGATACAGTGGTCACATTAAAAACGGAAACTACTTAACGTTCAAGATAACATCAGCCATTGTAAGATATGCTTAAGTGACACTGCTAACAGCAGCAAATTCATTGGCGCGTCAGCTTCGTTATACTTCCATAAAATTTTGAAGAAACAATTTATGACAAGTGCTCCGAAAGAGAAGCATTTGTTCACATTTTTTCTGTATGGTATAGGTGATTTCTTAATTGATGAGGATATAGATAGCTTCTGAACATAGTTTTCCCAAAAAGCTACAATTTTGAATAGCGGAAATATGGATATATTGCAAGCAAAAAAACTCATCAAATTATTAGTGAGTGTCTCTTAGTCATAATGCAAAGCAAAGTTATGAGAGAGCAATCGTAGAAGATATGGTCAATTGAGGAAAACACAAATGCATGTGATCCGTAAAAGGTGGTCAACAAAGAATATATTTAACAGGTGAACCGCTGTAAGGAACCATGAGCTCAAACCACTGTTTCTACCCACAATATTGAGCTAGTTATTCGAGGAGGTTAAGAATCGGTTAATATCATATTTTAATGATAAAATTAATTAATAAATTATTTGATCTAATTTATAATGAGAAAAATATGTAGGATTAAATATGATAGCGGTAAGACAAAGTAAATGTTGTGCCTGAGTCAAAGACTGAGATTTTGTTGGAAGTTCGAGAGTTCATTGGAAGTCTGAACATTCGTTGGAAGTTCTGCCAGAATGGATCGAAAAGTCTATAAACTTGCCAAAGAAGCTCATCGAAACTTACCAAAAAGATTGTCATAAAGTCCAGAAGCTTATTGGGAGTCCACTGGAACATTGTTGAGAGATCATCGGAAGTTCGCTGAAAGCTCATCGGAAGAACAATTGACGTATCAGACCAAGAATGCTTTGTTAAATGTCTTAATTATCACCTTAAGTTGAGTTAGGATTGGGAGGCAATCCTACTAACTTAGTTAAGGGCCAACTGGACCCTTAACAGGGCTAAATTGGGTCAGATTAAATAGCTCATTCAGCACTTGAAGTTAGGGTCTGAGACTCAGTCTCCCAAGTGTTCTAGGCGGTGGTACCACTAGCAGTTATTACCTGCCAACGGTAGTATTGCCAAAGCTCAATCTTCGAGAGCTCTATCAGGCGATGGTACCACCAAACTGGGCGGTGGTACCATCGAACTAGGCGGTGGTACCACCCAGTGTCAAAGAGTCAAGCGATAGTACTGCCCAATAATGGTGGTGGTACCGCCAGTATCCCGAAATCTGAGAAAGTGATACTTTTTTGCTTCAATTTTGAAATCATTGGGCCTTATAAATACCCCACCCTTTTCTGCATGAAAGGATAACAAAGTACAATCAAAAGTGTGAAAAATCTTAAGTGATGGGGTGTTAAAAGTGTTATAAAAGTGAAAAGAGCCCTCCTCCTCACTCTCTTAGCTTTGTAATCATCCAAGAAAGATGAGTGAGGCTTGTAAGGGTTATCTCCTAAACCCGTGAAAAGGAGAAAGCGATGTAAAGAGGTGATTGGTCTTCGCCTATTGAAGGGGGACCATTAGTGAATGTCGGTGACCTCGACGAAGGAGGAATCGGAAGTGGATGTAGGTCACAATGATCGAACCACTATAAATTCCAGTGTGTTATTTCCTTACTGTAATTTCTCTTTACTGCATTCAACTTTACTATATTGTAAACTACCCAATCTTCTCTTCTCTACTTATTCAAAGTGAAACAAACGATTTGAGTCGAAACCGATTTTTATCGTATGAAGACTTTTGAATCAACGTAATTTTTCCACTATACTAATTCAACCCCCCCTCCTCTTAGTGTCGCTCTTGATCCTAACAATTAGTATCAAAGTAAGATCACTCTCGTTTGGTTTGAAACCCAAGAGTGATAGCATTTACTGACAATCAAGAGAGTCATTCAATTGCACGTCCTCTCATATTCAATGGGACGGATTACACATATTGGAAGACTAGAATAAGGATCTTTCTAATTTCAATGGATTTCGAGTTATAGAACCTTGTAGAAACTGGCTTTCAAAAGTCTTCTCTTCCAATGAATGATTGGAATGAGTTGGAGAAGGAGACTTTCGCTTTAAACGTCAAGGCTATGAATGTCTTGTTTTGTGCTTTAGATAAAAATGAGTTCAATCGTGTGTTTATTTGTGAAACGACTTTTGATATTTGGCACACACTCGAAATCACCCATGAAGGCAGTAGTAGAGTAAAGTAGTCAAAGATAAATCTTTTAGTTCATACTTACGAATTGTTTTGGATGAAGCCAAGCAAGACTATTGTCGACATGTATACTTGTTTTACGAATGTCATTAATAGTTTAAAAGCTCTTGGCAAATATTTTTCGAACTTTGAACTTGTTAATAAAATCTTGAGATTTATTCCAAAGAGTTGGGACCCTAAAGTAATAGTCATTCAAGAGGTCAAGGATTTAAATAACTTTCCTCTCGAAGAACTTATCAGGTCACTAATGACCTATAAGATGACTTGCAACGAGAACAACCTTCCAAAGAATAGGAAGGATATGACACTAAGAACTCAAGAAGACTACTTAAAAGAAAATTCAAGTGATGAGGACTATGATGATGACTTGGCACTCTTGACAAGAAAATTTAAAAAGGAATAAATTTAAAAATGACACTAAAAGTAAATTTGAACCCAAGAAAGAACAAGTTATATGTCATAAATGTTAGAAGCCGAGATATTTCAAAATTGAATGTCCCCAAGTAAAGAAAAAACAACTAAAGAAGAAGAATACTCTTAAAGCAATTTGGGATGACTCAAGTGTATCCGAAAAAGAAGAGCCAACTAACACAGAGCAAGTTGCTCACTATGCATTAATAACTATCGAAGATGATGTAAGTAGTTCATTATATGCAAATTTATCTTTTGATGAATTACTAAGTACTTTTCATGATTTATTTAATTAAATGTAAACTAGTTAGTAAAAAATATAGACTGTTAAAAAAGGAGCATGCTTCTCTTATTAGTGATTTTGATAAATTAAAAGTTGAGCACAATGATAGTTTAGCTCCTTGCACAAAATGCGATGAATTAGAAATGCTTAAAAAGGAAAACTTACTACTCAAAGAAACCTTAGAAAAGTTTAAGGTTGATAGCAAGTCCTTGAACATGATCTTTGCCAATAAGGGTCACGTTTATAGAAGAGGTGGAATCAGATTAACTCTCACCAAAATCAAACTACCTTTGTTAAAGGCCCTACCTTGCATGTTTCACCCCAAAACAAATACAACTTTTATTACAAATTTGGACATTTTGTTTATTAATGTCCATTTAAGAGATGTAGTCCCACAAATTGATTTGGGGTTCCTAAAGGAACCATAAAGAACTCCATGGCAAGATGATAAGTTAAACCGATCGATTTTTGAGGCACCCAAGATCAAATAGGTACCTAAAAATCATCTTTTTTTGTAGAAATGTTACCATCACAAGCTAGGAGCAAGAGATAATACTTAATAGTAGATACTCAAGTCATATGACTGGAGATCCATCTTAATTCTCTAAGCTTACTAGCCTAAACGAAAGATTTTGAGCATTAGCCAATTGTGTGATAAAGGATATATCATTTGATGGCTTAAAGCATAATCTTTTGAGCATTAGCCAATTGTGTGATAAAGGATATATCATTTGATGGCTTAAAGCATAATCTTTTGAGCATTAGCCAATTGTGTGATAAAGGATATATCATTTGATGGCTTAAAGCATAATCTTTTGAGCATTAGCCAATTGTGTGATAAAGGATATATCATTTGATGGCTTAAAGCATAATCTTTTGAGCATTAGTCAATTGTGTGATAAAGGATATATCATTTGATGGCTTAAAGCATAATCTTTTGAGCATTAGTCAATTGTGTGATAAAGGATATATCATTTGATGGCTTAAAGCATAATCTTTTGAGCATTAGCCAATTGTGTGATAAAGGATATATCATTTGATGGCTTAAAGCATAATCTTTTGAGCATTAGTCAATTGTGTGATAAAGGATATATCATTTGATGGCTTAAAGCATAATCTTTTGAGCATTAGCCAATTGTGTGATAAAGGATATATCATTTGATGGCTTAAAGCATAATCTTTTGAGCATTAGCCAATTGTGTGATAAAGGATATATCATTTGATGGCTTAAAGCATAATCTTTTGAGCATTAGCCAATTGTGTGATAAAGGATATATCATTTGATGGCTTAAAGCATAATCTTTTGAGCATTAGCCAATTGTGTGATAAAGGATATATCATTTGATGGCTTAAAGCATAATCTTTTGAGCATTAGTCAATTGTGTGATAAAGGATATATCATTTGATGGCTTAAAGCATAATCTTTTGAGCATTAGCCAATTGTGTGATAAAGGATATATCATTTGATGGCTTAAAGCATAATCTTTTGAGCATTAGTCAATTGTGTGATAAAGGATATATCATTTGATGGCTTAAAGCATAATCTTTTGAGCATTAGCCAATTGTGTGATAAAGGATATATCATTTGATGGCTTAAAGCATAATCTTTTGAGCATTAGTCAATTGTGTGATGGCTTAAAGCATAATCTTTTGAGCATTAGCCAATTGTGTGATAAAGGATATATCATTTGATGGCTTAAAGCATAATCTTTTGAGCATTAGTCAATTGTGTGATAAAGGATGCATCATTAGATTTGAATCCAATGCTTGCATTATTGAAAAACCACACAAAAACACATCTATGATTGCCCTGCCCTAAAATAAAATAATGTATACACTATCGATATTGATAATTGTTGTAATGAAATGTGTTTTTTCGATTTTGAATGATGATGCTTGGCTTTGGCATAGGAGATTAGGTCATGCTAGCATAAAACTAATCTCTCAAATCTCATCTAAAAAACTTGTAAGAGGTATTCCTCACATTAAGTTTGTTAAAGATAATGTGTATGGTGCATGTCAACTAGGAAAACAAATAAAAGATAGTTTCAAACCAAAGAATCAAATAAGCACCTCTAGACCATTGCAATTGATCCATATAGAATTGTTTGGACCAATTGATATATCAAGCCTAGGAGGTAGTAAATACACCTTTGTAATTATGGACAATTATAGTAGATACACTTAAACATACTTCTTGGCACACAAAAGTGATTGCTTTAGGTATTTTTCTAAGTTTTGTAAACTTGTTCAAAATGAAAAAGGCTTTATGATTTTATCAATTCGAAGTGATCACGGTAGCGAATAGATACAACCATAATTTCTCTACTCCGAGAAATCCTCAACAAAATGGAGTAGTAGAAAGAAAACATAGAAACTTATAACAAATGGCAAGAACCATGTTGAACGAATATAGCCTACCTAAATATTTTTGGGCCAAAGCCATTAATACAACATGCTATGTCATGAATAGAGTTCTAGTAAGATCATTACTTTCCAAAACTCTTTATGAATTATGGAACAATAAAAAATCCAACATTTCATATTTTAAAGTTTTTGGTTGTAAATGTTTTATCTTGAATGAAAAAGATGCCTTAGGAAAGTTTAATGCAAAATCTGTTCAAGGGATTTTTCTTTGTTATTCTTCTATTTCTAAAGCCTTTCATATCTTTAATAAAAGAACTTTGGTTATAGAAGAATCTATTCATGTTGTCTTTAATGAAGTTTTGGAATTTAAGAAAAATAAGTTTGATGATGATCTTAATTTTGATGCTTTGAATTTAAATGAACATTCTCCTTCAACTAGCAACTTACATGCATCTTCTTCCGAAACATCCTTACCCAAGGAAGAAGTACTTAGATACTCATCCTAAGGAGCTAATCATAGGAGACATCAAAAGGGGTTTAAACTCGTTCTTCTCTTAAAAATATTTGTGCCAACGTCGTTTTTCTTTCTCAAATTGAACCTAAATGCATTGATGAGGCCTTGAAAGTGTTGAATCTCGGAGTTTGATGATGAAATCAATTGGCAAATTATTTGATATAATCTATATATTGAGGAAAATGTATAGGATTAACTACAATAGTAGTAAGACATAAAGCAAATGTTGTGCCGGAGTCAAGATCAAGATTTCGTTGGGAGTTCGAGAGTTCGTTGGAAGTTTGGACGTTCATCAAAAGTTCTACCGGAACAAACTGAGAAGTCCAGGAGTTTGCCAAAGAAGCTCATCAGAACTTGCCAAGAAGATCATCATAAAGTTCAGAGCTTGCTAGAAGTTCGTCGAAACATTGTTGAGAGATCGTCGGAAGTTCGCCGAAAGATTGTCGAAACTCGTCGGAAGAACATTGATGTCCCAAGCTAGAATATGTTGTTAAATGTCTTAATTATCATAGTTAGACTATAAATTGAGTTAGGATTGGGAGGTGATCCCACTAACTCAATTAAGGGCCAACTAGGCCTTAAACAAGGCTGAATTAGGCCGGATTGAACAGCCCATTCAACACTTGAAATCATGGTCGACGGTGGCACTCGGCTTGGGACTCGATCTTCTAGGTGTTCTGGGTGGGTGGTACCATGGGTGGTGGTACCGCTATGGGTGGTGGTACCGCTATGGGTGGTGGTACCGCTATGGGTGGTGGTACCGCTATGGGTGGTGGTACCGCTATGGGTGGTGGTACCGCTATGGGTGGTGGTACCGCTATGGGTGGTGGTACCGCTATGGGTGGTGGTACCGCTATGGGTGGTGGTACCGCTATGGGTGGTGGTACCGCTATGGGTGGTGGTACCGCTATGGGTGGTGGTACCGCTATGGGTGGTGGTACCGCTATGGGTGGTGGTACCGCTATGGGTGGTGGTACCGCTATGGGTGGTGGTACCGCTATGGGTGGTGGTACCGCTATGGGTGGTGGTACCGCTATGGGTGGTGGTACCGCTATGGGTGGTGGTACCGCTATGGGTGGTGGTACCGCTATGGGTGGTGGTACCGCTATGGGTGGTGGTACCGCTATGGGTGGTGGTACCGCTATGGGTGGTGGTACCGCTATGGGTGGTGGTACCGCTATGGGTGGTGGTACCGCTATGGGTGGTGGTACCGCTATGGGTGGTGGTACCGCTATGGGTGGTGGTACCGCTATGGGTGGTGGTACCGCTATGGGTGGTGGTACCGCTATGGGTGGTGGTACCGCTATGGGTGGTGGTACCGCTATGGGTGGTGGTACCGCTATGGGTGGTGGTACCGCTATGGGTGGTGGTACCGCTATGGGTGGTGGTACCGCTATGGGTGGTGGTACCGCTATGGGTGGTGGTACCGCTATGGGTGGTGGTACCGCTATGGGTGGTGGTACCGCTATGGGTGGTGGTACCGCTATGGGTGGTGGTACCGCTATGGGTGGTGGTACCGCTATGGGTGGTGGTACCGCTATGGGTGGTGGTACCGCTATGGGTGGTGGTACCGCTATGGGTGGTGGTACCGCTATGGGTGGTGGTACCGCTATGGGTGGTGGTACCGCTATGGGTGGTGGTACCGCTATGGGTGGTGGTACCGCTATGGGTGGTGGTACCGCTATGGGTGGTGTGGTGGTACTGCTAATAGTTAATGTTGTCAGGTGGTGGTACCACCCCTATTAAGTAGTGATACTACCCCTATCAAGTAGTGGTATCACTAAAGCTCGGTCTCCGAGCTTTGTCAAGCAGTCGTATTGCCCAAACTAAGTGGTGGTACTACCCAATGTCAATCTACAGGCGGTAGTACCACCCAATAATGGCAGTGGTACTACCAATACCCCAAAATCCGAGGAAGTGACACTTTTTGCTCTAATTCTGAAGTCATTGGGGCCTATAAATATCCCACCATTTCTACATAAAAAGACATGAAAAGTGTTAACATAATCTTAAATTCATGTAGTGTTGAAGTGTTGTAAAAGTGAGAAAAGTCCTCCCTCCCTCTCTTAACTTTGTAACCATTCAAGAAAGAGGAGTGAGGCTTATAAGGCTTATCTCCTAAACTTGATAAAAGGAGAAAAAAATGTAAAAGGTGGTTGGTCTTCGCCTATTGAAAGAAGGCCATTAGTGGACGCCGGTGACCTCAACGAAGGAGGAATCCGAAGTGGATATACGTCACAACGACTGAACTATTCTAAATTCTGGTTTGTATTTCTATTTGAGCAATTTACATTACTACAATCTTCCTTAACTTTCTCTTATGAACAGCTTCAAGCTCAATATCTTTCCGAAACGGATTTAATTGGAATAAGTATTTTCCGAAATCAAAGATTTTTCCGCTACACTAATTCAAACCCCCCCCCCCCCCCCTCTTAGTGTCGCTCTTGATCCTAACAATTGGTATCAGAGCCCAGCCACTCTCATTTAGAGCCCGGTCACTCTTATTTGGTTTGAAATAAAAAAGAGATAGCATTTGCCGGCAATCAAGAGTGTCACTCAATTACACGCCCGCCTATATTCAATAAAAAGGATTACACCTATTGAAAGGCTAGAATAAGGATTTTGCTAATTTCTATAGATTTCAAATTATGGAACATTGTAGAAAATGGCTTTCAAAAGTCTTTTCTTCCAATGAATGATTGGAATGAGTTGGAGAAGAAGACTTTCGCTTTAAATTCTAAGGCTATGAATGCCTTGTTTTATGCTTTGGATAAAAACGAGTTCAATCGAGTGTCGATTTGTAAAATGGCTTTTGATATTTGGCACACACTTGAAGTTACTCATGAAGGCACTAATAAAGTAAAGGAGTTGAAAATTAATCTTTTAGTCCATACTTATAAGTTGTTTCAGATGAAAACGAGCGAGACCATTGGAGACATGTACACCCGATTTACGGATGCCATCAATGGTCCAAAAGGACTTAGTAAAAGTTTTTCTAATTTTGAACTTATTAATAAAATATTGAGATCCCTTCCAAAGAGTTGGGATCCTATAGTAACGACCATTCAAGAGGCCAAGGATTTAAACAACTTTCCTCTCGAAGAACTTATCAGGTCACTAATGACCTAAGAGATGACTTGCAATACTCATGAAGAGCTTGAGAATAACCTTCCAAAGAACAAGAATGATATAACACAAAGAACTCAAGAAGACTACTTGAAAGAAAATTCAAGTGATGAGGACTATGATGATGACTTGACACTCTTAACAAGAAAGTTCTAAAAATTCATAAAATGGAATAAATTTAAAAATAACACTAAAAATAAATTTGAACCCAAGAAAGAACAAGTCATATGCTATGAATGCAAGAAACGGAGACATTTCAAAAATGAATGTCCCCAATCAAAGAAAAAACAATCGAAGAAGAAGAATGCTCTTAAAGTAACTTGGGATGACTCAAGTGCATCTAAAGAAGAGGAGCAAACCAACACAGAGCAAGTTGCTCACTATGCACTAATGGCTATTGGAGATGAGGTAAGTACTTCATTAGATGCAAATTTATCTTTTAATGAATTACTAAGTGCTTTTCATGATTTATTCGATGAATGTAAATTAGTTAGTAAGAAATATAAATTGTTAAAAAAGGAGCATGCTTTTCTTGTTAGTGATTTTGATAGACTAAAAAATTGAGCATGATGATAGTCTAGCTCCTTGCACAAAATGCGATGAATTAGAAATGATTAAAAAGGAAAATTTACAACTATATGAAACCTTAGAAAAATTTGAATTAGGTAGCAAATCCTTTAACATGATTCTTGCAAACAAAAATCATGTTCATAGAAGAGATGGAATTGACTTTGTGAGTAACACATAAAAATCCAACCATCTTTGTTAAAGGTCTCACCTTGCATGTTTCACCCTGAAACAAATGCAACTTTTATTATAAATTTGGATATTTTGCTTATTAATGTCCATTTAAGATATGTAGTCCACATAAATTGATTTGGGTTCCTAATGGAACTGTAAAGAACTCCATGCAAACTGATAAGGTAAGTCGATCGATTTTTGTAGCACCCAAGGTCAAATGGGTACCTAAAATCATCCTTTTTTGTAGAAATATTTACTATCACAAGCTAGGAGCAAGAGATTGGTACCTTGATAGTGGATGCTCAAGACATATGACCGGAGATTCATCTCAATTCTTTAAACACACTGGCCTAGACCGAAGGATATGTCACCTTCGGAGACAACAACAAGGGTAAAAATCATTGGTAAAGGACCATAGGTAACAAATCCAACTATTTTATTAAAGATGTGTTGTTAGTTGATGGCTTAAAGTATAACTTTTTGAGCATTAATCAATTGTGTGATAAAGGATACATCATTAGATTTGAATCCAACACTTGCATTATTGAAAAAATCATATAAAAATATATCTATGATTGCTCTAAAAACAAAATAATGTATACACTATCGACATTGATAATCTTTGTAATGAAATGTATTTAGGAATTTGCTATAGCTAGATAGTATGTATGACTAATCTCTGAAATCTCATCTAAAGAACTTGTAAGAAGAATTCCTCTCATTAAGTTCGTTAAAGATAATGTGTGTGATGCATGTCAACTAGGAAAACAAATAAAATGTAGTTTCAAACCAAAGAATCAAATAAGCACCTCTAGACCATTGTAGTTGATCTATATGGATTTGTTTGGACCAATTACAATATCAAGCCTATGAGGTAGCAAATACGCCTTTGTCATCGTGGATGATTATAATAGATACATTTGGAATAACTTCTTGACACATAAAAGTGATTGCTTTAGATATTTTTTTAAGTTTTGTAAACTTGCTCAAAATGTAAAGGGCTTTATGATTTCATCAATTCGAAGTAATCACGGTGGTGAATTTTAAAACTGTGATTTTCAAGATTTTTGTAAATCTAATGGATACAACCACAATTTCTATATTCCAAGAAATCCTCAACAAAATGGAGTAGTAAAAAGAAAAAATAGAAACTTATAAGAAATGACAAGAACCATGTTAAACGAATATAGCTTACCCAAATATTTTTGGGCCACAACCGTAAATACAACATGCTATGTTATGAATAGGGTTCTAGGAAGACCATTATCTCTAAACTCCTTATAAGTTGTGGAACAACAAAAAACCCCTTCAATTTAAAGTTTCGGGTAGAAATGTTTATCTTAAATGAAAAAGATGCCTCAGGAAAGTTTAATTAAAATCTGATGAAGAGATTTTTCTTGACTATTCTTCCATTTCTAAGGCATTTCATATCTTTAACAAAAGAACCTTGGTTATAGAAGAGTATATTCATATTATTTTTAATGAAGTTTCCGGAGTTAGGAAAAATGATTTTGATAATGATCTTAATTTTGATATTTTAAATTTAAATGAAACCCTTTTTCCATCTAGCAATTTGGATGCATCTTCTTCCAAACCATCCTTACCTAAGGAATGAAAGTATATAGATACTCATCTTAAGGAGCTAATCATAAGAGACACATCAAAAGGGGTTCAAACTTGTTCTTCTCTAAAGAATTTTTGTGCTAATGCCGTATTTCTTTCTCAAATTGAGACTAAATGCATTGACGAGACCTTGAAAGATGATTCATGGGTTATCGCAATGTAAGAAGAGTTGAACCAATTTGAGAGAAATAAGGTGTGGAAGCTTGTTCCGAGGCCAAATGACCATTTAGTTATTGATACTAAATGGGTCTTTTGAAACAAGGCTAGATTAGTGGCCAAGGGTTTCAACCAAAAAGAATGTATTGATTATAAAGAAACATTCACTCCTGTGGCATGATTAGAAGCCATAAAGATGCTCCTTGCTTGTAGTGATAATTTTAAGTTATTTCAAATGGATATTAAAAGTGTTTTTCTTAATGACTTTATTTATGAAGAAGTTTATGTTGAACAACCTCTTGGATTTGAGAATGATAATTTCTCAAATCATGTGTTTAAATTGACTAAAGCTCTCTATGGATTGAAACAAGCCCCAAGGGCTTGGTACGAGAGACTTAACTCCTTTCTTATTCAAAATTATTTCTCTAAAGATAAGGTCGATACCACATTATTTATTAAAAAATTTAAAAATAATTTTTATTATTCAAATATATGTTGATGATATTATCTTCGGTTCTACAAATGAATCTTTATACGAATCATTTGCCAAGAGTATGAGCCTAGAGTTCGAAATGACCTAATGGGGGAATTAACCTTCTTTTTAGGCTTGCAAATCAAACAACTTAATGATGGAATTTTTATTAGTCAAATAAAATATATATTAGACTTGCTAAAATAATTTAATATGGACAGTTCAAAGACTATCGGTACTCCTATGAGTACCTCCACTAAGTTAGACATTGACGAAGGTGGAGAAAGCTTGATCAAAAAGCTTATAGGGGTATGATAGGTAGTTTGCTATACCTCACCATAACTAGACCAGACATTATTGTTAGGATCAAGAGCACTAAGAGGGGGGGGGTGAATTAGTGCAGCGGAAAACTGTTGACGATTAAAACGACGGGGCGGTGCTACCGCCCAGTCTCACTCGGAGACTGAGCCCAGGCGGTGCCACCGCCTGACAGGGGCGGTGCTACCGCCCAGTCTCACTCGGAGACTGAGCCCAGGCGGTGCCACCGCCTGACAGGGGCGGTGCTACCGCCCAGTCTCACTCGGAGACTGAGCCCAGGCGGTGCCACCGCCTGACAGGGGCGGTGCTACCGCCCAGTCTCACTCGGAGACTGAGCCCAGGCGGTGCCACCGCCTGACAGGGGCGGTGCTACCGCCCAGTCTCACTCGGAGACTGAGCCCAGGCGGTGCCACCGCCTGACAGGGGCGGTGCTACCGCCCAGTCTCACTCGGAGACTGAGCCCAGGCGGTGCCACCGCCTGACAGGGGCGGTGCTACCGCCCAGTCTCACTCGGAGACTGAGCCCAGGCGGTGCCACCGCCTGACAGGGGCGGTGCTACCGCCCAGTCTCACTCGGAGACTGAGCCCAGGCGGTGCCACCGCCTGACAGGGGCGGTGCTACCGCCCAGTCTCACTCGGAGACTGAGCCCAGGCGGTGCCACCGCCTGACAGGGGCGGTGCTACCGCCCAGTCTCACTCGGAGACTGAGCCCAGGCGGTGCCACCGCCTGACAGGGGCGGTGCTACCGCCCAGTCTCACTCGGAGACTGAGCCCAGGCGGTGCCACCGCCTGACAGGGGCGGTGCTACCGCCCAGTCTCACTCGGAGACTGAGCCCAGGCGGTGCCACCGCCTGACAGGGGCGGTGCTACCGCCCAGTCTCACTCGGAGACTGAGCCCAGGCGGTGCCACCGCCTGACAGGGGCGGTGCTACCGCCCAGTCTCACTCGGAGACTGAGCCCAGGCGGTGCCACCGCCTGACAGGGGCGGTGCTACCGCCCAGTCTCACTCGGAGACTGAGCCCAGGCGGTGCCACCGCCTGACAGGGGCGGTGCTACCGCCCAGTCTCACTCGGAGACTGAGCCCAGGCGGTGCCACCGCCTGACAGGGGCGGTGCTACCGCCCAGTCTCACTCGGAGACTGAGCCCAGGCGGTGCCACCGCCTGACAGGGGCGGTGCTACCGCCCAGTCTCACTCGGAGACTGAGCCCAGGCGGTGCCACCGCCTGACAGGGGCGGTGCTACCGCCCAGTCTCACTCGGAGACTGAGCCCAGGCGGTGCCACCGCCTGACAGGGGCGGTGCTACCGCCCAGTCTCACTCGGAGACTGAGCCCAGGCGGTGCCACCGCCTGACAGGGGCGGTGCCACCGCCTGACAGGGGCGGTGCTACCGCCCAGTCTCACTCGGAGACTGAGCCCAGGCGGTGCCACCGCCTGACAGGGGCGGTGCTACCGCCCAGTCTCACTCGGAGACTGAGCCCAGGCGGTGCCACCGCCTGACAGGGGCGGTGCTACCGCCCAGTCTCACTCGGAGACTGAGCCCAGGCGGTGCCACCGCCTGACAGGGGCGGTGCTACCGCCCAGTCTCACTCGGAGACTGAGCCCAGGCGGTGCCACCGCCTGACAGGGGCGGTGCTACCGCCCAGTCTCACTCGGAGACTGAGCCCAGGCGGTGCCACCGCCTGACAGGGGCGGTGCTACCGCCCAGTCTCACTCGGAGACTGAGCCCAGGCGGTGCCACCGCCTGACAGGGGCGGTGCTACCGCCCAGTCTCACTCGGAGACTGAGCCCAGGCGGTGCCACCGCCTGACAGGGGCGGTGCTACCGCCCAGTCTCACTCGGAGACTGAGCCCAGGCGGTGCCACCGCCTGACAGGGGCGGTGCTACCGCCCAGTCTCACTCGGAGACTGAGCCCAGGCGGTGCCACCGCCTGACAGGGGCGGTGCTACCGCCCAGTCTCACTCGGAGACTGAGCCCAGGCGGTGCCACCGCCTGACAGGGGCGGTGCTACCGCCCAGTCTCACTCGGAGACTGAGCCCAGGCGGTGCCACCGCCTGACAGGGGCGGTGCTACCGCCCAGTCTCACTCGGAGACTGAGCCCAGGCGGTGCCACCGCCTGACAGGGGCGGTGCTACCGCCCAGTCTCACTCGGAGACTGAGCCCAGGCGGTGCCACCGCCTGACAGGGGCGGTGCTACCGCCCAGTCTCACTCGGAGACTGAGCCCAGGCGGTGCCACCGCCTGACAGGGGCGGTGCTACCGCCCAGTCTCACTCGGAGACTGAGCCCAGGCGGTGCCACCGCCTGACAGGGGCGGTGCCACCGCCTGACAGGGGCGGTGCTACCGCCCAGTCTCACTCGGAGACTGAGCCCAGGCGGTGCCACCGCCTGACAGGGGCGGTGCTACCGCCCAGTCTCACTCGGAGACTGAGCCCAGGCGGTGCCACCGCCTGACAGGGGCGGTGCTACCGCCCAGTCTCACTCGGAGACTGAGCCCAGGCGGTGCCACCGCCTGACAGGGGCGGTGCTACCGCCCAGTCTCACTCGGAGACTGAGCCCAGGCGGTGCCACCGCCTGACAGGGGCGGTGCTACCGCCCAGTCTCACTCGGAGACTGAGCTGCTACCGCCCAGTCTCACTCGGAGACTGAGCCCAGGCGGTGCCACCGCCTGACAGGGGCGGTGCTACCGCCCACCCAGTCTCACTCGGAGACTGAGCCCAAGCGGTGCCACCGCCTGACAGGGGCGGTGCTACCGCCCAGTCTCACTCCGAGACTGAGCCTAGGCGGTGCCACCGCCTGACAGGGGCGGTGCCACCGCCCGCCTCACTCTGAGGCTCTGCGTTGGCCCCTGCCGGCCAATGATTTGGGTCCGAATGGGCTGATCCATTCGGCCCAATTTGGGTCTGTCAAGGGCCCAATTGCCCCAAGATTAAGTTAATGGGATCACCTCCCATTTCTAACTTAATCATCATGCTAACTACGATATTTTCAAGACATTTACTGCAACTTGCTCCGGTGCGTCAATCGCTTCTTCCGTCGAGCTTCCGGCGATCATCCGACGAACCCTCGGCGATGCTCCGGCGGACTTCCGGCAAACTCCTGGACTTGCGACGATCCACTTGGCGAGTTCCGATGAGCTTCTTTGGCAAGCTCCTGGACTTCTCGGATTGTTTCCCGCAAAACCTCTGATGACCGTCCGGACTTCCGTCGAACTCTCGAACCCCCAACGTGATCATAGTCTTGACTTCGGCGTAACTCCTGCTGCATGTCTTACTTTCATCGTAGTTAATCCTGCACACTTATCTCAACATATGGATTAGATAACAAATGACAATTGACTTCATCATCAAAATCCGAGATTCAACAATCTCCCCCTTTTTGATGATGACAATCAATTGATAACGGAGTTAACTTTAACTCCCCCTATCTATATGCCATACTCAAGATAAGTCATTTTTGAATTCAAAGCCTTTGAATTCAAGAGACATATTGATAAGTTAAGATTGTTTAACCTTATCAATACTTCCATCATGATTCCTCTCATGATGTATCTCTCTGAAAATGATGTCAAGGCTTGACATCTATTTTCAAGTTTTACATTTCAAATGTGAATGATAGTAATGGTAGCAATTCATCATATGGTAAGATATCAACATGTAAAATTACGATGTAAGTTCTTGATATCTTAACATAATGCAAATATTTCAAAGTGTTTAGCAATCATAGCGTTTCTATTATCAATTTACCATATATTTCGATGCAAGCTTTTTTTTTTTTTAACATAATTCAAATTCAAATATGGCACTCATAGCATCAATTCATATATTTCTCCCCCTTTGTCATCAACAAAAAGGAGAATGATATAAGCAAATTTTAAACACAAGTGAGTGATAGGTAATTTTTCAACAATGAGTGATAGGATACCAATTATACAAACATCTCAAGGAAAGATTAAATCACGCTTTATTTTCACAAGGATCAAGATATGTATGTGAATCAATATCCTTGCAAGTAAAAAAAAATCTTCCTTTTTCAAAAAGGAAATTATAAGAAGGAATCATTTTATCAAATCCATTTCTCGAAAATATTTTTCACATTATAAGCCTATGAAAGATGTATTTGCTAATTGATTCCATATGTCAAAAATCAATGATATGAATCAAACTCGATATGACATATGCTTATTAAGTTCGGAAGAGAATAAGATATCAAGAAAATCCAAAAATAAAATTTAACACTTTCATGCATTCGGACAAGGTTTTGCTATAGATTTTCCAATATAATCATGAAGATAAAACATGCTCATTATCATGGAAATTTTTATATCCAAAACACATAATTTCCAACATATTATTAAGGCATGTAATCATGTAAAATCATCATAGCAATTAAGTGATTTGATTATTGAATCAAGAAAGTCCGAAAAATAGATTTAATGAGTTCAAGCATTCGGACACATTAACATTCCTAATTCTCTTCTAATGAAATTAAATTGTTCTTCACTCAAAGGCTTTGTAAAAATATCAGCTAGTTGATGTTTAGTATCAATGAACTCTATAACTATATCATGATTAGTGACATAATCTCGTATGAAGTGATGTCTAATATCAATATGTTTTGTTCTTGAGTGTTGAATGGGATTCTTTGTTAAACATGTAGCACTTGTGTTATCACATTTAATGGGAATATTTTTAAGATAAACTTTATAATCTTCTAAGGTGTTTTTCATCCACACAACTTATGCACAGCATGCACTAGCTACAATATACTCGGCTTCGGTTGTTGATAGTGCAACCGAGTTTTGTTTCTTAGATGACCAGGAAACAAGAGCATGTCCCAAAAATTGACATGTTCCTGATGTGCTTTTTCTATCTAATCTACATCCAGCAAAATCTGCATCAGCATAAGCAATTAACTCAAACTTCTCGGTTTTCGGATACCATAATCCCAGATTTGTGGTACCTTTAAGATATCTAAGTATTCTTTTAACCGCTTTGAGATGAGATATCTTAGGGTTCGATTGAAACCTAACACAAAGTCCTACACTGAACATGATATCTGGTCTAGTTGCAGTGAGGTAAAGTAAACTTCCTATCATACCCCTATAAGTTTTTGATCGAAACTTTCTCCACTTTCATCAACTTCTAATTTAGTGGAGGTGCTCATAGGAGTGTTAATAGCTTTTGAGCTTTCTATATTAAATCTTGTTAGCAAATCTAAAGCATATTTAGTTTGACTAATAAAGATGCCATTTCTTAGTTGCTTAATTTGTAAGCCTAAGAAAAAGGTTAATTCTCCCATCAAACTCATTTCAAATTCTAGACTCATGGTTTTAGCAAAGGATTCACAAAGAGATTCGTTTGTAGAACCAAAGATAATATCATCAAGATTTAAATCTAAACAATGAGAAAATTATTTTCAAAATTCTTGATAAACAATGTAGTATCAACCTTGCCTTTTGTAAAATTATTTTTAATAAGAAAAGAACTAAGTCTCTCATACCAAGCCCTAGGGGCTTGTTTTAAACCATAGAGAGCTTTAGTTAATTTAAACACATGATTAGGGAGGCTATTATTTTCAAATCCGGGAGGTTGTTCAACATAAACTTCTTCGGAAATAAAGCCATTAAGAAATGCACTTTTAATATCCATTTGAAATAACTTAAAATTATTATTACTAGCATAAGCAAGGAGCATCCTTATGGCTTCTAATCTAGCCATAGGAGTGAAGATTTCTTCGTAATCGATATCTTCTTCTTGGTTGAAACCTTTGGCTACTAATCTAGCCTTGTTTCTAACCACGATACCATTTTCATCTTGCTTGTTTCTAAAAACCCATTTAGTACCAATAACTAAATGGTCATTTGGCCTAGGAACAAGCTTCCACACCTCATTTCTCTCAAATTGATTTAACTCATCTTACATTGCGATAATCCATGAATCATCTTTCATGGCTTCGTCAATACATTTAGGTTCAATTTGGGAGAGAAAAGCGGCGTTGGCACAAAATTCTTTAAAAGAAGAACGTGTTTGAACCCCCTTAGATGTGTCTCCTAGAATTAGCTCCTTAGGATGAGCATCTACATATTTCCAATCCTTGGGTAAGGATGTTTCGGAAGTGGATGCATCCAGGTTGCTAGTTGGAGAAGGGGTTTCATTTAAATTCAAAGAATCAAAATTAACATCATCATCAAAATCATTTTTCTTGATTTCAGAAATCTCATTGAAAACAACATGAATAGATTCTTCTATAATTAAAGTTCTTTTATTGAAGATACGAAAAGCTTTAGAAACCGAAGAATAACCAAGGAAAATTCCTTCATCGGATTTAGCATCAAATTTTCCTAAGGCATCCTTTTCATTCAAGATAAAACACTTACACTCAAAAACTTTAAAATATAAAACATTGGGTTTTTTGTTGTTCCACAACTCATAGGGAGTTTTGGTGAGTAAGGGTCTTACTAGAACTCTATTCAAAATATAGCATGCAGTGTTTACGGCTTCGGCCCAAAAATATTTGGGTAGGCTATGTTCATTCAACATGGTTCTTGTCATTTCTTGTAAATTTCTATTTTTTCTTTCTACTACTCCATTTTGTTGAGGATTTCTTGGAGTAGAGAAGTTATGATTGTATCCATTAAATTCACAAAATTCTTGAAAAACATGGTTTTGAAATTCACCACCATGATCACTTCTACTTGACGAAATCATAGAACCCTTTTCATTTTGGATAAGTTTGCAAAACTTGGTAAAATATCTAAAGCATTCATTTTTATGTTTTAAGAAATAAGTCCATGTGTATCTACTATAGTCATCTACAATGACAAAGGCGTATTTGCTACCTCCTAGACTTGATGTAGAGATAGGTCCAAACAAGTCCATATGGATCAATTGTAAGGGCCTAGAGGTACTTATTTGATTCTTAGATTTGAAACTACCCTTAATTTGTTTTCCTAATTGACAAGCATCATACACATTATCTTTGATGAACTTGATATGAGGAATTCCTCTTACAAGTTCTTTGGATGATATTTGAGTGATTAGTTTCATGCTAGCATGACCTAATTTTCTATGTCAAAGCCAAGCATCCTCATTCAAAACCATGAAACACATTTCATTACAAAGATCATTGATGTCAATAGTGTATACGTTATTTTGTTTTAATGCAATCATAGATGTGTTTTTGTATGGTTTTTCAATGATGCAAGCATTAGATTCAAATTTGACAATATATCCTTTATCACATAATTGACTAATGCTCAAGAGGTTATGTTTTAAACCATCAACTAACAAAACATCTTCAATAAAGAAGTTGGATTTGTTACCTATGGTTCCTTTGCCAATGATTTTACCCTTGTTGTTGTCTCCGAAGGTGACATAGCCTTCGTCTATGCTAGAGAGCTTAGAGAATTGAGATGGATCTCCGGTCATATGCCTTGAGCATCCACTATCAAGGTACCATCTCTTGCTCCTAGCTTGTGATGGTGTATGTTTCTACAAGAAAGGATTATTTTTAGGAACCCATTTACTTTTGGGTGCCTCAAAAACTGATCTAACTTGTTTATCATGTTGCATAGAATTGATTATGGTTCCTTTAGGAACCCAAATCAGTTTGTTCGGACTAGTTTTCTTGAATGGACATTGATAAGTTTTATGTCCATATTTGCAACAAAAGTTGCATTTGCTTTAGTGCCGAACATGTAAGATAGGGCCTTTTATGAAGGTGGTTGGATTTTGGTGAGGACTTCTCACAAATCCGATTCCACTTCTTTTAGGAACGTGACCCTTATTTGTAAGGATCATGTTCAAAGACTTGCTACCAACCTCGAATTTCTTCAAGGTGTCCTTAAGTAGCAAGTTCTCCTTTTGGAGAGTTTCTAGATCATGGCATTTTATACATGGAGCTAAACTATCATGATATTCAGATTTTAATTTATCGAAATTACAAGTAAGACTATTATGCTCCTTTTTTAGCAATTTGTATTTTCTACTAATAGTTTTGCATTCATCAAATAAGTCATGGAAGGCATTTAATAATTCATCAAATGATAAATCTGCATCAATTAAATTGGTTACCTCCTCTCCGATGGCTATTAGGGCATAGTGAGCAACTTGCTCGATGTTGGACTCCTCTTCTTCGGACGCGCTTGAGTCATCCCACGTTGCTTTGAGCGCCTTCTTCTTTGGTGTTCTTTTCTTGACTTGGGGACATTCACTTTTGTAGTGTCCCGGTTTCTTGCATTCGTAGCAAATAACTTGGTCCTTCTTGGGTTCAAATTTATTTTTTATGTCATTTTTAAACTTGTTTCTTTTAATGAATTTTTTAAATCTTCTTGTTAGAAGTGCCAAGTCATCGTCAAAGTCCTCATCACTTGAGTTCTCTCTCAAGTGGTCTTCTTGAGTTCTAAGTGCCATATCCTTCCTGTTCTTTGGAAAGATGTCTTCTTGCTCTTCATGAGCTTTGCAAGTCATTTCGTAGGTCATTAATGACCCGATTAATTCTTCAAGAGGGAAATTGTTTAGATCTTTAGCCTCTTGAATAGCAGTGACTTTAGGGTCCCAACTCTTAGGAAGGGATCTTAGAATCTTATTTACGAGCTCAAAATCCGAAAAACTTTTGCCGAGTCCTTTTAGACCATTGACGACATCCATGAAACGGGTGTACATATCGCCAATAGTCTCGCTCGGTTTCATTCGAAAAAGTTCAAAAGAATGTATCAAAAGATTGACTTTTGACTCTTTCACTCTACTTGTGCCTTCGTGAGTCACTTCGAGTGTATGCCAAATATCAAATGCGGTTTCACAAACCGAAACACGATTGAACTCATTTTTATCAAGCGCACAAAATAAGGCATTCATAGCCTTTGCATTAAGAGCGAAAGTCTTCTTTTCCAATTCATTCCAATCGATCATTGGAAGAGAAGACTTCGAAAATCCATTTTCGACAAGATTCCAAATTTCAAAATCCATAGAAATAAGGAAGATCCTCATTCGGGTCTTCCAATAGGTGTATTCCGTCCCATTGAACATGGGTGGACGTGTGATAGAATGACCCTCTTGGTTTCCGGCGTATGCCATCTCTCTTAGGTTTTAATCCGTTTGAGAGTTAACCCCGCTCTGATACCAATTGTTAGGATCAAGAGCACTAAGAGGGGGGGGGGGGGGGTGAATTAGTGCAGCGGAAAACTTTTGACGATTAAAACGACGTTCGTACGATAAGAACGATTTCGGTATGAAAGTCAATTCAAAAATTGCTTTAACTTAAGATCAAGCAAAGTGCAGTTAAAGTAAAGCTATGGAAGTAATTGCAGTTAAGATAGAGAACAAAATGTAAATGCAAACCGAGATTTAGAGTGGTTCGGTCAATCTTGACCTACATCCACTTTTGGCTTCCTCCTCCGATGAGGTCACCGACGTCCACTAGAGGCCTTCCTTCAATAGGCGAAGGCCAACCATCCTTTTACAGTTTCACTCCTTTTGACGGGCTTAGGAGACAACCCTTACAGATTTTTCACTCCTCTCTTGAATGATCAAAACTTTGAAGAAAAGAGGGAGAAGAACTTCTAGCCTTTTACAACACTTTTAAGCTCTCAAAATCTCTGAAT
The DNA here is from genome assembly GCA_004837865.1 of Musa balbisiana. NCBI lineage: Eukaryota > Viridiplantae > Streptophyta > Magnoliopsida > Zingiberales > Musaceae > Musa > Musa balbisiana. The sequence continues at coordinate 15,996,160 of CM017195.1, read as the reverse complement.
AAATGCTAAGTTTCGGTGCACTTTCATGCATGAAAGGGTGGGGTTTATATAGGCCCCAAACTGATTTGAATTTGGAGCTCAAAATGTCATATCCCATGTTTTCGGGGTCCTGGCGGTACTACCGCCTGACAGAGCTCGGAGACCGAGCTCGGGCGGTACCACCACCTGTCAGGGGCGGTGCTACCGCCCAGTCTCACTCGGAGACTGAGCCCAGGCGGTGCCACCGCCTGACAGGGGCGGTGCTACCGCCCACCCAATCTCACTCGGAGACTGAGCCCAGGCGGTGCCACCGCCTGACAGGGGCGGTGCTACCGCCCAGTCTCACTCCGAGACTGAGCCTAGGCGGTGCCACCGCCTGACAGGGGCGGTGCCACCGCCCAGCCTCACTCCGAGGCTCGGCAGCTAGGCGGTGCCACCGCCGACCCAGGCGGTGCCACCGCCGGCCAGCGAATTTGGGTCCGAATGGGCTGATCCATTCGGCCCAATTTGGGTCTGTCAAGGGCCCAATTGCCCCAAGATTAAGTTAATGGGATCACCTCCCATTTCTAACTTAATCATCATGCTAACTACGATATTTTTCAAGACATTTACTGCAACTTGCTCCGGTGCGTCAATCGCTTCTTCCGTCGAGCTTCCGGCGAACTTCCGGCGATCATCCGACGAACCCTCGGCGATGCTCCGGCGGACTTCCGGCAAACTCCTGGACTTGCGACGATCCACTTGGCGAGTTCCGATGAGCTTCTTTGGCAAGCTCCTGGACTTCTCGGATTTGTTCCCGTAGAACCTCCGATGACCGTTCGGACTTCCGTCGAACTCTCGAACCCCCAACGTGATCATAGTCTTGACTTCGGCGCAACTCCTGCTGCATGTCTTACTTTCATCGTAGTTAATCCTGCACATTTATCTCAACATATGGATTAGATAACAAATGACAATTGACTTCATCATCAAAATCCGAGATTCAACAATTATGTTTAGCGTAGGACTTTATGCTAGGTTTCAAAATAACCTCAAGCAATCTCATTTAAAAGCTATCAAAATGATTTTTAGATACCTAAAAGGAACTCCTAAATTAGGATTATGATATCCAAAATCTAAAAGCTTTGAATTGCTTGGTTATGCTGATGCGGATTTTGCTGGATGTAGATTAGATAGAAAAAGCACATCTGGAATATGTTAATTCTTAGGCCATGTACTTATCTTTTGGTCTTTCAAGAAACAAAACTCATTGCACTATCTACGACCGAAGCCAAATACATAGCGGCTAGTACATGTTGTGCACAAGTCATGTGGATAAAAAATATATTAGAAGATTATAGAATTTTTCTTAAAAATATTCTCATAAAATGTGATAACACAAGTGTAATATGTTTAACGAAAAATCCTATTCAACACTCTATAACTAAACATATTGACATTAGGCATCACTTTATACACGATCATGTTAATAATCATGATGTAATCTTAGAATTCATTGATACGAAATATCAATTAGCCAATATCTTTACAAAACTCTTAAATGAAGAATAATTTGATTTCATTAGAAGGGAGTTAGGAATGTTAAATTGTCTGAATGCATAAGTTTGTTGTATTTCTTTTCTGGACTATCTTTCTCTTAATGTATTTCATGAATGAAGCTTTCATGAATTTATTTCGTTGGTATCAAGTTTATCCCATACTCTTGCTCCATCACATAATGATGTTTATACATTAACAAATGCATCTTTCACGGACTTCACTCTTATGAATTTTTAATAAGAAACGGATTTGATTTATGAAGTCTTATTCAAGAATTTTTTATCCTTCATTTGATGCTTCTTCCTTCATGAAAGAATATTTATGAATTTTTAGTATGTAATGATCACTTGCAAGAATGGTGATTTGATTAAGTGTGTAACGGATTTGATTTACATTTGATACACTTGATCCTTTTTATTGTTAAAGTTGAAGCATGATTTAATGAAACTCATTTACTATTTTGAATTTGACTTGGTTCAAATCCTTTCATGAATTTAGGTCTTCATGGACTCTTTCCTTACCCTTCTTCCTTTTCTTGTTCTTATGACAAAGGAAGAAAGAGACTTGCAAAACTAAAGAAGAACAAAAAAGAGTAAAAATGATTATCATGCAAAGTTTTACTTACCTTCATTGCTTGGATACATTATTGTGAAACTTGCTTAAATTTTTACCATACTTGCATTGTTGAATTATTTTCCTTTTGTTGATGACAAAGGGGGAGAAATGTGGCAAATTGATGACAAATTGGCATGTCTTAGATAAATGCATTGTATTGTAAACACTTGAATGTCTTGCGAATGCTCGAAATATGATTAAATATGATTGGTATCATCACATACATACTTAAAAAATATGTATCAAAATGTTTGTTTGAAACATAGCGAAATGTGGCATGATGACTTGTAAATACATTATTCCTAGTATCATACTTGAATTCATATCATTTTGACAAAAATCTTTTATTATAATAAGGTATCATGAGCTTAACTTGCTATTTACAATTGATATCTTGCAACGGAATGATGAATTGTCATTTTACTAAATTTCATATTCGAAATTCATATCATATTTGAAAATGATAATTGTTTATTATCATTGGAGTTGAAAAGTATCATAGTGTGCATGTTGATAAGTTTAAATGAATATGACTTAGTGGTTTGATACTTGAATTCAAAGGCTTGAATTCAAGAATGTGTTTTCTCAAGAATGGCATATAGATAAGGGGAGTTAAAATTAACTCCGTCACCAATTGGTTGTCATCAACAAAAAGGGAGAGATTGTTGAATCTCGGATTTTGATGATGAAATTAATTAGTAAATTATTTGATCTAATCTATATATTGATAAAAATGTGTAGGATTAACTATGATAGCAGTAAGACATAAAGCAAATATTGTGCCAAAGTTAATATCAAGATTTCGTTGGGAGTTCGAGGGTTTGACGAAAGTCCAGACGTTCATCAGAAGTTCTACTAGAACCAACCGAGAAGTCTAGAAGCTTACCAAAGAAGCTCGTCGGAACTTGCCAAGAAGATTGTTGTAAAGTTCAAGAGCTTGCTAGAAGTCCGTCGGAACATTGCCGAGAAATCGTCGGAAGTTCGCCGAAAGATAGTTGGAAGCTCGCCGGAAGAACAATTAATATCTCGGAAATAGAATGTTTTGTTAAATATCTTAATTATTGTAGTTAGACTATAAATTGAGGTAGGATTGAGAGGTGATCCCACTAACTCAATTAGGGGCCAATTAAACCCTAAATAGGGCTGAATTGCGCTAGATTGAATATCTCATTCAGCACCTAAAATCATGGCCGGCGGTGGCACCACTTGGAACTCGGTCTCCCAAGTGTTCTGGGTGGCGGTATTGCCCAGACTGGGTGGTGGTACCGCCGATAGTTAATGCTGTCAGGCAATGGCACCGCTCTTATCAAGTAGTGGTACCACCAAAGCTTGATCTCTGAGCTCTG
>CM017195.1:15902681-15985181 GCA_004837865.1 Musa balbisiana | reverse complement strand
ATATATGTATATTTATATATACATATATACAAGATATATATGTATACATATACATATATATATACATATATGTATATATGTATATATATGCATGTATATATATGTATACATATATATATATATGTATACATATATATACATGCATATATATACATACATATATATACATATATATATACATAGTTTTCATCTAATCTCCTCTTCCCTTTGTTCCTAGAGGATCTTTTAGAACTCATTGAGACTACAATTATGAAGACAAATAAGGAGTAAGAACAAGAAATACAAAGGAGAATCAATTTGGTATAAAGATTACCTTAGTAGTTTTTCTTTCTAGTAATCTCCAAAAGGATGTCGAAGATTGATCCTTGATTTAGTAGGAAATGGGTATTTTGGAGTTGCTAGAGGGAGAGTAAGAGATTCAGGAGATTTGGTGTTGTTTGGAGGAGTGCAGAATGGGTTGGTGTCGGTTCTACCACTGGCCCTAACTTGGTGCTCATAAGGGGCAGGTTACGGGCGGTGGCACTGCCAGCTAGGCAGTGCCACCGCCTACCACCCATGACAGCTGGGCGGTGCTACTGCCTACCACCCGTGACAACTGGCGGTACTACCGCTAGCTAGGCGGTGCCACCGCCTACATGTCACGAACTTAGCTAGTTTTGCCTAAGTCGTGCAGTACCCTTGCGTGTCCGTCCGCAAAGGTCAGCCTCCCCGAAACCTCCCATGGTCCCTTAGGACCTACAAAAGAGAAAACGAGTTAGAGAAAACGCCACACTCGGGATCCACGAGTAATCATCTCCGTAAACACTTCTTAGCCAATGCAAATTACAAACAAACTTTACAAGCTCTGAATGGTTGCACAATAAAGGGGTAAAATGGTCCACTACAGACCAAAAATCTCTCACAAGTGTCCACATGACACAACCTTTATTTACAAGCCTAAAACGGCCACCAAACCCAACTAAAATGAGACTATTAAGCCTTTGGTCATCCCTCTATATGTGTGTAAAGCATGAACATACCAAAATACACGGACATATATAAGCATTACATTAAACATCATGTTTAGAAGTTTGTCCGTGACATTCGGGCAGTGAGCACTGCTCGTATTGTGGTGTGGTACTAACATTGGGTGATTCCAACTTGCAAGATTTTTATCGTTGTGAAGTACACACACTCATTTACATACACATCATCATGTAAAATTCGCATCATAAGGGGGGAAGATTTGTACTCAAATATCATATAAAACTCCTATCGAAGATCCATTAACAAACATCATAGAAAACTCGTATCGAAGATCTCCATCAATTTGTACTCAAACATCATATAAAACTCGTATCGAAGATCTCCATCAATTTGTACTCAAACATCATATAAAACTCGTATTGAAAAATGTATACCATAAGTTCATGATTCAAGTGAGTAAAAAAAATCAAGAAAATCCAAAAATGAAATTTAACAAATTCATGCATTTGGACAATTTAACATCCCTAATTCCTTTCTAATGAAATCAAATTGTTCTTCATTTAAGGGTTTTGTAAAGATATTGACTAATTGATGTTTCGTATCAATAAACTCTAAGATTACATCATGATTATTAACAAGATCTTACATAAAGTGATGCCTAATGTTAATGTATTTAGTTCTAGAGTATTGAATATGGCTTTTTGTTAAACATATTGCACTTGTATTGTCACATTTTATAGGAATATTCTTAAGATAAATTTTATAATCTTCTAATGTATTTTTCATCCATACAACTTATGCACTACATGCACTAATAGCAATGTATTCAGCTACGGTTGTGGATGGTGTAATTGAGTTTTGTTTCTTGGAGGACCAAGAGACAAGTGTGTGTCCTAAAAATTGACACGTTCCGGATGTGCTCTTTCTATCTATTCAGCACCCAACAAAATTGGCATTAGCATAACTAAACAATTTAAAATTTTTAGATTTTGGATACCATAATCCTAATTTAGGAGTTCCTTTTAGGTATCTAAAAATCCTTTTGATAACTTTCAAATGGGATTGCTTGGGGTTAGATTGAAATATAGCATAAAGTCCTACACTAAACATGATATCTCGTCTAGGTGCAGTGAGGTATAGTAAACTACTTATCATACCCCATATAGGCTTTTTGATCAAAGCTTTCTCCACCTTCGTCAATATCTAACTTAGTGGAGGTACTCATAGGAGTATTGATAGCCTTTAAACTATCCATATTAAATCATTTTAGCAAATCTAATACGTATTTTGTTTGACTAATAAAAATATCATCTTTAAGTTATTTGATTTATAAGTCTAAAAAGAAAGTTAGTTCCCCCATTATGCTCATTTCAAACTCTAAACTCATGCTTTTGACAAACGATTCACATAAGGATTCATTTGCTGAGCCAAAAATAATGTCATTAATATAAATTTGAACAATAAGAAAATTATTTTTTAAATTTTTGATAAACAATGTAGTATTGACCTTACCTTTAAAGAAATTATTTAAAATAAGAAAAGAATTAAGTCTCTCATACCAAGCCCTTGGGGCTTGTTTTAAACCATAGAGAGCTTTAGTTAATTTATACACATGATTGAGGAACTTATCATTCTTAAATCCGGGAGGTTGTTCAACATAAACTTCTTCCGAGATAAAGCCGTTAAGAAAAACACTTTTAACATCCATTTGAAATAACTTAAAATTATTACTACTAGCATAGGTAAGGAGCATCCTTATGGCTTTTAGTCGTGCCATAGGAGTGAAGGTTTCTTCATAATCGATAGCTTCTTCTTAATTGAAACCTATAGCCACTAATCTAGCCTTGTTTCTAACCACGATACCAAATTCATCTTGCTTGTTTCTAAAGACTCATTTGTTGAATATCATATTTTGATGATGAAACCACTTGATATGTGTTTATGATTTAATCTGCATTTTGGGTGACGCAGGATACTTCGATCAGGATGAGATAATTAAAGCAGGAAAATCATGTTGGGTCGGAGGAACATGTCAAAAAATTGGACGTCGGGCTAGTGGATTGGTCGACGTATCGACAGAAGGCTTCGGACCGTGGATTCGGGCATCGGGCCAGGAAGAGTGGGTATTGCACCAAGGATATCGGAGTTGTAGAGTCAACTGGCCTATTGGACAATAGGCCGCAAGAGAGGATGATGTGCCGAAGAATCGGACGAAGCGTCGAGAGATCAATGACATGACCGGACAAAGTGATTAATGCTTAGTATTAATTGTCTAGATTGAAGTATGTTTTACATATGTAGGATTAACTACGATAGCAAGACATGAAGCAAAATGAAGTCCCGGAGTTAAGGACGCGATCATATTGGGAGTTCGAGAGTTCATCGGAAGTCTGGACGTTCGTCGGAAGTTCTGGAGGAACCAGCCGAGAAGTCTCAGAACTTGCCAGAGAATTACTGTTATATAACCTGGTTCGATTATAGAGGAGCACACATCCAGAGTATGCTGTTATATAATTACTTCTATTTGGCTCATGATGGTCAATTGTCCCAAGTATTGTCTCTTACCCGATCACTGTATTAACTGACGAAGTCGGCTGTGGACCTTCATTCGTTGAGTTGAACAATGATGTGATCTTCATATTGTAGTCCTCCAAGCTTTTCCCTGAGCTATAATGTTCGTTAATGATTAGTAAATTCCTATATTTATTTGGGGCTTAGACAAAGAACATGGTAGGAGAGGTAAATGATGTCTCAAAGTAAATTTTGGTCATTTGTTTTACCAGCATGAATTTTTTGTACAAGGAAATTCTATTGCCTTAGGTTATCACATAGATGGGCGTTATAAGCTGGTGTTCGGATTGACATGAACACTAAGCTTTAGTTAACACTAGAGGTTTTATCTGATCGATTTGATGGTTTAGAGAACTTCTAATGATCTCTTTTTTGGCAGATATCTAGAGTTTCTTCATTTTTCTTGGAAGAGGTACTTTGTTGATATAGCTCTCTATAGTTTAGCAAAATGATATGATCATTTTCTGCTGAAATCAATTTTGAGGTAAGAGCTTCTTCAAAACGATCATGTTTCTTATTCACTTTATTAATGTCACCTTTGTAATAATCTGCTCTCAATATTTCATGAGACTCTTGCTTGAATCGTACAGTTCACATCAGATTGATATGACTGTGTTTCAGTTCAATCTTATAGGAACATGTCACCATTATATTGAAGGTATGATTGTCTCAGAAACTTATGGAGATGAGTCTGATAAGCTGAAGCAAAAAATTTGGTTTGGAATTACAATGAATTTGAATTTTGGTTTCTGTCAAAAAGTCTTTCATGTCTTACCATTTTAGGGAGGATTCATAAATTATCTTTCTTGTTACAAAAATCTAAGTTATTTGTTGGAAGAGCTGTCATGCTTTTGGCACCCACTTATATTTCGTCATGGTAACTTTCAGGATCTTTCTAATTTATTAAATCTTAAATATGATTTAATTGTACTAATGTTGTTTATGATTTTTTGTGGTTGATAGCTACTATTGCATCGATAATTCATTTGTTTTGTAGGATTCAATTGGGAATATAAGTTTTGTTCATCTCGTTGCGTTATTAAATTTAATTGGCTTCATTTCCCTCCATCTTTTAATTTAATCTTCATATATCTCATAGCTATTCCTTGTGGACCTTTCTTTTCTTTTAATATGCATTCTTTGGATACTTTATTTTGGATTTGAAATGCCTCAGAGTGAATGATTTTGAGTTATGACAGAGAACTATTACTTGATCTTCATGGCTATGGTTGCCCAACATTTACTTGATGGGCAATTATGATGACAAATGATTTGTGGTTGCTTTCTTGCATCGACAGGCATTTGGTCATAGACCTTGATATAAGTGCATAAAAATATTTCAACTAGAGCATGGAAGTTCTGAGGTGGACTAGCTAGAACAATGGGATTTGTCATAAAATTCTATTTTTCCCTTTTTCTTGGTTGGGCATGTCTGTGATCATTTATTATTCATTGGATTCGAAGTTGGTTTGCTGAACAATGACAACATTATTTGGTAACATTTTTTTTTCTGACAGTCTACAATTCTATTTTAGAATGGGTTAATTGCTTAAATTTGTTGGAATTTTCATGCTTAGAATTTCCCTACTGTTGTCTCTTCGGACTCATAATTTACGGTCATATTATCTTGTTGACCTAGAAGTTACCAATTGTTGATGTTGAAATGTCTATTGAGTTACAAGAGGCAGCCACCTTTAGTAGAAGCTTCTGTGATGTTCATATTTGAACCTTGAATTATTTCCATAGACAGCAAAATCATAATATGATTTTCATGTTTATGAATACTCCAATATTTTAATTGCTGATCAATTATTTTCGCTAAGGACAGACAGTCGTGTTCTTGGATTGACAGTTATGTGGATTCTTTTTGGTAGCATACGTTTCATTTTCATTCGGATGGTCATTTGTGGTGGATATGTCTGTTAGGATCGTTTCGGCATTAAGAGAAAGAGGGATTGAATTAGTACTTTAAGAAAACTTTCATCGATTCGAAAATCTTATTTGATAAAGCCTGTATCGGAAAGATGAGTTTAACTTGAAACATTCGTAAAAATAGTAAACAAGTAAATCAATTTTCAATATGAATGAAAAGCAGAAAGTAAATGCAAATCGATTTTATAGCGGTTTGGTCATCGTGATATACGTCCACTCTCGATTCCTCTTCCATCGAAGCCATTGGTGTTCACTACCGATCTTCTTTCAATGAGCAAAGATCAATTATTCTCTTATAACTCTTTCTCCCTTTAATAGGTTCATGAGAGAATTTTTACAACTCTCTTTTACACTAGACCTCACTCCTTCTTTTAGAAGACTTTCTAAACCTAGGGGAAGGAGATTATACTTCAAAAGAGAGTTTATACCTTTTTTCTCAAGTATATTTTCTTCCTTTTTTACTCTATTTCTTGCTTACCCATGCAAGAATTTGTAAGATATTTATAAACCTCAAATGACTTCAAAAATTAGAGTCAAAATTTAAATTCTCAGGTTTTCGGGGTATTGGTGGTACCATCACCAATACTGGGTGGCACCACCACTAGTACTAGGTGATATTGCCTATTAGTTTGAGATTGGGTGGTACCACTACTTAGTCTGACGGTACTACCACTTGACATATTGACATTGGGTAGTACCACCATCTAATAGCCTTCGAGATTGAGCTTTTGACTTTTCCAGCTTATAGGCGGTTCCATCGCCAATTTGGTGGTGCCACTGCCTGACTCAACTTTTGGGTCACTGAATGGATCAAGGTTTTTCCTACGTCACATATCTTAAACACATATTAGTTCATAACTTTACCAATTGATTTCATCATCAAAATCTAAGATTCAACAGGTGCATCATACGCATGATTCAAATCATCATCATAGCTTCTCCCCCTTTGTCATTAATAAAAAGGAGAAAAGTGCAACCATTAAGTTTTTTTTGTTGAAATATTTAAGTTTTACATCATTTTAGAACATGCAAGCTAGCAAGTTTTAGAGATGTGCAAATTTAGTAATTCTTGCTTCTCATTTGAGATATGCAAGCAAGCAAGTTTTCTTCTTTTTGAAATATGCAAGCTAGCAATACTTTCTCTCCCTTTCTTATTGTCAAAAAGAAGGGAAGAATACAATATTGTAATTCTTTTCTCTTTACATTAATTTTCAAATCACGACAAAAGATATACAACTATAAACATAAAGGAATTGTACATAATGAAACTTAAGTTGTAAACACCAAGAAGTCAAATGACATATCATGGTTTATCTGGTTAAGTCCAATAGCGAAACGAAAGAATCATATTAAAGGATCTTGATTCAAAAAAAAATCTCAAGTTATCATTCGGAGAAATCAATAGAAACTATGATTCATATGGATAATTTTTCTCTATAGTAAATAGCAAGAAGAAATATAGGAAAACAAAGAAGAGATCTTGATTTTCATAAAATAAATCTCAAGTTATAAATATCAAGAATTCAAGATCATGATTTAGATAAAGTTTCTCTTAAGTAAATAGTAAAAAGAAATATAGGAGATCAAATGGTAAAATATCTTGATTCATGCATAAGAAATCTAAAATCGTCAAAATCATGATCATCAAATCATCAAAATCATTTTCATAATTTAAGAGATTCATAAAAAAATAGCATAAATAGATTCATTAATCTCTTTTTGAAAGATTCGATAAGCATTTAAGGATAGAGAAATTTTTAAGAAAAATCCATTTTCTCTTTTTTTATTCAATTTTTGTGATTAATTTCATATAAGCATGTCATTTTCTTTTATGCTAAAATCATGCATCAATATTTTAAAAAACCAAAAACAAGTTTTGTCATAACAAAGATCAATAGTATAACACATTGGAAAAATAAAACATCTTCACACAAATGATTTGTTACCAATAATTTTAAATCTAATACTCTTTTCTTTATTATTTCGGCTAATTTCGGCTAATGAGCTTTATGAAGTATATTGAATCTCTGGTCATAAGTCATGAGCATCCATAATCAAAATATTCTTTTACTCCTAACTTTTGATTTTATAAAAGGGATGGGCTTGTTCTAGGTACCGATTTAGCTTTGGGTCCATCATGGTTAGATCTACATATCTTAAGTTTCGACATTAAGTCATTCATGGTTCCTTTAGGAACCTAAACCAATTTATGAGTCATATTTTTTAAATGAACATTTATATGTAAAATGACCATATCTATCGTAAAAATTATTTTTAACCTTAGGGGTAACATGCAATGTGAGCCCTTTAACAAAAATAGTTGGCTTTTATTGAGTATAGTTACTCATAATGTCGATTCTTTTCTTTCTACGAACATGACCCTTATTGGCAATAATTATGTTTAATGATTTGCTACCAATTTCAAAATTTTCTAATATTTATTGTAATACTATATTTTCTTTTTTAATTGATTCTAATTCTTCACATATAATGCAACGGTTTAACAAGCATTTATCATACTCATATTTTAAATCATTTATCATACTCATATTTTAAATTTTCAAATTCATTAGAAAGAGAAGTATGATCCTTTTTTAATAATTTATATTTTTTACTAACTAATTTATATTCATTAAACAAATCATGAAATGCATTAAATAATTTATCGTAAGGTAAATAAGATTCGTTTGAGTCATTTATCTCATCATTGAGAGCCATTAAGGCATAGTTCGCCACCTCACCTTTGCTGGTCTGCTCCTCATCTTCGGTTGTACTCGATTCGTCCCATGTCAACTTGAATGTTTTCTCCTTCTTTAGCAACTTCTTTAGTTTTATATATTCATCTTTGTAGTATCCTAGCTTCTTGCATTCATAGCAAGTGGTTGTCTTTTTTGAGTTTATTTTTATATTCTTATTTTAATTAATCTTGTTCTTTCTCATGAACTTTTTAAATTTTTTTGTAAGAAGTTACATGTCATCTTCACTTGAGCACTTGCTTGAGTAGTCTTCTTTGGTTTGAAGTACAATAACCTTCCTATTCTTTGGAAGATTGTCCTCATATTCGTCATGTGCTAAATATATCATTTCATAGGTCATTAAAGATCCAATAAGTTCTTTAAGCAAAAAATTATTTAAGTCCTTTGTTTCTTATATTGCCATTACTTTTAGATCCTAACTTTTTGGAAGGGATCTTAGTATTTTATTTATAAGTTCAAAGTTAGAAAAACTTTTACCAAGTGCTTTTAAACCGTTGACGACATCCGTAAAACGAGTATACATGTCTCCAATGGTTTCGCTTGGTTTCATTCGGAACAACTCATAACTATACACCAAAAGATTAATTTTTGACTCTTTTAACTCTACTTATGCCATCATGTGTGACTTCGAGTATATGTCAAATATCATGTGTAGTTTCGCATATAGAAACTCGATTAAATTCATTTTTATCTAGAGCACAAAATAAAGCATTCATCCCTTTAGCATTTAAAGAGAAAGTCTTCTTCAAATCATTTCATTCGTTCATTGGTTTAGAAAACATTTGAAAATCACTTTCAACAATATTTCATAAATCAAAATTCATAGAAATAAAAAAAATCCTTATGTGAGTTTTTCAATACATATAGTCTATCTCATTGAATATAGGAGGTCGAGTGATAGAGTGACCCTCTAGATTACCGATAAAAGCCATCTCCCTAGGTGTTAAACTAAATAGAGAGAAACATGGCTCTGATACTAACTGTTAGGATCATTTCGGCACTGGGGGGTGAATTAGTACTTTCAGAAAACTTTCATTGATTCAAAAATCTCCTTCAATAGAGCTCGTATCGGAAAGATAAGTTTAACTTGAAATGTTCGTAAAAGTAGTGAACAAGTAAATCAGTTTGCAATATGAATGAAAAGCAGTAAGTAAATGCAAACCAAGTTTATAGTGGTTCGGTCGTCACGACCTATGTCCACTCTCAATTTATCTTCCGTCGAGGCCACTAGCATTCACTATTGATCTTCTTTCAATGAGTGAAAATCAACTACCCTCTTACAACTCTTTCTTCTTTTAACAGGCTCAGGAGGGAACCTTTATAACTCTCTTTTACACTAGACCTCACTCCTCCATTTAAAAGATTTGTTAAACCTAAGAGAAGGAGACTCTATACATCAAGAGAGTTTACACATTTTTTTCTCAAGTATATTTTTCTCCTTTTCCACTCTATTTCTTGCTTACCTATGCAGGAATTTGTGGGATATTTATAGACTTCAAATGATTTAAAAAATTAAAGCCAAAATTCAAATGCTTGGGTTTTCGAGGTATTAGTGGTACTATCGCCAGTACTAGGCAGTACCACTATTTGTCAATTTGACAATGTCCAGTACTAGTGCCCAGTCTAGTAGTACCACCACCTGACACACTAACACTTGGCGATACCATTGTCTAGTTTGGCGGTACCACCGCTTGACAACCTCGGAGACTGGGCTTTTGACTTTTTCAACACATTAGTGGTTCTATCGTTAGTTTGGCGGTGTCACTACTTGACCCAACTTTTGGGTCACTGAATGAGCCTCCCAATAAGCCTAAATCGGTCCCAATTTATGTCCAATTGGTCTCTAATTGAGTTAGCATAATTACACTAAAAACTAACTCAATTAGCCCCCTAAACTATTTTCATCCGGCACTTCATCCGATCCTTCGGCGTATTGCCCAATCGGCATGTTGACCTTTTGTAACTTTTGATTTCCTTAGCACATGTCCAATCCTTCGGCTCAATGCCCAAACTCATGGCACGAAGTTCTTCCGACATGTCGACCAGTCCTTCAGTAGCCCGACATGTAATCTTCTAATATATTCAACTCTGACCCAATGTTCGATTCTCCTGCTTTAATCGATTTGTTTTTTCATGATCGAAGATAGTCTTGCGTTACTCAAATGCCTAATTAGATCATAACTTCATTAATTGATTTCATCATCAAAATCCAAGATTCAACAATGTCATGATGGTAACTTATATAACAAATATTTTCTATGAAGGAGGGATCAATCATCTCTCATAGTAGATTAGATTTTGGTCATTTTAGAACTATGATTACTATAAAATAATAGAAATTCAATTGTCTTAGATTGACATAGATAGGCATTATAAATTGAAGCAGCATTATGGTGTTTGAACTTACATGGGGAATAAGCTGTAGTTAACATAAAGGTGTTATGTTGTGGTTTTGATACTTTAGAGGACTTCTAATGATCTCTATTTTAGAGAATATACTAATATCTAAAGTTTCTTGAGGTTTTGAAGAGGTCCTTATCCAGAGAGCTCTCAGTAATTCTGAAAACTGATATGGTCGTTTTCTATTGTGTTTAATTTAGAGGTAGGAGGTTTCTCTAAAAAGATCATGTTTCTTATTCACTTTTTTCATGTCACCTTTGAGTTCACGTCAAACTGATGTGTACCTAGGTTGGTTCACGTATTATATGAAACACCTATCCACAAGAATGTTGATTTCATGTAGACCATGTTTTGGTTCAACAATAGGAATATGTGACCACTATAATATATTAAAGGGGGTTGATTCTTTAAGAAACTTATGGAGATGGTTGCGATAAGCTAAAGCAGACAATATGGTTTTGAGTTGCAATGGGTTTGAACTTTGGTTTCTATTAAAAGCAATGTCTTACCATTTTGATGGAGTATTTATAAATTACCTTTACTGTTGTTGCAAGGATCTTTTGAGCAGACACCAATGTTCCCCTATATATGCATTGGAGGAGCTCTCATGCTTTAGCCTCCACTTATCTTTATACATGGTAACTTCTGTGATCTTTCTAATTTGTCAAATGTTTAATATGATTTAGTTGTACTAATGTGGATTATAAATTTATTTTTTGGTTTATTGCTTTTATTGTGTTTGTAATTTATTTGGTTTGCAAGATTAGTATCAAGAATGTAAATTCCGTTCATCTTGGCTGCAGTTAATTGGGTTCATTTTTCTGTGCCTTTCAATTTAATCCTCATATATCATCGGCTATTGCTTGTTGATTCTTCTTTTTTATTTATACTCAATGTTTTTAGGATATGACAGGTAATCTACATTATAATATTAGTTTGTAAATCTGTAAACTCTGCCTAACCTTTTAATTGCTTATAGTTATTTTTAGCAACTCTAGCTGAAATTGCAACATGGTTGTGGATGTTCAACCTCCAACTTAATGGGCAGTTATGTTGACAAAGGATTGGTGGCTGCATTATTGCATTGATGGATATCTCAAGTTAATTACGGACCTTGGTAAAAGTGCACAAAAGATTTTTTAATAAAAACATATTTTTGTTAAATTTTAAATTTTAATGATGAAATTAATTGATGAATTAATGATCTAATCCATGTGTTGAGATAAGTGATACAGGACTAACTACGATCATGAAAAAAATAAAATAATTAAAGAAGAATCGAATATTGAGCTAGAGTCAATGAACACGTATTGGGTCAGATGAATCGGGGGATATATTGAAGGATTGGTTAATGCAGCGAAAGCTCACCGGAAGTTCGCCGGTAGTTTACCGAAAGCTCGTCGAAAGTTCATCGGGAGTTCGTCGAAAGCTAAACGAAAGATTGTTGAGAGTTGGTTGAACATTTGATGTGCCGGACAACTTAGATTGCTTGTATCGTAATCTTTTGGTTCATAACTATGAGTTGTCTTGTATGAAACCAAACGAGACCATTGGAGACATGTACACCTGTTTTACGGATGTCGTCAATTATCGAAAAGCACATGGTAAAAGTTTTTCTAATTTTGAATTTATTAACAAGTTAATAAGATCTCTTTCAAAAAGTTGGGATCATAGAGTAACGGCAATATAAGAAGCAAATGACTTAAATAACTTTCTGTTTGAAGAACTTATCGAGTCTTTAACGGCTTATGAAATGACATGCATAACATATGATGAATTTAAGAATAACCTTCTAAAGAATAGGAAGGACATGGCACTCCTTACAAGAAAGTTTAAAATATTTTTAAAAAGGAACAAAACAAAACAAGACATTAAAAATAAAAGTGAACTAAAAAAAAATTAAATAATATGATATGAATATAAGAAGCTAGGGCACTTCAAAAATGAATGTCCCCAAGTAAAGAAGCAACTAAAGAAAAAGAAAATGCTCAAAGCTACTTGAGATGACTCAAGTGCATCCGAAGATGAAGAGCCAACCAACAAAAAAGAAGTTGCTAACTATGCATTAACGGGGTTTGGCGACGAGGTAAGTGACTCAATTGAAGCTCATTTATCTTTTGATGAATTATCAAGTATTTTTCATGATTTGTTTGATGAATGTAAATTAGTTGGTAAAAAATATAAATTATTGAAAAAGGATTATGCTTCTCTTTCTAGAAAACTTAAAAAATGAGCATGATAAGTATATGTTAACTCCTTGTACTCAATGTAAAGAGTTAGTGTCACATCCCAGATTTATAAAAAGAATAATAAATTATTAATTTATTATTCATAATTTACATAATAAACTTTTTTTTTCATTCATCTTTCATTTCAAATCCTTGTCTTTACAATAGTAAATATTCTATTAATTTAAAAAAAGATCACATCTATTACAAAATAGTAGATTACTTTAAAAATAACTATAAGATAAAAACATATCAGCAACTACACATGCTAGTAAGAACCTCAAAATAATCATTAAAATAATTTTCAATATTTATAAAATAAAAATAAATATCAATTATTAAATAAGAAATGATAATATATCGATTCATTATAAAACTTTTGCATCAGAAAAACGATAATAATTTCTTTCATAATAAACAAAATTATGCATCAGCCACATGCAACACATACATAATAATAAAGGTGTATATCATCACACGATGGTGCACTCTCCCAACAGTGAATAGAGAGATATATTCTACAGGATGGATTCCTCCTAACAACGGATGGAGATAATCCATATCGCACTCTCAACAATAGATGGAGTGGTATCCATCACCCGCCCAAGTGGAGACGCATTCCTCTAATAGCGAATGGAGGAACCGTCTAATCATCACGGCTAACAACTCACTAATCCTCGAAAGGAATCGCCATACTTGCCGTTGGTAGGGATACATAAACATCCATGATCATTCATTTACACTCATCTATTCACTCATGCATGCATCAAGAAATCAATATGATTAAATATTATGAGAGATCATATTTGATGTAAATTTGCTAGACTATGTTCATTGGTGGCTCCGCATTATGATGGGCTCGTAGCTCCTTTTACAGGTTACACTCTCAATGTGAACTATTAGTCTAGTCATATCTACTATATGATACATATCAATATCATAAATATAAGAAAGTAGAAAACCAATAATCATTTTCAATTGACATCTTCAGATAAAACCTTTAAATTCATCAAAGTATAAAGGCATGAAACATCAATATCTCAATAGTCCTCATTCAACCAAAACCCTAATTGAAATAGCTTAATTGACTTAAACTAAACTCAATTCGATTATGATCTAATGGAACCAATATCAAATTCTTATAGAACCAATCTGGAATCATCCTAGACTGGTCTAATTTAGATTTAATTGATCTCGATTAGATCAAGTAGGTTTGAATTAGTTAAGTTAGTTTGGAATCACCCTAAACTAGTTTTAACCGATCAAACATATTTGATTTAGTCAATTAACGAGCTCAAACCAATAAAGAGAGAGGAAATTGGACTATGTCGTATAGTGTGAGCCCAAACCGAACCAACCCACCTAAATCTTAGATAGGTCACATGCACTGCACATACCTATTCTAAGTTAGGCTGAACCTTACCATTAAACTAGGCCATGCTTAGCTCACGAATTGATCATACCTAGACATATGAATTGGGGTTGTATCTGGCTACATGGACTGAGTCGTATCATTGCTCCGGTACTATTAAATTATCACATTCCAAATTTATAAAAGGAATAATAAATTAATAATTTATTATTCATAATTTACATAATAAACTCCTTTTTTTCATTTATCTTTGAATTTAAATCCTTGTCTTTACAATAGTAAATATTCTATTAATTAGAAAAAGGACTACATCTTCTTGGTAGGGTCACAAGTCACTTCTACCTAAGCTTCAGATCTATTACAAAATAGTAGATCACTCTAAAAATAAATATAAGATAAAAACATATCAACAATTACACATGCTGATAGGAACATCAAAATAATAATTAAAATAATCTTTAATATTTATAAAATAAAAATAAATATTAATAATTCAATAAGAAATGATAATATATCGATTCATTATAAAACTTATGCATCAGAAAACGGATGATAATTTCTTACATAATAAATAAAATCATACATCAGCCACATGCAATATATATATAATAACAAAGGCGTACATCACCCGATGGTGCATTCTCCCAATAGCGGATGGAGAGACATTCCACGGGATAGAATCCTCCCAACAGCGAATGAAAATAATCTATATCGCAATCCCAATAGCGGATGGAGTGATATCCCTCACCCACCTAAATGGGAACACATTCTTCCTAACAACGGATGAAGGAACCATCTAACCATCACGTCTGACAGCCCGCTAATCCCCGAAAAAAATCGTTATACCTGCCCTTGGCAAGAATACATAAACATCCATGATCGGTCAGTTACATTCATTCATTCACTCACACATGCATTAAGAAATCAATATGATTAAATATTATGAGAGATTATACTTGATGTAAATTTGCTAGATTATGTTTAGTGGTAGCTCCGCACTGTGATGAGCCCGTAGTTATTTTCATATGTTACACTCCCAATGTAAACTATTAGTCTAGTCACATCTACTATATGTAACATATCGATATCATAAACATAAGAAAATAGAGAGAAATATAATATTCATTTCTTATAGTTCACACACAAAAATGGAATGTAAATTATTTACTGTTGAATCTCGGATTTTAATGATGAAATTAATTGATAAGTGTTTTGATTTGATATGCGTTTTGAGTGACGTAGGTAGTTTCGATCAAGGAGAGATAATTAAAGCAAGAAAAATCATGTTGGGCCGGAGTGAAAAATGTCAGAAGATTGGACGTCAGGCTAGAGGAACGGTCGATGTATCGACAGAAGGCTTCGGGCCGAGATCTTGGGCATCGGACCAAGAAGAGCGAACATTGTGCCAAGTAAATCGAAGTTGCAGAGGTCAACTAGCGATTGGGCAATAGGCCACAAGAGAGGACAATGCGTCAAAGATTCGGACAAAGCGCTGATTAATCAATGACAACAATAATTGTCTAGATCGAAGTGGTTTTTTACATGTGCAGGATTAACTACGATAGCAAGGTATGAAGCAAAATGAAATCCCAAAGTCAAGATCGAGATCAAGTTAGGAGTTCGAGAGTTCGTTGGAAGTCTGGATGTTCGTCGAAAGTTCTGGAGGAACCAACCGAGAAGTCTCGGAGCTTGCTAGAGAAGCTCGTCGGAACTCGCCAAGAAGATCATCATGAAGTCCAAGAGCTTATCGAGAGTCCACCAGAATATTGCCGAGAGATTGTCGGAAGTTCACCGGAAGCTCGCTAGAAGAATAGACATAGGGACTTGTTTAGCTTAGCAAATGTCTTAGGATTTCGTAGTTAGCAAATAATTGGGTTTGGATTTGGGCCAACCCAATTAGGGGCCAGTTAGGCCCATGTAAGAATTATGTTGGGCCCAATAAGAGGCCCAAACAATGCCCAAAGAAGTCTCATCGTCGTGATACAGTCTTCGAGACTGTGTCAAGCGATGGTACCATTGGTCTGGGCGGTGGTACCGCCCAGAGGCTGCAGGCGGTGGTACCGCCCAAAGAAGTCTCATAGCCTCCGAGAGGCTGCAGGCGATGGTACCGCCCAGCATAAGTGGTGGTATCGCCTGCACCCGGAAAACCCGGGTTGAGATGCTTTTAGGCTCCAAGTTTGAATCCACTTAAAGCCTATAAATACCCCTCTCATCCCTGGGTAAAACACACAAGCACAGAGAGTTTAAAAAGGGAAAAACGCTGTAGAAATCTCTTGTGAGAATCCTCCTCAAGTTCTAAGTGTTAGAAAAGTTTGAGAGAGGAGTGAGTGCTTGTAAAGGTTGACTTCTAAACCTGTGAAAAGAAGAAGAGGGGTGTAAGAAGGAGGTTGATCTTTGCCTATTAAAGAAAGATCGTTAGTGGATGCCGGTGGCCTCGACAGAAGATGAATCGGCGAAGTGGATGTAGGTCATGACGATCGAACCACTCTAAAATCTGGTTTGCATTTCTTTGAGCAATTTACTTTAACTGCAAATCTCCTTACTTGCTCTTTACATCCACTACTCTCTTACGCACACTTTCAAAGTTAAGATATTTACAAAACGGTTTTACGTCGGAAATCGGTTTTATTGTACGAAAGATTTTTAAAGACGTGATTTTACCATTGCACTAATTCACCCATCCTCTTAGTGCTGCTCTTGATCCTATCATTTACTTCCTAAAAATTAAATTACTCATTATGAAATAAATCAATTAATAATTTAATTGATTAGTAAAATTTTTAAGTTATCCACATGATTAAGGAAACCAAATTTAATCATTTCCTTAACTATAGTACACAAACATAGAAGTTAATAATAAAGTAATACATCATTTATAGTAATTAATTTATGTTAAGGGAGAAATTATCGGTGATTACAATTAGAGTCATTTAAAAAGAAAATTTTGTTACTATAAAAAATATTAAAAAATTTAAAATAGGTACGAAATCTCTAAACATGATCCTTGTTAATAAGGGTCATATTCATAGAAAGGAAGGATTTGACTTTGTGAGTAACACTCAACAAAAGCTAACTATTTTCATTAAAGGACCTACATTACATGTCTCACCTAGAGAAAAATATAATTTTTATAGAAAATATGGTCATTTTGCTTACAAATATCCATTTAAAATGTATAATCTGCATAAATTAGTTTGGGTTCCTAAAGAAACCATAAATCACTCAATGATAGGTAGATCTATTTATAACGGACCCAAAGTTAAATGGGTATCTAAAAGAAAACCTCATTTCTTGTAGACATATCTAGCCCATCATTCATCTTTCATTTCAAATCCTTGTCTTTACAATAGTAAATATTCTATTAATTTAAAAAAAGATCACATCTATTACAAAGTAGTAGATTACTTTAAAAATAACTATAAGATAAAAATATATCAGCAACTACACATGCTAGTAGGAACATCAAAATAATCATTAAAATGATTTTCAATATTTATGAAATAAAAATAAATATCATTATTAAATAAGAAATGATAATATATCGATTCATTATAAAACTTTTGCATTAAAAAAATAATAATAATTTCTTTCATAATAAACAAAATTATGCATGAGCCACATGCAACACATACATAATAATAAAGGTATATATCATCACACGATGGTGCACTCTCCCAACAGTGAATAGAGATATATATTCTACAGGATGGATTCCTCCTAACAATGGATGGAGATAATCCATATCGCACTTCTAACAATAGATGGAGTGGTATTCGTCACTCGCCCAAGTAGAGACTCATTCCTCCAATAGCGAATGGAGGAACCGTCTAACCATCACGGCTAACAACTCACTAATCCCCGAAAGGAATCGCCATACTTACTGTTGGTAGGGATACATAAACATCCATGATCATTCATTTACACTCATCTATTCACTCATGCATGCATCAAGAAATCAATATGATTAAATATTATGAGAGATCATATTTGATGTAAATTTACTAGACTATGTTCATTGGTGGCTCCGCATTATGATGGGCCCGTAGCTCCTTTCACAGGTTACACTCCCAATGTGAACTATTAGTCTAGTCATATCTATTATATGATACATATCAATATCATAAATATAAGAAAGTAGAAAACCAATAATCATTTTCAATTGACATCTTCAGATAAAACCTTTAAATTCATCAAAATATAAAGGCATGAAACATCAATATCTCAATAGTCCTCATTCAACCAAAACCCTAATTGGAATAGCTTAATTGACTTAAATCAAAACTCAATTCGATTATGATCTAATGGAACCAAGCTCAAATCCTTATAGAACCAATCTAGAATCACCCTAGACTGGTCTAATTTAGATTTAATTGATCTCGATTAGGTCAAGTAGGTTTGAATTAGTTAAGTTAGTTTGGAATCACCCTAAACTAGCTTTAACCGATCAAACATATTTGATTTAGTCAATTAATGAGCTCAAACCAATAAAGAGAGAGGAAATTGGACTATGTCGTATAGTGTGAGCCCAAACCGAACCAACCCACCTAAATCTTAGATAGGTCACATACACTGCACATACCTATTCTAAGTAGGTTGAGTTAAGTACAATGGGCTAGATAAAGGAGCGATGATGGGCTAGATAGCTGAGTAGGCTTAACTTCATGGACTAGGCTAAGTCTCACTTATAAGTTGGGTTGAACCTTACCATTAAACTAGGTCATGCTTGGCTAATGAGTTGATCATACCTAGACATATGAATTGGGGTTGTATCTGGCTATATGGACTGAGTCGTACCTAATTACATGAGTTAGCCCATGCTTGGCTATATGGTTGGGTTGTATCTTTTCACATGGACTAAGTCATACATGACCATATGGACTGGATTATACCTAGTCACATGAGTTGTGTCGTACCTTGCCACGTAGGTTAAGTCATATCTTGCCACATGGGTTGGCTCCTACTAGGCCACATAGGCTAGGTCATACTTAGTCACATGAGTTAGATTATACTTGACCACATATGCTAGGTTATACATGATTACATGGGCTGAGTCGATCCCGTTTGATAGATCAACTTAACTCAAGCTGGACTCTAATTAGACTTCTTTTATCAAATTAAATTTTAATATATATAATTATTGAAGAATAACTCAATCCATTAACTAAAAATTTAAATTCATGATCTTAAATTTAAAAATAATTACATTATAGAATTTCACACATATTTCTTAAAACATAGATATCTCTAATTAAATAAATTAGAATTATTGTGCTAATTCAAAAATAAGAATTTTAATAATTAAATTAATATTAAAATTTACTTAAGCTTAAGAGACCAATATAAATCAAATAATCATTCTAACATCACAAATCAATTATTATTATTTATTAATCATGAAAATTTGAAGTTAAAACATCATCATGCATTATAAAATTATAAGAATCTCAATATCAAGATTTCGAAATATAAATCAAGGCTAATTAAAAAGAAAAGATCCTACATTTTCTCAGTTATCCTTTTCTCAATATCGAAGTTTTTTTCTTAATCCTCCCATTATTAGGCTCAGTGAGAAAAAAAAGAGAAGTAGTCCCCTTTATATAAAAGAAGATGAGATCTCCCCAGAAGATAATTAATAATTTAATTCTTATTTTTAATTTTTTATTTTTTTCACATACAAAGAGAGAAATATAATATTCATTTCTTATAGTTCACACACTAAAATGGAATGTAAACTATTTACTACCTAAAAATTAAATTACTCATTAGGAAATGAATCAATTAATAATTTAATTGATTAGTAGAAACCAAATTTATTATTTTCCTTAACTATAGTACATAAATATAGAAGTTAAATAAAGTAATATATCATTTATAGTAATTAATTTATGTTAACAGAGAAATTATCGGTGATTATATTTCTCCCCCACTTAATAAAAATTTGGTCCCCAAATTTGATTAAAAATACTATTAATCAATATAGTTAGCTCTTGAAATACTAAATCAAATAACAAAACTAAATTAGCTTGAAAAATATTCAGATTTAATATATCACTCCAAAACTTTTAAATCAAAAGATATATATATATTTAACATAAATATATGACAAACTAATAAAACTCATTGAATAAATTTAGTTGTAGATTACTCATAACAAGTATATCAAACTTTATATTCGATAAATCAATAAAATTTTTAAGTTTTAAAAATCGATTGATTGTTGGCATAAAATATAAGTTAAGGTGCAACTCAACAATAAAAAATAATTAAAATGATAAAAATTTATCCAACTATTCAACATATATATTTTTTTATAATTTTAAATTATTTATATATTATATGTGTCAAAGAAATAACATTATATTTAATTCTCATTAGATCTCGTCATTGCATTAAACAAATAATATCTTATAATTAATTTGACATTAAATCAAAACTCTATTCAAATTAATTACTAATACAATTAAATTTAAATATCAATGCATGATCAATTTTATTCAACTTCAAATGTACATATTTTATTAATGTCAACAATAACCTATACAAACCATCCTAGCACATGTAAAATCTAATCCTAATTTTAAGAATAATATATGCTAACAAAAATTATAAAGGTAATTACTTTTTAATTTATATTTTTAAAAGATCCTATAAAATTTTTGCACCTAAAATTATCAAAACTTTTACATATGAGAGAATAATTGAAACTTAGTATAATCTTCAATTAGTAAAACTACATATGTTAACTATAAACATTCATAATAATGTTAGACAAAGCTAAAAAAATAATTAATTATCAATCCTAAAGAAACCACACAATAGGTAACAAATATGTTTTATTAATTTAGCCTATTCATAATAGATAAAATAATATTCTAGAACAAATGGTAATAAAAATAATATGTCAAACTATAATAGAAATTATTCAAACTTCCTTCATATATAATCTACTTTAAATTTATAAAAAAATTATATGAATGAATTTTAGGTCCCCTACATAAAAATGATATGGTTGAAATAATAAATGTTATAGACTTGTGCAATAAACTTAATTTATTTACAAATATAAAACAAAATAAAATTTTAACTAACTTGCATCATATAATATTTCTAGTTAGATGGCCAAATTATTTTTTAAAAGTATTAGATATAAATCTAATATGTGCATCTTTGTGAATAACTAAGTTAATTGATATTATTTATTTATTAAATTAACAATCCTAATCTACTTTTCAAAAAGAGAACAAAAGGGTCATCCAAAAATTATATTCAAAATGTAAAACCTTAAGAGTGTATAAGATAAACTAATACAACACTCATTTTAATTTAGAGAAAAGTAAAATTTTGGCTTTTTACTCTATAATTCTATTTTAATTCAGTTAGCGAGATTCTCTTTGAGAAACATCTTTAATCAATTACTTTTCATAAATAAAATTATATTTGACTAAAAAAATAATCATAATCTCTTAAATTTATGTTTTAGTTATATTATAATCTAATTATCAAAATCTAAATCCCAAAAACTAATTGGGTCATTTGATATTCTAACCCTAGGATCCCATATATTCCAATAGGTCCTCAAAATCATTGCTCCGGTACTATTAAATTATCACATCCCAGATTTATAAAAGGAATAATAAATTAATAATTTATTATTCATAACTTACATAATAAACTCTTTTTTTTCATTTATCTGTGAATTTAAATCCTTGTCTTTACAATAGTAAATATTCTATTAATTAGAAAAAGGGCCACATCTTCTTGGTAGGGTCACAAGTCTCTTCTACCTAAGCTTTAGATCTATTACAAAATAGTAGATCACTCTAAAAATAAATATAAGATTAATCAATAACATACCGGACAAAGCGCTGATTAATCAATGACATACCGGACAACACTAGATTCAAGATTAGTAATAATTGTCTAGATCGAAGTTGTTTTTTACATGTGCAGGATTAACTATGATAGCAAGACATGAAGCAAAATGAGATCCCGAAGTCAAGATCGAGATCAAGTTAGGATTTCGAGAGTTCATCGGAAGTCCGGATGTTCGTCGAAAGTTCTGGAGGAATCAACCGAGAAGTCTCGGAGCTTGCCAGAGAAGCTCGTCGGAACTCGCCAAGAAGATCGTCGTGAAGTCCAAGAGCTTGCCGGGAGTCCACCAAAATATTGCCGAGAGATCGTCGGAAGTTCACCGGAAGCTCGCTGGAAGAATAGACATAGGGACTTGTTTAGTTTAGCAAATGTCTTAGGATTTCGTAGTTAGCACATAATTGGGTTTGGATTTGGGCCAACCCAATTAGGGGCCAGCTAGGCCCATGTAAGAACTGTGTCGGGCCCAATAAGAGGCCCAAATAATGCCCAAAGAAGTCTCATCATCGTGATACAGTCTTCGAGACTGTGTCAAGCGGTGGTACCATTGGTCTGGGCGGTGGTACGCCTAGATATAGCCTCCGAGAGGTTGCGAGCAATGGTACCGCCCAGCACAAGCGGTGGTACCGCCTGCACCCGGAAAACCCGGGTTGAGATGCTTTTAGGCTCCAATTTTGTTTTCCGGGTTGAGATGCTTTTAGGCTCCAATTTTGAATCCACTTAAAGCCTATAAATACCCCTCTCATCCCTGGGTAAAACACACAAGCACAGAAAGTTTAAAAAGGGAAAAACGTTGTAGAAATCTCTTGTGAGAATCCTCCTCAAGTTCTAAGTGTTAGAAAAGTTTGAGAGAGGAGTGAGTGCTTATAAAGGTTGACTTCTAAACCTGTGAAAAGAAGAAGAGGGGTGTAAGAAGGAGGTTGATCTTTGCCTATTAAAGAAAGATCATTAGTGGATGCCGGTGGCCTCGACGGAAGATGAATCGGCAAAGTGGATGTAGGTCATGACGATCGAACCACTCTAAAATCTGGTTTACATTTCTTTGAGCAATTTACTTTAACTACAAATCTCCTTGCTCTTTACATCCACTACTCTATTACGTACACTTTCAAAGTTAAGATATTTACAAAACGGTTACGTCGGAAATTGGTTTTATTGTACGAAAGATTTTTAAAGACGTGATTTTACCACTGGACTAATTCACCCCCCCTCTTAGTGCCGCTCTTGATCCTAACATTTACTTCCTAAAAATCAAATTACTCATTATGAAATAAATCAATCAATAATTTAATTGATTAGTAAAATTTTTAAGTTATCCACATGATTAAGGAAACCAAATTTAATCATTTCCTTAACTATAGTACACAAACATAGAAGTTAATAATAAAGTAATACATCATTTATAGTAATTAATTTATGTTAAGGGAGAAATTATCAATAATTACAATTAGAGTCATTTAAAAAGAAAATTTTGTTACTATAAAAAATATTAAAAAATTTAAAATAGGTACTAAATCTCTAAACATGATCCTTGCTAATAAGGGTCATGTTCATAGAAAGGAAGGATTTGACTTTGTGAGTAACACTCAACAAAAGCTAACTATTTTCATTAAAGGACCTACATTACATGTCTAACATAGAGAAAAATATAATTTTTATAGAAAATATGGACATTTTGCTTACAAATATCCATTTAAAAGGTATAATCTGCACATATTAGTTTGGGTTCCTAAAGAAACCATAAATTACTCAATGATAGGTAGATCTATTTATAACGGACCCAAAGTTAAATGGGTATCTAAAAGAAAACCTCATTTCTTGTAGACATATCTATAAATCGAAAACTAGGAGCAAAAATAAAATTTTGATAGTGGATGCTCAAGGCTTATATCCGGGTATCCAGCACACTTCACAATGCTCACTAGTCGAAATAAAATGATTTTAATTTATGAAATCATACTTGATGATTTTATATTATGCATGAGGATTTGAAGTAATGATGATTTAAAATCTTATGTTTTGGAATTATGTGTTATATTTTTTATCTTGATGATTTTTGTGATAGATATTATCTTTTGATTTTAAATTATGATACATGGTTTTTGTATGGAATACAAGACCATACTAAGTATTAAAATGAATTAAAGCTATAGATCCTTAGCTATTTTTAATCTTATTGGAAACTATCTACGTTGCTTTCATTGGATTTCTCTAAAAGTGATTTTGATGATGACATTGGATTTGTTTTCATATGAGATGATATGTCGGTGTTTACGACTTGAGATATACAAGGATAGAAAATTGTTGGCCTACGCATCTCAAAAGTGCTGTGAAGCTTGCACTTTCAATAAGCAAAAAGTGATTACTTGAATGATAAATATAGGATTGGTATCATCCGTTTAAACGTTAGCTTGAATATTATTGGATATTGACTTGAATTTTAAATGTTAGTATCACTGGAATGTTAAATATGGCTGTTAGGTTGTTAAAGGTCAAATGGTGAAACTTGAATAGTTGAAAGATAAAATTGTAGCTTGAAAATAAGCTTAAGGCAATGCACCAGTGGTAACACCGCTAGAGCACATTGCCCATAGGCAGTAGCATCGCCTAGTTGGTGGTATCAACCTGAAACCATGCCCTATAAAAGAGCTTTTAGGGTCGACGACAGAACCGCCCCCAAACCTTCCTCCCTTCGCCTCTCCTCCACATCTCTAAACCTTTCTCCACTTCTCATTATCCTTGCTCTTCCTCTAGAAACTGAGGAAAACCCTACTCTTCTACAAATCTAAAGATCAATCTCAACCCTCCTGGAGATCACTATAAGGGTAATCCTTAAAACTTTTCTCTCAATTTATTGATTAATCTTGCTTCTTATATGTAGTTCTCTCATTGATAATATATGTAGTTCCATGACACCTAGAAGATCCTCAAGAGACACAGGTAAGAGGAGATTAGATGAAACCTTTGATTCTATACTCTTTAATTCCCTTCAAGATGCCTTTAAATTCCCAACCTTTAAGTCTAAAAGTGTACTTAATGGAAAATATGTAGATCTAGAAGAGTTGAGTGATTTGAAACAATCCAACAGTTCACTAACTTAGATGTCCTTCAAATTCTTTGAATTAGTGAACCTGTTTATCCTAAACTTGTTTAATTATTTTATAATAACTTGTATGTAAATGAACATAATAGGGTGTTCACTTATCTCTTAGGGCATCACATACCCATTACGGATAGCATAATTTTCAACCTTATAAGAATTCCTAAGAAAATAAGTTTCTATTTTAGAGGACAATGGGGTAGTTTAATACTCTATTTAGACATTTTGGTTTACTACCACCTAAGTAACTTGTATATTTCTCCTTTCTTTTTGTTGGTGAAGGAGAAAACTTAATAGTATCCTGATATGTTGTACTCCTTATTCTTATTGGTGAAGGAGAAAACTCAATATTATGATGCACTTCTTGATGATATTATGATGCCTGCAACACTTTAAGAATTAGGTACGTTAAATCTTTCGA
The DNA here is from genome assembly GCA_004837865.1 of Musa balbisiana. Taxonomy (NCBI): domain Eukaryota; kingdom Viridiplantae; phylum Streptophyta; class Magnoliopsida; order Zingiberales; family Musaceae; genus Musa; species Musa balbisiana. Next base: position 15,959,566 of record CM017195.1, on the reverse strand, counting down.
AATCATGAATTCCTCTTATATATTTTTTGGATTTTTTGATTTTTCGTAATTTGAGTTTTCTTTTTAAATTGAGATCATTTCCTTCATTCCTTCTTCTTGCAATTCAATAAAGAAGAGATTTGATTCATGAATTTTTGGCATACTTGATCTTTTATGTGATGATCATATCCTTGAATCCTTCCTCCTCTTATGAAAGTAAAAATTTATCCATAGACTTTTGGTATTCTTGATCTTTTATGAGATAATCATTTCCATATAAATTATTCCACTTTCTATTTACAAAAGTAGAACTTTGATTCATGGACTTTCGGAACTTATGACTTGATTCTTTTCTTCATATGATGAATGAATTCTTCTCTTCTTCTTCATCTTATTTTTTTTTACAAAGGGAAAAAAGAAACTAGCTAGCATCTCAAGAATAGCAAAAATGCTAGGATGTACATCTCAAGAACTAAAAAGTACTTGCACATCTAAAGAGAAGTGTTTGCTTACCCATTTCAAGAAGCAAAAGTGGTTATCTTGCAAAGTTTTTGCTTAATCTCATTTCACAAATTTGCTAACTTGCATAAAATAGTATAAAACTTACTTGCATAGTTCAAATACTTGTTGAATGATTCTCCTTTTTGTTATTAATAAAAGGGGAGAAATGATAAATGTTTGGAATCATGCCAAAAAGATGTTGAATTTGGTCTCATGCATAAAGTGATAAATGATTATAAAAATACTTTTGTATCATGTATGTTATGCCCAAAATGATTGAAAATATAAAAATACTTTAGTATCATGTATGTTATGCGCAAAATGATTTAAAATATAAAAATACTTTAGTGTCATGTATGTTATACCCAAAATGATTGAAAATATAAAAATGCTTTAATATCATATAGGTTTTGCCCAAATTGATGTTGATTTGTTTTCGTGCATGAAATGATGAAATTGTGCATATTATACTTTGATGACTTGAAACTATGATGATGCATAATATATGAAATATGATATATTGCATTTGTTCACTATAATCAAAATTGTTTCACTTAAATTCAAAGGTTGTGATTCCTTTTGAATTCAAGCTTTCCTTATATCAATATGATATATAGATAGGGGGGGTTAAGGTTAACTCCATCATCGATTGGTTGTAAAGGAGGAGATTGTTGAATCTCAAATTTTGATGATAAAATTAATTGATGAATTAATGATTTAATCCATTTGTTGAGATAAGTGATGCAGGACTAACTACAATCGTGAAAAAGGTAAAACAATTAAAGAAGAATCGAATGTTGGGCTAGAGTCAATAAACGGGCATCAGGCCGGATGAATTAGAGGATACATCAAAGGATCGATCGATGCAGCGAAAGCTCATCGGAAGTTCGCTAAGAGTTCACTGAAAACACCGGAAGTTTGTTGGAAGTTCGCCGAAAGCTCGCCGGAAGCTCACCGGAAGATCGCCGAGAGTCCCCCAGAAGTTCACCGAGAGTTCGGTTGAACAATTGATATGCTGGACAACTTAGATTATTTGTATCATAATTGTATTAACCTTAACTATCATAGTTAGGACTTTAATTTGAGTTAGTTTTGGAAGAAATCCTACTAACTCAATTAGAGGCTAACTAGGCCTAAAACAGAGCTGAATTAGGCCGGTTGAATGGTCCATTCAGCCACTTGAAGCCACATCAGGTGGTGGCACTACCCAGGCCTCCCAAGTGGTCTAGGTGGTTGTACTACCCAAACTAAGCGGTGGTACTATCAGCCATTGATGCCTGTAAGCGGTAGTACCTCCCAAGTAGGCGGTGGTATCACTAGAGCCCAATCTAAGGGTCTATCAAGTGGTAGTACCACTAGACTGGGCAGTGGTACTACCCAATGTTTGGGAGTACTAGCGATAGTACCACCAGTACCCTGGAAACCAAACCAAAGATAAGCCACTTTTTAGCTTTATTTTTAAAGTCATTAGAGTTTATAAATATCCCACTCTTTCCTATATGAAAGAGCACAAAAGTATGAACAAAAATCTTGATATTTTGGCTTGTAAAAGTGTTGAAAAAGTGCTAAATGTCATCCTTTTTCTTTAGCTTTGTGATCATTCTAAGATATATGTAAGACTTGTAAAGGTTATCTCATAAACCTGTGAAAAAGAGAAAGAGTTGTAAGAATGTAGTTGATCTTCGCCCATTGAAGGAAGACATTTAGTGTATGCTAGTGGCCTCGACGGAAGAGGAATCGGGAGTGGACGTCGGTCACGATAACCGAACCATTATAAATTTGGTGTGTACTCTATTTCTACTCTTCATTATTATTGTTCTCTATTTTAATTGCTTGTTACATTTACTTCAAGTGAAGCACACTTTACATATAATTTCCGAAATAGGTTTCAACGAATCAAGCTTTCCCAAATCATTGAGGTTTTTCTTAATCGACGTAATTTTTATCGTAAGATTCACCCTCCCTCCTCTTAGTATCGACTTCAATCCTAATAGTTTTAAGGTGGAATAGCTAGAACAATAGAAATTTCCATGACATTCTTTTGGACCTTTTACATCGGGGATGTCTATGATCATCTATTATTCATTAGACAAGTAGTTGGTTTGCCAAATGACAACAACATTATTTATTAACGAGTTTTTGTTTCTTATGGGAGACTTTAATTCTATTTCGGAATAGGTTGGTTGCTTAAATTTGTTAGGCTTGTCGGTTACAATTATTTACCGCAATTATTTCTCCTTGCTTTGGCTCTCATGGATTTTGCAATTATTTTCTTAACCAAGAAGTAAACAAGTTTTTTTTTTGTTGAAATGTCTCGGTATATGATATGTATTGAGTTAGAATAGGGAGCCAACTTTTTTTTTTGGTAATGTCTGCAATGAGCGTTTTGTAGCTCCTAGCCCCTATGTTTCTATGAATAGTTTACTACTACATCGGGAATCATAATATGATCTTCAAGTGGACAGTTGGATTTTTTTTGTCTGGTGGTTAATTGTTTTCGCAAGCACATATGGTCATGTTCTTGGACTGATATGTATTTAGATTTGATTATAGGCTATTGTAAAGTGCATAAAAATTTCTCAAAATAAGAATTTGGTCATTTTTGAGGTGGAATAGTTATTTGCATTTCGAGGTATGTGGGCTTTTTATAGCAACATATGTTTTCTTTTCACTTGGTTGGTCATTTGTGGTGAACTATTATTTATAAGTTGACTAATGAGACCATTATTTACTCTGCAGGGAGAAGTAAATGATCTCAAGTGGTAGACTAAACTTTGACTGATTTTTTAAAAACTATGACTACTATAGTATGAAGCAAAATCACAACCATTATAACTTGAAGCAGAATTACAGTGTCTGGACTGATATGGAGAATAAACTTTAGTTAACTCTGGCAGTTCAGAGGACTTCGAATGATATCTTTTTTCTGTAAATATCTAAAGTTTTTCTTCGAAGAGGTCCTTTGTTGGGAGAGCTCTTCTGAAAAATGATATAATCATTTTTTTTTGTGAAGTAAACTTGGAGGTATAAAGTTTCTCCGAAAAGATCATGTTTCTTATTCACTTTGTTCATGTCATTATTGCTATTATCTATCTGAAATGTTTATGAAACTCTTGCTTGATTTATAGAGTTTACATCAAATTTATATATACCTAGATTTGTTAACAGAGTACATAAGACACCTATAAACAAGAATATTGATCTCATATAGACCATGTTTTGGTTTAGTCTTTTTTATGAATATTTGACCTCTCTAATATATTCAGGGGTTTGGTTGTTTCAGAAACTTTTGGAGATTGTTATGATAAGCTGAAGCAAACAATGTGGTTTTAAGTTAAAAATGGATTTGAATTTTAGTTTTTATCAAAAGCAATATCTTATCGTTTTAATGCAGGATCGATAAATTACACTTTATGTTAAAAAATCTTCCTTTGCAGTTGATATCAGTATTTCCTTTTTTTGTTGGAAGAGCTCTTAAGCTTTTGCCACCCCATGTATATTTGTTTGTGGTAATTTCCAGGATCCATGTATATGTGTTTCTGATTTTTTGTGGTTGATTGCTTGTATTGCATTCATAATTTATTTCTTTTGTAGGATTCAATTGGGAATATATATTCTTTCATCTTGCTGAGTTGCTGCAGTTAATTGGTTTCATTTCTCTTCATTTTTCAGTTTAATATTTATATCTCATCAGCTAATGCTTCTCCTTTTCCTTTTCTTTTTTCACGTGCCTTATAAATGCTTTGTCTGCATATATAGATATTAAAGAGTAATTAAAAAATAATTGAACATCATACTCTAGAAATTGAACATCATACTCTAGGTATCTATCCAAGGAATCAATTTAGAAAGCTTCAACAAAAATATATCATTCTACCGCTTGGAAAGGAATTTTGAAGGCAAGCAATTGGGTAATCAATAACATTTCCGATGCAATATCTTCTTGGACTAGTACTAATATATGGTATGATCCTTGGGTGAATGAAAAAAGTATATTCCAATTATATGACGAAGATCTTGGGGCTCCTAAAGATTAAAAAGTTTTTGAGTTTATTGCTAATGGCACCTGATGCCTTCCTAATCCTATTTCCTCTGAAATGTTATTACTTTGGTCGACTATTACTACAATTCTAATCAGAAACAACTCTTCATATATGCTTATTTGGCTTCATGATAATAGTAAATTTAGTACTATATCTGCATGGAATCAAATCAAGCAAAGGCACAACAAGTGGATCCCAAGTAGTTGGACATGGGATAAATCGAGCTCACAAAGACATTCCTTATACACATGATAAGCCCTTCTTGATAAACTACTTACAATGGACAATATGAAGAGAAGAGATATTTTTCTTATCAACCGATTTTTCTTTGTATATAATAAGAAGAAAGTGTTGACTATCTCTATTTTGCTTATAACCACTAATTAGGTATGGAAAGAGATTATGAAGAGATTTGAACTCAATAGGCTACCATAGGAGGAGTTTAGTTTAAACTCCATCATCAATTGATGAGTTTACGATTTAATCTACATTTTGAGTAACGTAGGACTAGCTTCGATCATGGACAAACTTGATGATTTGGCATTATGCATGTAATACTTCAACTTATGATAATGATGCATGCAATGATGAAATATTCATGATTAAAATTGCTTTGACTTGAATTCAATTTGAATTCAAGGTTTATCTCAATATGACATATTGATAGGGGGAGTTTAGTTTAAACTCCATCATCATTTGATCGTCATCATTAAAAATGTAGAGATTGTTCGGATTTTGATGATGAAATCAATTGATGAGTTTACGATCTAATATGCAGTTTGAGTGATGCAAGACTAGCTTCGATCATAGAAAGATAATTTGATTAAAGCACGAAGATTCAATGTTGGGCCGAAGTGGAAGATTGGACGTTGAGCCAAATGATCGGTCAATGTGTTGGCAGAAGGCTTCCACCATGAGTTCAGGCATTGAGCCAAAAAGATCAGACATTGTGCCAAGGAGATTAGATTTTGCGGGAAGACAATATGTCGATTGGGCAATATGCCGAAGGAGAGGATGAAGCACTGAAGGGTCAGACGAAGTGTCGGATGAACTAATGACATATCGAACAACATGTGATTAATACTTTATAATAATTGTCTAGATTGAAGTAGTTTTAATTCTAATTAAATTGGTTTAAGATGTAATTAGGCCAACTCAATTAGGAGCCAACTGAGCCCGAATTGGAGCTGTTTTGAGCTGAGTGGAAGACCCATTCAGTGACTCATAGTTGGCCTAAGTGGTGGCACCGCTAGACTAGGCAATAGTACCACCCAAACACATTCTCCCAGACCGTGCCAAGCGATGGTACCACCCAAACATAGTCTACCAGATTGTGTCAGGTGGTGGTATTGTCCAATGATGAAATTTATGTTGATGATATCATTTTTGGTTCTTCAAGTAAATCTTTATGTGAATCATTTGCAAAAAGTATGAGTTAAGAGTTTGAAATGAGTTTAATGGGCGAATTAACTTTTTTCTTAGGATTACAAATTAAACAACTAAGTGATGAAATTTTTATTAGTCAAACTAAGTATACTTTAGATATATTGAAACGATTTAATATGGATAGTGCTAAAGCTATTAATACACTAATGAGCACTTATAAAATACTAGATATGGACACTAATGGAGAATGTTTTGATCAAAAAATTTATGGGGGTATGATAGGTATTTTATTATTCCTCACAACAACTAGACCTAATATCATGTTTAGTGTTAGAATATATGCTAGATTTCAATATAATCCTAAGCAATCTTACTTAAAAGCTATTAAAAGGATTTTTAGATATCTAAAAGGAACTTATAATTTAGGACTATGGTATCTAAATTCTAAAAATTTTGAGTTACATGCTTATATCAATGTTGATTTTGTTGGTTGTCAAATAGATAAAAAAAACATATCAGGAACATGTCAACTCTTAGGTCATGCACTTGTCTATTGATCTTCCAAGAAATAAAACTTGATTGTATTATCTACAACCAAAACTAAGTTTATAGCAGTAGGTGCATGTTGTGCATAAGTTATATGGATAAAAAACACTTTAGAAGATTATGTAATTTATTTAAAAAATATTTCTATAAAATGCGAGAACATTAGTGCAGTATGTTTAACCAAGAATCTCATTTAATACTCTAGAACTAAACATATTTACATTAGGTATTATTTTATTAGAAATTATGTTAATAATCATGACATATCTTTAGAATTTATTGATACAAAGCATCAATTAATAGATATCTCTATAAAACCATTGAATGAGGAATAATTTAATTTTATTAGATTAGAAGAGAATTAGGCATGTTAGATCTTCTGAATACATGAGTTCCTCTTGTATATTTTTTGGATTTCTTATTTTTTCATAACTTGAATTTTCTTTTTAAATCGAGATCATTTCCTATGAATCCTTCCTCTTACTATTTACAAAAGAAAAGATTCTATTCATGAACTTTTAGTATTCATAACTTGATTCCTTATTTTTCATATGATGATCCTGAGTCCTTCCTCCTTCTATTTACAAAGAAAGAGCCTTGATTCATGGATCTTTGGATTAATGACTTAATCTTTTATGCGATAATCAATTCCTCTGAATCCCTCTTCCTTCTATTTATAAGAAAAAAGGATTTGATTCATGAATTTTTACTATGCACATTTTGATCTTTTATGATGACTCCTTTCTCTTTGCAAAAGTAGAAGCTTGATTCAATGAATTTTTTTTTTATGGATTTGATTTGGTTCAAATACTTTCATGGATTTGATTTTTGATTTTTCTTGTGATGAATAAAATCCTCCCTTACTCATCTTCCTATTCTTCCTATTCTTATGACAAAAAGATGAGAGAAACTTGCACCAAAAAGTGCTTGCACATCTAAAACAATAATACTAGCTTACCTATTTCAAAAAGCAAAAGGAGTTATCTTGCATGATTTTTGCTTAACTTCTTATTTCACAAATTTGCTAGCTTGCATAAATTAGTGAAAAATTTACTTGAATAGTTTAAAATACTTGCATACTTTGTTGAATGATTCTCCTTTTTATTGATGACAAAGAGGGAGAAATGATAAATGAATGGTATCATGACCAAAATATTGATTTAATTTTGGTATCATGAAGTGATAAATGCTTAAAATTTTTATGTCTTAGCATCATGTATGTTATGTCCAAAAAGATGTTAATTTTGGTATCATGAATGCTTTAGTATCATGTGTGTTATGCTCAAAGTGATGTTGATTTATTTTTGGTATCATGCATGAAGTAATGATGAAATTTAATGTTTTGAAATTATGCATGTTTTAATTTGAAATTATAATGATGCACAAATATATAAAATTTTGATTTGATATATTACATTCGATCATCGTGGTCAAAATTATTTCACTTGAATTCAAAGGTCATGGTATCTTTTGAATTCAAGTTTGCTTATCTCAATATGACATATAGATACGGGGAGTTAAGGTTAACTTCGTCATCAATTAATTTTCATCATAAAAAATAAAGAGATTATTAAATCTGAGATTTTGATGATGAAATCAATTGATAAATTATTGATCTAATCCATATGTTGAGAAGAGTATTGTAAGATTAACTACGATAATAAATAAGACATAAAGCAGATATTGTGCCAGAGTTAAAGATCGGATGATACGTCAAAGATTTGGACATTGTGTTAGAAGCTCGCCGAGAGTTCATCGAGAGCTCACCGAGAGTTAGTAGGGAGTTTGCTAAGAGTTCGTTGGGAGTTCACCAAGAATTCGTCGGTAGTTTGCCAAAAACTTACTAAGAGTTCATCGGAAGTTCGTTGAAATTTTACCAGAATAACAATTGACATACTGGACACAGATTGCTTAGTTAATGTCTTAATTATCATAAGTAAAACTTAGATTGAGTTAGGATTGGGAGGTAATCTTACTAACTCAATTAGGGGCCAACTAGGCCCAAAATAGGGCTGAGTTGGGCCGGATGGATGGCCCACTCAACCACTTTGAGCCATGCCAAGAGGTGGCACCACCCAGGGTGGGCGGTGGAATCTCTTCAAGCTCAACCTCTCAGGCGGTCTGGGTGGTGGTACCAGCGATAGTTAATGTTGTCAAGCGGTGGCACCGCTAGAGCCTAGTCTCTGAGGCTCTATCAGGCGATAGTACCACTAGACTAAGCGGTGGTACCACCCAGTACTAGCGATGGTATCGCCCTATTATCATCCATCTTATTTTTGTCAGTTCCGTCGGCATCTCAATGTATCTCCATGCGTCGTGATCGTTCGTCTTAACCTCATGGGTCCCGTTATTACTTCCACGCTCCTACTACGCCTCATTGTGTAATTACAACTTAATCATAAGCACATAGGCCCGACAATAAACAAGAAATAAATTGGCGACTCGCAGGTCCCAAAAATAATAATTATCACATCACAAGTTCACACATATTATACGATCCATGATCATCTGTCCATATCATACATCACATGTACATATCGGTATATTACACTAATAGATAAATAATAATAGTTAATTAAACCTTTTAAATAACTAATATTTTTCTAAAATTATGGATATGTAGGGAATTTTATAAATTTTGAGGGGTATTTAGGTAATTTGGTCACAAAGGATAAATCTTAAAATTTTTAAAATTATAAAGGGTAAAATGGTCTTTTGCCTAGAAAAACCTAGTTCCCTCCCCTTTGCTACGTTGCGGCCGCCACCACCTTGCTAGTGGCTACCATTGCGGGGGGGCAAGGGCGTCACCTCTGCCCACAAGCAGTGTGCTTGTGGGCGGTTCTGCCCTCGGGTGCAACGCCCACAGGCACTGTCGACCCATAAGTGCAGTGCCCACAAACATCGTCCCTATGGGCACCATTGCGGGTGTCGTCCACCCACACGCACTGCCTATATGGTTGCTTGCCTACGGCCCGTAGGCAATCAGATGGCCAAGGTTGCAAACAACCTTTGGCCATTCTACGAGCGCAACAAGGGCAGCAATAGTTACTGCCCTTTCTCGCTTTTTGCAATAATAATTTTGATGACTAAATCTATTCTAAAATATAACACGTAATTTAAAACCAATCTTTAGCACGAATAACCCGGTTCTAATACCATTGTAGAGAAATCTAAGGGCGGTATCATATGCACAGCGGAAGAACATAAAATAAAATTTTTAAATTTCCCAAAAGGTGTTTATCATCATACGAAGATTGGTGCGCAAAAACCCATGAAACTAAAAACCACATATAAGATAGTTGTGTTACCTAAGGTGATCGTATATCCCTGAAATCCTACCGATCTATAGGAGAGTATGAAGGAGATCAAGTGTCCTCCTCTCTAACAATGATCTACATGGTAGAAACTGCGAAGATGCTCCTTGAATCACTGTCTAAATCTCCATATCTATTGGCTAAGGAGAAGAAGAGGAGAGGAGAATAGGAGGTGGCAACCAAGAAGTCTAGCCTATGACCCTTTGGTTCTCTCCTATTTATAGAGGCCCCCTATCAGCTTAATCCTGATGGATCCTACCCTATTAGGTATTGAATCTCCATCCAACTACCCAAACCTCTTAGATTAGTAGATCTCTATCCAATAATCTCTCATTGGCTCTTTTTGAATATCATCTATAGGATCCAATAATTCAGGAGCTTATTGGATATCTGATAAGGTAGGAGCTTCGGTGGATATCTTATATCCAAACCTCTACTCGTCGTAAAACCTACCATATGTATGTGACCCACTAGGCCCAATATCGAGCTAGTCATGAGTCATACCTGTCGAAACTCGTTCTAGCTTAGTGAATTATTATATCCATAATGACTCACTTGACTCATCGATTGTGGACGTACTAGGCCATTACGTCACGTCCCGAGACATACAAGGGAATCCAATCTTTTAGGCCTATATGTCCTTAGTTACCATATATCTATAATCCATCATTCATTTAATATCCTAAAAATCGCATCTCGGGCAAGGTGATAAAAAGAATAGAAGATAAGAACAATTATTGAAGAAGCTTTATTAAAAAGGTGAAGTGGCTTGAATGCATTAACATGTCCCTCTCCTATTTATACAGATATACAGATTAGGAGGGAGGATTTTTCTCAACAGAATAGAGGATTTTCCTCAACAGAATAGATAAGATTTCCTCATATAGTTGGGGAAATCTTATCTTCTATCATGCCCCCCGCAAGATGGTGCTCCTGACAAGGATACCAATCTTGGATCGATGCAAAGAATGGTTTACGAACGAGACGCTTTGTGAGTAGGGCAAGAGCAGATCGCTGCTGCTGTTGTTGTTGCTGCGGCCGCGGAGGCGATGGCTACGATTGCGATTGCGACGGCGGTAGCTGCAACGACCACAACTGTGATGGCGACGGCGATGGCTGCGGTTGCGATTGCGACGACGGTAGCTGCAACGGCCACAACTGCGATGGCGACGACTGCGACTGCGATGACAACGACGATAGAGGAGAAATCTATAGTAATGTTGCAATGATGCTATTATAGCAAAGGAGGAAGCTGCAACAGAGGAGGAAGCTGTAGCAGAAGAGATAGGAGGTAGCTACGGCGAGGAAGAAAGGTGGGGCAGTGCTGGTGAGCACAGCAATAGAGACGCCGCAGTGGAAGGGAATAGACGTTGGCGCAGAGTGGCAGTGGAGAAGACAGTTGTCGTTCGTCGAGGAGGAAAGATTTGTCACACCGACGACCTGACGATGAAAAAGCACTGATAGAAAGCCTTTTCTTTTGCCGCAGGAGGCGAAGAAGCAACGGTGGTGAGTCGGCAGCGTGAAGAGAACTTGCTCTAAGCAAGCGGCTCTGATACCATGATAAAAAGAATAGAAGATAAGAACAATTATTGAAGAAGCTTTATTAAAAAGGTGAAGTAGCTTGAATGCATTAACATGTCCCTCTCCTATTTATACAGATATACAGATTAGGAGGGAGGATTTTCCTCAACAGAATAGAGGATTTTCCTCAACAGAATAGATAAGATTTCCTCATATAGTTAGGGAAATCTTATCTTCTATCACAAGGTGCTGCCAGGCCCATATGGTTCCTTCTCAAGTCTCACTCTAATCAGATTCTCCCAAAGAACTCTTTCTCTTAATCTGAATGACCTTGGCCAAGGATTTGTCTTAGCAAAAATACATAGGATGTTCCTCTCATGATGCCGAGGGTAGGTGATCATCTATCGATACTTAATAACCCTCATAAGGTTGGCTACCACTACCGATGACCAATTACACTAGATCTGGAACTTCCAAACCTATAAGTCCTGCATCAAAGAGTGAAGTACTCATATAAGACATACTTGATGTCTTAAGTCTAAGGACTAGGTATACCACTAGTATGACATAATCATTGTCTGATAATAAGGTATCATCAACCATACAGCATTCCATGAGCAGATCAATCAATGAACTTATTCTCTAATAAGTACCTACACTATAGCCCTAGTGTCTTCACACGAGCAACTATGAGATTAGTTGCCTCCATTATATGGACGGGTATATAGTACATCGGTCTATCCGGTTATCTCGATATCCCTCTCGAGTAATGTATAATCGGGATTATTTAAGGTTTGCGTTTAAAGGCGAGTCGGTCTTATTATTGTGATCTCATCACGATTCGATTACCATTGCACAGACCAATGAACATCACAATATACTTATGTATCAAGCAATATAAAGTGATCAAAATGTCATAATAATAATAAGCAAAAAGACTGTGTGTCATGTCATACATGCCATCACTCACATGATTGGCTTGCAAGGCACCTATAACTAGCATAAGTCATATGCAACTTGCAAGTCTTGCATTCGTGGAAAACTAACTAAGTCTCTATTTAGTGGAACTGGAGAGAAAGCCACTAAGTTATTAGAACTCATATATAGTAATATATGTGGTCCTATATTAACTCACGCTATAGGTGGTTACTCCTACTTCATTACTTTCACTAACGATTTCTTTAAGTACGAACATGTATACCTGATGAAGTACAAGTCTGAAATTATTCAAAAATTTAAAGAGTACAAGAATGAAGTAGAAAACCAAAGTGAAAAGAGTAATAAGACTCTTCGATTAGATTGAGAAGGCGAGTACTTAAGTACAGAGTTCACCCAATTTCTCAAGGACTATGAGATTCTGTCATAATGGACACCTCCTTATACACCATAGTTCGATGGTGTATCAGAAAAGAGGAATCATATGCTATTACATATGGTGCGGTCCATGATGAGTTTTGCCAACCTACTTATCTCATTTTGGGGATATGCCCTGGAAACCGCATCTTACCTTCTGAACAGTATTCCATCTAAATCAGTAGTATCTACATCATATGAGATATGAAAAAGAAAGAAACTTAATCTTAAGATTGTTAAGATTTGGGGCTGCCCTTCCCACGTTAAAAGACACGACCATGATAAGTTGGAATCTAGGATGGAATGGTGCAAGTTCATGGAATACCTTAAGGAAACATGTGGGTACTATTTCTATCACCCTAGGGACCAAAATGACTTTATTGCCAAGAGAACAGTGTTCCTTAAGAAACATATTCTTGGCGAAGAAAGTGAAAGTAAAATATGTTAGGATCGAGTCAGCACTATGAGAAAGGGTGAATTAGTGCAGCAGATAAAAATCATGTCGGTTCAAAATTTCAATTCGATTAAACCCATTTCAAAAAGATATTAACTTAAAAGCATATGGGAGGGTAAAGTAGTTTGCAGTAAAGGTAAATTACTTAAAAAGAAATGCAAACTAATTTATAGTGTTTCGATCGTTGTGACCTACATCCACTTCTGATTCCTCCTCCGTCGAGGCCACCGGCATCCACTATCGATCTTCCTTCAATTAGCGAAGATCAACTACCTTTACCACTTGATTCTCCTTTTGATAGGTTCAGGAGAGAACCTTTACAACCCCACTTACTCCTCTCTTAAACTACACTAATACTTAGAGCTTTTAGAGAAACAAGATTACAATAGCGTTTTTCTTCTTTTTTGCTCTCAATTCTTATGTTTGTTAACTAGGGATGGGAGAAGTATTTATAGGCATCAAGTGGATTCAAACTTAGAGCCTAAAAGTGTCTCATCCTCAGTTTTCGGGGTATTGGCGGTACCACCACCTACAACACTAACACTAGGTGGTACTGCAACCTAGAAGACTATGTCTGGGCGGTACCACCGCCTGATAGTTTTGGAGATTGAGTTTGGGCGGTACCACTGCCTGACATAATCTCGGAGACTGTGTCACGATGGTTCCACCTGTTGGGTCATTGTTTGGGCCTTTCACTTGGCCTAACACAACCCAAACTTGGGCCCAATTAGCCTCTAATTGAGTTGGCTCAATTCCAACCCAATTATGTGCTAATTATAAATTTTAAGGCATATACTAAGCTAAATAAGTCCGGTAAGTCTAGGTTTTTTTCAGTGAGCTTCCGGCAATCATCCAGCAAACTTCTGACGATCTCTTAGTAGTGTTCCAGTGGACTCCCAACAAACTCCTGGACTTCATGACGATTTTCTTGGTGAGTTCCAATGAGCTTCTTTGGTAAGCTCCTGGACTTCTTGATCAATTTCGACAAAACTTTCGATGAACATCCGAACTTCCGATGAACTCTCGAACTCTCAACAAAATCTCATTCTTGACTCTAGGACTTCATTTCGCTTTATACCTTGATCGCTATCATAATTAATCCTACACACTTAAAACCTACTTCAATCTAGACAATTATTACAAAGCTTGAATCAAATGTTGTCCGGCATATCATTGGTTCATCGATGCTTCAGCCGATTCTTCGGCATATCGTTCTCTCTTGCAGCCTATTGCCCAATCAACCAATTGACTTCTGCAACTCTGATTTCCTTGATGCAATTTTTATTCTTCTTGGCCCAATGCCCGAACCCATGGTCTAAAGGCTTCTACTGATACGTCAATCGATCCTTGGGCACAACATCCAATCTTTTAATATGTTTCACTCTGGCCCAACATGATCCTTCCTACTTTAATTGTCTCTCCCTGATCGAAGCTTCTTGCATCACTTAAAATGTAAATCAGATAAACACTATTAATTGGTTTCATCATCAAAATCTAAGACTTAACAATCTTCCCCTTTTTGATGATAAGAACCAATTGATGACGGAGTTAACCTTAACCCTATCAATATGCCATATTGATAGAATCTTGAATTCAAGTCAAAGCAATCATGATTCACATCATATGCAATACATCATATATATCATCATAATAAAATCAAGAGTATTATATTCATCATATGCATGATCATTAGTATAAGTATCATCATGGTATCAAAATATCAAATTATATTACATCCTACCATGCATGATTCAACTCATCATCACATCTTCTCCCCCTTTGTCATCAATAAAAAAGAAAAGTACATCTAGTAAGTTTTTGAGATATAATTTCAAATCATTGCATTTATCATCATGCAAGCTAGCAAGTTTTTTTGCAAAATCTTTACACCTATTGATATATGCAAGATAGCATGTTTTTGCATCCACTTAAAACATGCAAGCTTGCATTTTTACGTTTCTAGCAATTCTTTCTCAATGCAATTTACAAGCTATCAAATTTAGCAAGTGTTACATCATATTAGAACATACAAGCTAGCAAATTTATATCATTTTAGAGTATGCAAGCTAGTAAATTTTACACATATGAAAGTTAGCAAAATTTTTGCATCTTTTGAGATGAGCAAGCTAGCAAGTTTTTGCTTCTTTTGCAATGTATAAGTTTTCAAATTTTGCATCTTGAGCTAGCAATTTTTCTCCCCCTTTGTCATTATCAAAAAGAAGGGAAAAATATTACAGTAGTGCAATTCATTTCCCTTTACTTCAATCTTTAAATCATGAGGATAAATAACAAAGATGAAGAATCAAGTCATGAATGTCAAAAGACCATATAACATTTTTGATAATTTTTTTTTTTGTAAATAGAAAGCATGATAGGAAAAAATCTTGATTTTAAAAAGTTATAATTCTAAGAATTCATATGAAAAATCTGGATTCATTTGACAAAAAGATTATCGATTCATGCATTTGAATAAATATTTTTAAACCAACATCACTTCAACTCATCATGCATAATTTCAAAATGTAAAATCATCAAATATGATACAATCATTTATTTTCAAAACATTCATCATTATTTTCAACTCATTCAATTTGCGAAATCAACAAAGTCTCTTTCAAGATATTCAAAATGAAATGAAGAGATTTATCAATCTTTTGAGATGCTAGTTATTTCCTTTCTCCCCTTTGTCATTGTAAATAAGAAGGAAGAAGTGGGGAACAATACATAACAAAACTCAAGTCATAAATTATCAAGATATCAAGTAGCATATCATGGTTTATTAGAATAAGTCTCCTTTTTAGTGAATAGCAAAAAGAATCGTAGGAGAATAAGATCTTAATTCATACATATAAAATCTTCAATCATTAAAATCATTTTCATAGTCCAAGAGATTCATACAAATATATTCATCGATCTCTTTTTGAAAACTCAATAAGATAGGGATTGAGAAGTTTTCAAGAAAAATGTATTTCCTTTTTATTTCATACAAGCATGCAATAGTCATTTATGTCAAATCAAAACATGCATCATGTTTAAAACTGAAAAAGGAACTTTCATTATAACAAAGATCGATACGCCATAAATTACCAGAATCATTATACATAATTTCAAAATGTAAACTCATTAAGTATGATCATTATGCATCATTACTTTTGAGTATGATACCAAAATATGGTTTCAAAGTTTCAAGGTATAATATTCATAATTTCAAACTATAAACTCATTAAGCATGATATCAAATCTTTTAACATTTTCATTAAAACATCAAGCATGGTTTCATTGAACATAAGACATCTTCAATCAAAATCAAAAAGCAATACAGAAATCAACATGATTACACATTATTGCTTCTTAAAAACATACATAAGATTAATTTTATTAGGTGTACAAGCATTAGATTTACATCTAACATTTTATTATATTTTTATAAAATATGCAATTATCATTATCATTTTCAAAATTATTGGCATGATCCCAATTTTTTTATTTTTTATTTATTAATAATTTACATATAATTTTTTTAAACTAATTTAAAAACAACTCATGAAAAGCATCAAGTAATTTCAAAGTAAACTAAAGGGATTTTGATTACCTTGTCATCGAAAGCCGTTAAGGCGTAGTTTGCCACCTTGCCTTCGTTGGTTCTTTTTTCATCTTCGGATGAACTCGATTCGTCCCAAACCACCTTTAGTATTTTCTTGTTCTTTGGCAACTTTTTCTTTTTAAGTTCATTTTTATTCTTAAATTGTTGATTCATGAACTTTTTAAATTTTATAGTGAGAAGTTCAAAGTTATCATCATCATCACTTAAGTTATCACTCAAATGGTATTCTATTATTCGAAGTGTCAAATCCTTCCTGTTCTTTGTAAAGTTGTTCTCAAGTTCATCATGTTCAATATGTGCTATATAACTCATTTCATAGGTCATTAAAGACCCAACAAGTTCTTTGAGAGGGAAATTATTTAAGTCCTTGGCTTCTTAAATGGTCGTTACTTTAGGGTCCCAACTCTTTTGAAGAAATCTTAATATTTTATTAATAAGTTCGAAATTAAAAAAATTTTACCAAGTCCTTTTAGACCATTGACAACATCTGTAAACTAAGTGTACATATCTTCAATGGTCTCACTTGCTTCCATCTGAAACAATTCAAAATCATGCATCAAAAAATTGATTTTCAAATCTTTAACTATACTAGTGCCTTCGTATGTGATTTCAAGTATATGCCAAATGTCAAAAAATGTTTTGTAAATAAATACTAGATTGAATTCAGTTTTATCTAAAGTGCAAAACAAGATATTTATAGCCTTGGCATTTAAAGAGAAAGTCTTCTTTTCCAACTCATTCCACTTATTCATTGAAAGCGAAGACCTTTCAAATTCATTTTCAACAATATTCCATAAATCAAGGTTCAAGAAAAATAAGAAAACTCTCATTTAAGTTTTCCAATAAGTGTAGTCTGTCCCATTGAACATAGGAGGACGAACGATAGAAAAGTTATCTTGAAAGCCGAAAAGAGTCATTTCTCTTAGGTGTTAAACTAAACGAGAAATAACGTGGCTCTTATATCAACTGTTAGGATTAAGTTGGCACTAAGAAGGGGGGTGAATTAGTGCAGCGGATAAAAATCACGTCGGTTCAAAATTTCATTTCGATTAAACCCGTTTCGGAAAGATATTAACTTAAAAGCATACAAGAGTATGGTGAAAGTAATAAGAAGATAAAGCAGTTTGCAGTAAAGGCAAATTATTCAAAAAGAAAGGCAAACCGATTTATAGTGGTTCGGTCGCTATGACCTACATCCACTTCCAATTCCTCTTCCATTGAGGCCATCAACTTCCACTATTGATCTTCCTTCAATGTGTAAAGATCAACTACCCTTACAACTTGATTCTCCTTTTGACAGGTTCAAGAGAGAACCTTTACAACCTCACTTACTCATCTCTTAAACTACACTAACACTTAAAGCTTTTAGAGGAGTTTTCACAAGATTACAATAGCGTTTTTCTTTTTTTTTGCTTCAATTCTTGTGTTTGTTAACCAGAGATGAGATGGGTATTTATAGGCCTCAAGTGGATTCAAACTTGGAGCCTAGAAATGTCTCATCCCCAATTTTCGGGGTACTGGCAGTACCAACGCCTGTGCTGGGCGGTACCAACGCCTAGAAGACTGTGTCTAGGCGATACCACCACCTGATAGTCTCATAGACTGATTTTGGGTGGTACCATTGCCCAGACTAGCGGTACCACCACCTGACATAGTCTGAGAGACTGTTCCACGACGGTTCCATTTGTTGGGTCATTGGTTGAACCTTTCACTTGGCCTAACACAGCGCAAACTTGGGCCCAATTGACCCCTAATTGAGTTGGCCCAATTCTAACCCAATTATGTGCTAACTACGAATTTTAAGGAATATATTGAGCTAAATAAGTCTGTAAGTCTAGGTTTCTTCCGGCGAGCTTCCAACGATTTTCTAGCGAACTTCCGACGATCTCTTAGTAATATTTCTGCGGACTCCTAGCAAGCTACTAGACTTCACGATGATCTTCTTAGTGAGTTCCAATGAGCTTCTTTGGCAAGCTCTTGGACTTCTTGGTCAATTCTGACAGAATTTTCGACGAACGTCCGGACTTCTAACGAACTCTTGAACTCCTAACGAAATCTCGTTCTTAACTCCGAGACTTCATTTTACTTTATGCCTTGATCACTATCATAGTTAATCCTGCACACTTAAAACCTACTTTGATCTAGATAATTATTACAAAGCTTGAATCAAATGTTGTCCATCATGTCATTGGTTCATCGATACTTCATCCGATTCTTCAATGCATCGTCCTCTCTTGCGGCCTATTGCCTAATTGGCCAGTTGACCTTTGCAACTCTAATTTTCTTAGCACAATTTTCGCTCTTCTTAGCCCAATACTTGAACCCATGACCTGAAGTCTTCTATCGATATGTCGATCGATCCTTCGGCGTGACGTCCAATCTTCTAACATGTTCCATTCCGGCTCAATATGATTCTTCTTGCTTTAATTGTCTCTCCCTAATTTAGGCTTCCTGCATTACTTAAAACATAGATCAAATAAATACTATCAATTTGTTTCATCATCAAAATCTAAGATTTAATATGATATAGTTGAGCGAGGTTAGAGAACTTAGCTCAGGCACCATTCTGGAGATCGAATCTATTCAGGCACTTGACACATAAGTTCCAACTTTATGTAGGTTTGGTAGAGTGTCACACCCTCTAAGAGATATGTTGGACATATCAGTAGAGAGGATACTCAGGATGTTGATTCTCATACATATGAGGAAGCTATTATGAATATACTTTGGAAAGTAGCAAGAAGTCATGAATTCTGAGATAAAATCTATGTACTCCAACAAGGTTTAGAACCTTGTTAATGCACCTAAGAGTATCATACCAATCGGCTGCAAATGGATCTTCAAAAAGAAGATTGGAGTAGATGGAAAGGTGGAGACTTATAAGATAAGGCTAATGGCTAAGGGGTATCGTCAAAGGCAAGGTGTTGACTATAACAAAACCTTCACACCCGTAGCTATACTAAAATTTACATAAATTCTATTAGCTATTGTAGCACATTATAACTATAAGATCTGAGAAATTGATGTGAAAACTACATTTCTTAATGGCAACCTTAAGGAGGAGGTGTAAATGATACAACCTGAGGGATTTAAGAGGATGCTTAGCTTGTCTCAACCCAAGTACATAGACACTATTATCGAAAGGTTTGACATAGAAAATTCCAATAGAAGTCTTATACCAATGAGACATGAAATTTTACTTTCTTAAAGTATGTCTCTAAAAACTCCTAAGGAAAGAGCAAACATAGATGGGATACATTATGCCTCTACAATAGGATCTATTATATATGCTACGCTATATACCAGGTCTAATATAGCATATGTTGTGAGTGTCACGAGCAGGTATCAGGTAGATCAAAACTTGGAGCATTGGAAAGCAGTAAAGTGTATCCTTAAGTACTTAAGAAGGACTAAGGATCTTTTATTAGTATACGGAGGAGGTAGTCTCCAGGTTGAGAGTTACATAGACTTGAGTTTCTAATTCAATGTCAATAATTACAAGTCAAATTCAAGGTATGTATTCACCCTGAATGGGGTAGTAGTGAGCTAGAAGAGTTCCAAGTAAGATATTATTACTGACTTGACCACATAGGCAGAATACATTCCTATGGTAGAAGTAGCAAAAGAGGGGGTTTGGATAAAATAGTTCGTCATGAATTTAGGAGTCGTATCGAGCAGCGTGAAATCGATTCCCATATATTACGACAATAATGGGGTGATCCCTTAAGCAAAGGAACCTAAGTCTCATCAGAAGTGTTTTGAGGATGTTTCAGCTTATTAGAGAGATCGTTACCCATGGAGATATAATAGTGGAAAGAGTTCTATCCAAAGATAACATTATTGATCCATTGACGAAGTCGTTGACTCAAATTATATTTGAGCATCATAGAGGTTTGATGGAGATCAAACATGTAGGTGATTGACTTTAGGCCAAGTAAATGTCCTTGACATTTCTACATATTTATAAGAATTCAGGGATATACGATCTCCTTAGGTAATACAACTATCTCATACGTGATTTTTAGTTTTGTAGGTCTTTGTGCACCAATCTTCGCACGATGATAAACACCTTTTGAGAAATTTATGATTTTTATTTTATGTTCTTCCGTTGTGTATGTGATGTCACCCCTAGATTTTCCTACACTCTGTCATATAGATGGGTATATAATACACTAGTCTGTTTAGTTGTCTTGATGTCTCTCTTGAGTAACCTATGACCGAGATTATTTAGGGTATGTGCTTAAACGTGAATTAGTCTCATTATCGTAATCTCATTGCGATCCGATTCCTATTGCATAGATTCATAGACATTACAATATATATATATGTAATAAGTAATATAAAGTGAAAAAATATTATAATAATAATAAATAAAAAGAATATATATCGTGTCATATGTGTCATCCATCACGTGATTGGTTTGTAGGACACATGTGAGTAGTAATCACAATATACATCCAAATAATATACGATAAAATACCAGTAATAATAAGTAAAGAGATCATCGCAGCATGTCACAAGTACAATCACTCATGTGATTGACTTATAGGATACCTATAACTAACAATCTCCCACTTGGCCTAAAGTCAATCATCTACATGTCTGATCCCCATCATACCTTTATGACGCTCAAATATAATTTGAGTCAATGGACAAGCTAAGCATCATCTTGAATCTATCTCTATAGACCAAAATCCCTAAAATATAGGATGCTTCTCCTAAGTCCTTCATGGAGAAGTATCTAGATAGCCAAGTCTTTACTATGGAGAGCATTCCTACATCACTTTCAATGATTAGGATGTCATCCATATATAACACAAAGAAGATGATAGCGCTCCTACTTACCTTCTTATACACATAAGGCTCATCTTCATTATTAATGAAGTCATAAGATCTGATCGTCTTATCAAATCTTATGTTTCAACTTCGGGATGCTTACTTTAGACTATAAATGGACTTAAGCAACCTGTATACTTTGTCTAGACTTTACTTGGACACGAATTCCTCAAGTTGTATAATATATATCTCCTCCTCGAAGTTGCCATTAAGGAATATAGTTTTCACATCCATTTGTCAGATTTCATAGTCATAATGTGCTACAATAGTTAATAAAATTTAGGTAGATTTCAATATAGCTACGGGTGTGAATGTTTTGTCATAGTTAACTCCTTGCCTTTGACGATACCCCTTAGTCATTAGTCTTATCTTATAAGTCTTCACCTTTTTATCTACTCCGATCTTCTTTTTAAACATCCATTTGTAGTCGATTGGTATGATACTCTTAGGTGCATCAACAAGGTTCTAAACCTTGTTGGAGTACATAGATTTTATCTCAGAATTCATGGCTTCTTGCTATTTCCCAAAGTCTATGCTCATAATAGCTTCCTCATATGTATAAGAATCAACATCCTGAGTGTCCTCTCTACTGATATGTCCAACATATCTCTTAGGGGGTGTGACACTCTACCAAACCTACACAAAGTTGGAACTTATGTGTCAAGTGCCTGAATAGACTCAATCTCCAGAATGGTGCTTGAGCTAAGTTCTCTAACCTCACTCAACTATATCATGTTAAATCTCAGATTTTGACGATGAAACCAATTGATAATGTTTATCTGATCTATGTTTTAAGTAACACAGGAAGCTTTGATTAGGGAGAGATAATTAAAGCAAGAAGAATCATGTTGGGCCGGAATGGAATATATTAGAACATTGGACGTCATGCCGAAGGATTGATCGATGTATTGACAGAAGGCTTTAAGCCATAGGTTCAGGCATTAGGTTAAGAAGAGCAGAAATTATGCTAAGGAAATCAGAGTTATGGAGGTTAACTAGTCGATTGGTTAATAGGTCGCAAGAGAGGATGATGCGCCGAAGAATCAAACGAAGTGTCGATGAACTAATGACATGCCGGACAATATTTGATTCAAGCTTTGTAATAATTATCTAGATCGAAGTAGGTTTTAAGTGTGTAGGATTAACTATGATAGTGATCAAGGCATAAAGTAAAATGAAATCTCGGAGTTAAGAACGAGATTTCGTTGGGAGTTTGAAAGTTCATCGGATGTTCGTTGGAAGTTCTATCAGAATTGACCGAGAAGCCCAAGAGCTTGCCAAAAAAGCTCATTGGAACTCACTAAGAAGATCGTCGTAAAGTCCAGTAGCTTGCTAGGAGTCCGCTGGAACACTGCTTAGAGATCGTCGAAAGTTCACTGGAAGATCGCTGGAAGCTTGCCGAAAAAAACTAGACATACCGAATTTATTTAGCTTAGTGTATACCTTAAAATTCGTAGTTAGCACATAATTGGGTTGGAATTGAGCCAACTCAATTATGGGCAAATTGGGCCCAAGTTTGGGCTATGTTAGGCTAAGTGAAAGGTCCAACCAATGACCCAATAGGTGGAACCGTCATGGCACGATCTCTCAGACTGTGTCAGCCAAGACACAGTCTTCTTGGCGATGGTACCACCCAGACATAGTCTTTTAAGCAGTGGTATCGCCTAGTGTCAGTGTTGTAGGTAATGGTACCGTCCAACACAGGCGGTGGTACTGCCAATACCCTGAAAATCGAGGATGAGATACTTTTAGGCTTCAAGTTTAAATCCACTTGAGGCCTATAAATATCCCTCTCATCCCCGGTTAACAAACACAAGAATTGAGAGCAAAAAAGATTCCCATCATACTTTGACATTCCTTCATAACTCTTTTGGCCCAGTAAATTATTATTTTCATAATTCACTTGACTCATCAATGATTATAGACGTACTAGGCCCAATAAATTATTATCGCTATAATCTTTATCTAAGATGATAAAAGATTTATAATTTCTCAACATATAACTTAACGTCACATTGCATCATGTATTAAGTCCCTAGGAGAATTTATCTATTTATAATTGAGAGCATAGAATCTAAAATAAATAATTAAGAGAGTCCTTCTTATCAAAATCATCCTCTAAACAATTCTATCATAATAAAAAAAAAACTGTATCCAATTAGCTGCATAAGACATCTCAAGATAGAGAGTTGAGGTGCTGTTATATCTTTCACTACCATAACGACTTGGAAGTTTGATTGGTTCAAGCACCAGCCAAGATGGATACAGTGAGTTGGAAGAAGAAAAACTTACGGTAGGGAGTGTAACATAAAATTGAGCTATAAGAGGGGTTTTCTCATCGTTCTAATAGAGGAGATAATTGAATTCATTATCAATTGTTAGTTGGTAGTGTTCAAATGTTTCTATTCAATGTCCATGATTTCAAGTCGCAACCATATGATGTCAAAGTTTGTGACATGCAAAGTAGACACACACAAATAATTTGGTCGACTATCAAATTCGTTATATACTCTGTTTGGATAAACTTTTGATGTCTATTCTCATCAGTATACTTCAACAATTATTGAGTTTTGTTGAAACAACTCTCCGGCAAATGCTGTTATGAGACAGAATGGAGTTCCTCTGTGTTGTCGCCTTCAGCGTCCTCTGGATCTAGTTTTCTTCTCCTTTTATTACATAGCCCCATATCTGGAGAATAGTTGGCCTTCCCTTACCACCATAATACCATGAACCAAAGTGCACTTTAGGCAAAGCTGCAGAAGATCCAACTGAGTTCCCTCCTTTTACTTAAACTATACCCTGCATAAGTCATAATATCTTATTATTGGGATTAGAGATGTAATTTCTGGGATAAGAGTTTAGGTCAAACTTTACTTTTTGACCTACTAATATCTTTTTCATCAAAACAACTGGTAGATTGAGGACCTTAGTTCATGAAGATTATTATTGACAGTCTTCATTTATTATTTATATTTATATTTTAATAATTTTTAATACATCAAACTATTCCTTTCTAAATATTCTTCTCTTTCTTTTCTTTTTTCTTTCTCTTCCTATTCTTTGGACTCCTTTTTTTTTACTCTTCTTTCTCGTTCACCAGTAATACAAAGACTATGTTGTCAAAAGATTAATAACAGATAAACAAGCTAAAGTTGGCAATCAGCGATAATGGCTTCCTCTTCTTCCGGAACTAGTAGAGTTGGCGACGATGACGTCAACAAAAGATCGATGGCAAACAGGTAAACTAGAGTCGATGATCAACAATAGTGACTTCCTCCTTATTCGAGCAAAAGAGCCAGTGATAATATTAATGAAAGATCGATGGCAAGCGGGTAAATTGGTGTTGAACGATCGATAATAGAAGCTTCTTCTTCTTTTGTAGTCAGCATAGCCAACAATAATGATATTAGTAGATGATTGATGATAGATGGGCAAGCTAGGCCTACAGTCAATGATAACAAGCTATAATAAGGTCAAGACCATAAGCGGTGATCGACATTAATTGGTGATGAAAAGAGTTGACAATAATAAGAGTGGTGGGTAGTAGACTATGCTGGCAATAGAGAGAGTCCATGTTAGTAGAGTGCACAGGCAAAAGCCATAGGGGAAAAAAAAAAAAGTAGATGAGGGTCAAAATAGAATTAGAGGGGTTATGAATAGTTAATTATTATTTTTATTAATTTTTAAAAATTATTAAAAATAGTATATTGTCAGAATATGTTCGACCCATCTTTTCAACATAGGATTGTTTCTATCCATAGAATTTCTTCATCCAGAATCCTATTCCAAACACGATCATAATTAGATAACTTCACCCTATCTGGTACTCATAATTAAAAAAAAAACTCATCCGTCCTTGTAAAAAGTATTAAGAAACTAAAAAAAAATTATTAGCAATGGTTTATTTACAAACAAGTGGTACCAACCATGGATAGAGAATGTCTTTCAGTATAATGATCAATCTTTAGTCAACATGAATGAAAGAAATGGTGATCTTCTGTTATGATGGATAATATTAGTAGTAGATATATTATTTGTGGCTATGATAATTGGATTTGAGATTCCCATTCAGAGTAGAGATACTCTACTTTCAATTTGATACGTCTTAAATATATCATTTAAGGTAGGTTATATAATTTAAAATTTATGAACAAAATGTTCTATTCGTTGGCTTTGACAATTATTTTAGAATTCCTAGAGCCTTACTTTGAAGGAATGTCAAGTAAAAGAAAAAAAAAACTTCTTTAGGGAGGGAAAAAGATCATAAAATTAGGTTTGATTATCTTATCTATAGGTGTGAAGGGAGGACATGAGAGCAGTATGGGTGGTGAGTTTCTTCTTAATTGATTGTGGGTAATTTTTCCAGAAAAAAATTATTCAATTTTTGAAAAGATGAATTATTTTGGTTTTTTACAAATGATATCTTCTAATTCAAATGATATTTAAATTATCCTTCAAAAAATTGATTGTATTATTTTGCCTATGTTCCAGGCATCCTACGGACTGGTATGGGTACCCGATCCAAGTGGACTGAAAAACACTATAAATTAAGTTGTTTATATACAGAAAATATTATAAGTTGAATAAAAAATATTGTAAAAAGAGTTTTTTTTTTTTATATTCTTATCATTCATTTTACTTTATATCATGTAAACAAATACAATATGATGCAATTTGCATTAATACATTTCATACAAGTCTTTAAAAGTCACTTGGTGTGGTTTTGAACATCATCACAATATTTTCTCTCATATAAAACACTGTAGAACTGAATTTCCCCCCTAAAAAAAAAAAAAAAACTCTAAAGGTATCAGTTCCCACATCCTTATCATTTGCTTCACTTTATACTATATCAATAAATGCAATATGACATCGTTCGCACTTATGTATTTCATATAAATCATAAAAATCATTTAGGGTGTTTTGGAACATCATTACAATATTTTCGTTTAGAAAAACTATAAAATGAATAGAAAAACACTACATATGCGTCATTTCTCAAATTCTTGTCATTCTGTGTCAACAAATGCAAAAGGATATAATTTATACTTATGTATTTAATATATGTCATAAAAAGTCACTTATGGTGATTTGGAACGTTGAAAACATATAGCTATCTTCCAAAACACCCTAAATGAATTTTTATGACTTGTATGAAATATATTAATACAAATTATGTCTTATTGCATTTATTGACATAGTATAAAATGAAATGAATGATAAATATTTGGAAAATATTCTTTCGATAGTGTGTTTTTTGTTTGCTTTACATTGTTTTTAATATATGAATGAAAATATTATAATGTTCAAAAACATCCTAAATGACTTTGCCTGATTTGTATGAAATACATTAGTACAAATTATGTCAGATTATATTTATAGACATAATATGAAGTGGAATGAATGACAAGAATGTAAAAAATAGTGTTTTTATAATGTTTTTCTATTCACTTTACAATGTTTTTCTATATATAAACAATCCCTTTATAGTATTTTTTTTAATCCATTTATATCGGTGGATCCTATGGACCGATTGGTTGAAAGTCGGACTGTGCTCGATGGCCATCGTATTCTAAGTTTGATTTAGGTTCAAAGTCGAGCCCCATCCGCCAACTAATATACGATCATTTCCCTCTTTTAACTAGATTACAAATAAATAGTGCCTCAATACTCTTTCTCAACACTTGGTTCCATCTCCTAATATAATCTTTAGTCTTCATCCTACCCACCCATCCAGACCCTTATCTAATTTGAACCGAAACCTAACCCATCAGAAACCTCAATATTCATAACTTATGGTTTATCCGGCCAATTAAGACCGGCTATCTAACTACCACCCTGTCCACCCGCCACGTAAATTTAGCATCCCCAGTTGGTGCCACGTGTACGATATACCAATTTCTCGATGCTTACCGCGTAACCTGTCACGTTCCCGCTTCATTCCACGTGGATCCTACACCACCGCATCGCTATGCTCTAACTCACCAATCGCCCATCAACACAGCCCAACTATCTTATCCTTGTTAAGGCGTATGACCTGAACCAGGATAATAGGAAAACCATACAATAATTTCATCCGAGTTGGAATTTGGGTTTTGCGAGACGGGATTTAAATCTAGAATCTATTATCTGAATTTGGGCCGAATTATAAGCAGACTGGGATTTAAATCAATTCGAAAACTGACTCAAATTTGGGTTTGTTAAAGTGTTTGACCCGAACGACGATAACAAGAAAACCACACGGTAATTTCATCCGGAGTCGGAGTTTGGGTTTGCAGAGGAGATTTAAATCTCAAATCTGGTGTCTGAATTTGGGCAGAATTACAAGATTTAAATCAATTCGAAAACTGACTCAAATTTGGATTTGCGTGACATGTTTTTCTCTATTAATTTTGGGTTGTTAAGACGTCTGACCCGAACCTGAATGATAGGAAAACCATACGATAATTTCATCCGAGTCGAAATTTAAATCTCAAATCTGCTGTCCGGATTTAAATTAATTCGAAAACCGACTCGTTTGCGTGACGTGTTTTTCTCTATTAATTTTGGTTTTGATATTTGGGTGTTAACCGTACAAACGTGTTGCGCCCCAAAGATCGACACCCTATGGCGCCACATTGATATTTTCCCAGCCGACCACCGCTTCCATTCTCCTCCCGTCTCCACCTCTCCATCGACACAATCCAGATGGCAGGCTATCCTCCGTGCTCCGGTTACCCACCCTACGGCGCACCACCGGGGAACCCCTATGGCGCTCACCCATCTTACGGCGTTGCGCAGCCACCCTACGCCTCCACCCTGCCCTACGGTGCTCCCGCTCCCACGCCGTCGGCACCGCCGGCCGAAGAGAAGCCCCCGAAGGAAGGTAAGGCACATGGTTACGGGGGCTACGGGCAGCCTGCTGGGTACTATGGCCATCCTCCTCCGGCCGCGTCAGCACCGCCTCCTCCTTTGGGGTCGTACGGCGCCGGCCCGTTCGCGGCTCTGCTGCCATCGGTGTTTCCTCCGGGGACGGACCCGAACGTGGTGGCGTGCTTCCAGGCTGCGGATCGGGACGGCAGCGGGTTCATCGATGACAAGGAGCTGCAGCAGGCGCTGTCGTCCTACAACCAGAGCTTCAGCTTGAGGACCGTCCATCTCCTCATGTACCTCTTCACCTCCTCCAATGTGCGCAAGATTGGTAAGCTTTTAGTCTCTCGTTTCCCATCCTTTGCAAACCACCTTTTCTTTTTCTTGTCAATGTTACCCTCTTCAAAATCGTCCTCCAGTTCTATAGTCGAAATTATTCCATTTTGTTCCTCCGCAAATCGACATGATCTAGACCCTATAGGTGGTGCACGGTAGTATGGGTAGCCGGTTGAGTGCTAACGTATGCAAGCGTTAAATCTATTAATATCATTCTGTTTTTAAAATATTAGTGGCAAACATCACAGGTGAGACAGAGGGACTCTAGAAGTACTTTGTATGCATGTGCCAAAGGGACAGATATGTAGACATCATTGAACTTGATTGGGGTTGCATACTCTTGATTTGTCTCTTGGTTTTTGTGAGGATGTCGGTTATTATTATTTGTGGACTTATCAGTGGGAAACAATTACAAACAACATTCCTATCCATGATGGTCTTGATTCCAGAAGATCAAATCATGTTGGATTCTTCTAACACCTTTAATGAATTGTATAATGTTGCCATTATTTTAGCGTGTACCTCACTTAAGAAATTTATGGGGACTCTTTATCTTTTTCTTGATATCCTCTGATTCTGCAAAATCATTGTGACTCGTTTTCAGATACAAATTAGATATTTTGCAGAAGTATCCTTTCATATGCCTATTTCCAGAATTAATTCTCTTCCATTCTTTATCTTCCAAGTTTTAGTTGTCTCTAAGTTCATCCAATTTCTTCATGTCTAATATCTACTGAGTTTGTAGAACATCCACCGTCATGACTTACAGCATAGAGAAATGTAGAAGATGATTGAAGCTTAAGTGATCAGTTCACTCAGTAGTGAATTATACCTACCAAAGATCAATGACAGTTGATAACTTAATGTCTTAGATCTTCTAAGCAACTTTTACTTGATTTATTGACAGTGATTTTCTATTTTCTTGACTTTGAGAACACGTCTCATGTGATAAAGAAGGTTGGTGTATCCATAGGTTTTAGCTAATCTCAAAAACTCAATGTTAGGCAGATCAGTCAGATCAAATCAGCAGGAGCAGAATCGGCTAAAAATAATCTGAATTTAAAAATAATGTATGAAAATTAAAGAAAATTATCTATTAGTGAGGGCATACTTCTGATCAAGAGGTTGGAACCATTTTATGATTAGACAATTTCACAAAAACACCTATTTGAAAATGCTAACAGATTTTTTAAATCTTAGTATCCTTAACATAGAATTACTTGGCATTAAAACGATTGAAAATAAGACGATGAGAACGATAAAGTGCCAACAAAAAATGATGAAACATACATTTGAAATTCCATGAAAAAAGAAAAAGTGTGACCTAAATTCAATGGGACTTAAAATTAGACTAAGATCTTACCTAACTACTAATTTTCTTTTGAAGGATTTTTATGGTGGAATAACCTAATCTTCTAAATTTTGACTTGGCTAGGACCTTTTATGCACACCAAAATCTGGTTGGACCAGCACATGCCGATTGAAATTTACTAGTCCAACCTATTTGTGGTATGTGAATCAGACAATTTTGTCTGACCTGATCAGAAACAGATTTTTTATTTTATTTATTTTTTAAAAGTTGTATAGTTGAAAAAAAGTTGTCTTTTAGCTGTTGACAATGAATGTTGGCAGTCAATAAAAATTAAAAATAGAGGGAAAACAACAGTAACAGCTCTTTCTCTGTCCATTGCTCAGCTATCGATCAAAACCTTTGTCACCAATGCCTTGTATCCACCTTTTCCCACTTTGCCACTGTCATTTGCATTGCTGCCTTCTTCTATGGTACACAGCCATCTCCTCCTTCTCCACTTCTTCCTCTTTCTTATCTTCCTTTCCTATTCCTCCTCTCCTTCTCTTCCCTTCTCCTTCTCCTCTCTTCTCTTCATCTTTTCTCTTTGGTCCTTGTTGGCTGGTACGAGGGCACACCATGCGTCAACATGCTCCACGTATTAGGATTTGTATTGGTCTGACCAAGAACTAATATGAGACTCGGACCAGAATTTGAAACCTTACTTTGATGCATGACTCATTTTAGCTTTGTGGTATTATGTCATAATTATCTGATATGTTTTTATCTTTTTCTTGAGCACTAGATGGCAGATAATTATGGTCAATCCTCACATGATAAGGCTCATCTTTACGTTAAATTCACTGAGGTACTTCTTTCCATCAAATTGCTTAGAAATTGAAAGAATCTTGTGTAAAACTAGAAAAAAAGACAAATTTAGGTAGATGTTGAGACTTCCAACAACTTGTTGTTTGATGGAATGATCAAAACTTACAAACTTGGATTCAGATATGGAATTGTTATAAAACTAGTTCAGTTCAATCCAAACCCTGGATCAGAATCAACCGAAGCTAGTCAAGTCCTTTTAACGGCTGAGGGTTCATCTAATTATTTTTGCATTGCATATGTTAGCCAACCTAGCAATAGTTTGACTTGCCAAAATATGGGAGTCAAGTGGGCTTTTGGTGAGTCAAGATGTACTTGTGAAGGTTCAAACTATCTATAACAGTACCTACATTGATTTGAGAGGGTTAGGAGTTGGACTTTAGCTTGAACAAGAAACCATATGGATAAGATAGACAACTCTTATTGAGTGCATTCTTTCTTTGAGGGAAAAAGGTACCCTCTAAGAAGATTGGAGAGTGAGAAGGAAAGACTGTGAGGTGAATTACAGGAGAGAGGAGAAGAGAAGGGAGCGGAACTGTGAAGGGACTATTATTAGTTTAAGTATAAGGCATACGCTCAAGGTAGACTATTGGGATTTGGAATTCAATGAGGACATAGATTTTGCCTTGGTAATTCTATCCTCATGTCTTGGCTGACACACTAGGACTTAGAAGTTACCTTACTGGTCTATTCACATATCTTGGCTGATCCTTTTGTGATGATAAAGGGGTGGTTGGCCACATTTAGTGTTGGTTGGCCCCATTCAACGGTTGGTTGCCTCTGGCTTGGGTGACAAAGTTGTCACTCAGTGAGTTGTGAAAATGGATCTTAAGTCTTATATTCTTTCTTCAAGCATTTGTAATCTCACTTTTCAATTAATTAAAGGACTATTGGACTAAGTTTGAATGAAATTAATTAATCAAATGAGATAAGGTTAAGCTAGTTTGCATTTACTTACTCAAATCCTTATTCTACTAGGAGTAAAGTGTTTGAGCTCTTCTTCCTGGCTGCCAAAAGCCCATTGGTCATCCAAGGTCACTGTCTAGGTGGTACATATGTAAATTGTCACATTAGTTCATTTTTTCTTTATTCAAATTTCATATCCTTTAGCATGGTTATCCATTGGATATGTTTCTTCATTTGTATCCCTTCATCAATTCCTCAATGTTGCCTTTGAACCATCCCTGTGAGTGGTAGCTCCAATTTGTAAGTTGATGTTTCTATTCGATTAATTACCCTACAACAGCTACATGAGAAATCCTCTTAGTAGAATAGTTCCCTTTTATCAGACAAATTCTTCTATAGAGGAAAGGAGAGAGAGCTATATTATGTAAGAAAGGGAGGATAAGAGAGAAGAGAGAGGAACATAAAAACGACTACTCTTAATTCAAGTGTCAAGACATGTTTGAGGACTGCATCAACTTATATATTGAGATTTAAAATTAACTAGAATTAGAGGTTCCCTCACTCTTTCATTTCTCTCATCTTGGCTGACCCTTGTGATGATAAAGGGGTGTCAACCACAGTTGGGGGTGGGTAGCGCCATCAAATGACTGGCTACTCTCCTAGTTTGTTAACTGAGTTGTCACTCTACTGAAAGGGGACATCCACCCCAAGCATAGTGGTGGTTGGACTCTTTTTGTGGCCAACTTAGTCTCCTCTTAGGTTATGGTGCTGAGGGTTCTCAGACGTTGATGAAAACATGCCAGGCAAGGGTTATAGTGCTGAGTATCCTAAGATGTTGATGAAAGCATAATGCCTATGGATAGCTACCACATAATACCCATTGGATTCAGAAATAAAATCTAGAAATCCTACAAAACAATGGAAAGGAACGAGAATTAAAAGAGTCTTTAAGATTCAAGAGGATAGGTTGGAGATTAAGTTAGAAGATGAAAGAAAACTCATGCTAATTAGGAAAAGATTATATCTAATTTCTAAAACGATTCTAGCTTGACACTATAGATAACTTGTCCCATGATAAGGGTTGATAGCCTCATTAGTGTAGATTCTCCTATTTGGTGCTTAAGCTTGGGAGTTTAGGAACAAGAACAACAACAATCATAGTCAAGTTGGGGAGGGATTTCTTTGATATTTTTAGCATATTTCTCAATGTATTTTATGGATTAATGTTTTTACTTAGGTTTGGATTTATGTTATGTCATACAAATTGACATATTAGTAAACCCTTTAGCTCATTTTTGGAAATATGTACTTTTCTAATTCAATAAAAATAGTTTGTTTATCTAAGGTGTATAGTTGCTAGCTTAAGAGGGTGTTTTTGCTTCTCCATGGAGACAAAACACTTGAAGTGTCACTTCACATGAAAACATTTTAAAACCTTTACAATTGAGAAGTTAGTCTCAATGAACTCTTACTCTTTGGTATTTTAGGTTAAAACATATTGATCATGAAATTTTTTGTTGAATGATAAAGGATATGAACTCCGAGTTGAAGCTTCATACCTTTATATGTCTTTTATGTGGATGATGAAATTCATACCATTGGGAAAAGAAATGTAGCCTTACATCCATCGAACATTATGTGGAAAATAAGGTTTGAATATCGTACTGTACTGCCTGGTACGAGCGGCACATACCGGTCCGTTAGCTGATCGGCACGTGGACTGCATGCTTCCGGGCGGTATCAATTGGCGGACAGGTGGAGGAGCATGATGGTGAGGAATACGAGGCTGCAACGCCCATTGGACGAAGAAGGCATAATGGAGAATGGAGTTGGACATGGCGGGACATGAAAAAGCGCTCCGTCAGGTGGAACGTGGCAAGTGGTGGGTCCTCGCTCCATCATACGAAACGCGATAGGGGGCGAAGGGATCATGGCTGCTATGGTTAGGGAGGTCACAGTCGACGGTGAAGGAAGGGGTCCTGGCCTAGGTTAGAGTGTTGCTTCCCCTTCTCGCTCTCGTCGTCATCTTGGTCTTCTTCCTCACAGTTGCTGAGGGCGATAGTGGTGGGGGAGCGAGAGATGAGCTTGCCCTGAGCTGCATCCTCACCAGATTCGACTGTCGCTGGAGTATTGCGGAGTGCCTCGTGGGGGATGAGTTCGAGCTGGTGATGGAGGTGACCCGCCACATCCTCGCCCACTCTGCCATCACCCCCTTTTCACCTCTCGGAACCTTCTCGTATTCCCTTTCTATCGCTTGGTACATCGGTACGATATGAAATTAAAAACCTTGGTGGAAAGAAAAACTTCAACTCCTTCAATAATCTTGTGATCTACAATTATGATTTCTATCCCACTTTTTATATTAATCAAGTACAAGGAAACAAGTTACAAAAATAGGAAGAATAGACTAACATTTCATAAATAAAGGCATATTTATCATTTTATCAATATATTTTCATATTTGTTTTGACAAATAATCTTCCTTGATGAAATATTTGATTGATACGCTTCCTTTTTTATTAAGTCTTCATCTATCATGAATTCTTAAATCTTTAATCAACCCCAAGATATCAATTTCTTTTTTCTTTGAACCCTTCTGATGAAGTTTAAGATTAATCTCCTTTGATTTTCTTGTTTGGCTGTTTTTTTTCCTTTTGGATAATCTTAATAACTAGTATAGGATTATGGAAGCTGTTGTCAATTGACAACCTATGACATTTGCAAAATCTTTCTAAACTACTAATCCAAAATAAACTAGATAATTTTGCAGTTTCCACTACATATGAATTTGTTTCAAGTTTAATTGATTGAAATTTGGATCAGTTTTGATGATTTAATATATTGGCTTAAGTAGCAGATCTGATACCAAATCTGACGAAGGATAGGTGCTCTGATAACAAATCTAGGGTGGACAGATGCTCTGATATCATCATACCTGATAGACAAGAGCATGGCAAGCAGGGAGAGTGAACTTTTTATGGACTTGAGAAAGGCAAATAGAGAGGAACTTAAAGAAAATTACGGCAGATTATAATGTCGAAAGATAAGAGTGTATAATATAAAAAAAATTAATTATCAGTCTAGCTCAATGACTAGATTAAAGGGATGAAGATATTGTATCTCTATACATCTTACATGTGTGATGAAATCGGACCATAGAAAAAGTCAACCTTATGCCACTCACATATAATATGAGAATAAAAAGTTCATTCAATTTTCTATAATTTTCAACTACAATCTGTCCCTCCTTTTATAGACCTCAAGTACAAGAACAAAAGGGAAAAGTTACAAAACAAAGAAGGATTTGATAAGATTCTATTTGATCAAGGCATATCAAGCATTTCATCTTTTTCTTTAATGAAAAGTATAGTTCCATAATAATTTTTGACAATTTTTTCCATCTTTGTTAATTCTTCAATTATGACTAAAGTTTCTTATAGTGATGTTTTTGACAATTCTTTCCGTCTTTGTTAATTCTTCAATTATGACTAAAGTTTCTTATAGCAATGAAATCTTCAATGAACCCTTTAAGTCTTAATCAAACCTAGATCTATTAATTTTTTTCAAATCTCTAATGAAATATTAGATAATCTCCTTTTTGTTTTTTATTTGACTTCCTTTATTTTTCCATCTTTGGTACAATCATGGTCGGATATCAGTTGGTTCTGGTGTCCCATGTTTCGGTACATCGAGACATAGCTGTATTCCCAAAAAAGAACAAAAGATAGCTTAAATTTCAAGAAGAATTCTATTTTAGAATTAATTTCATAATTTCTTGGTATATAAAATTATATTTTGATAAGAATAAAGTGTATCTAAGTCATAAATGAATAGAAATTCTAAGTTATAAGGATGAAAAATTGAACTTGTCTCTCTGGATCCATCGAGGAACAACTTTGTCGGGAGAATGGATCTAAACGTAATTAGCCCTAAATATCCCAGTTTGGGCCTAAACGTAATAGAAAGGATCTAATTGGGCCTAAACATAAGAGAATGGTCTTAATCATGCTTAATCTTCCTAAATATTCATTAATATGTTCCTAATTATATGAAATGATAAAACATAGGAGTAAAATACTTTTGATTGGAGAGAAATTTGATCAGATCCAATCCCTCTTTTATCCAAATCAAGAGGTTGATTCCCACTAATTGTCGATTAGGAAGATTAAACGAGTGTAAGAAAGAGTGAGAAAGAGAGTGAGAGTAAGTGAAGACAGGAGAGGGAGGAGGATTTAAAGGGTCAAAACAGGGTCCTACAGTCAATTTTATCTGATCATTGGAACCTGACGTGACCCGTACAAGACTGGTATAGTTGAAATGGTCTGACTGTTACCAACCTGTATCTATCGATAATGGTCGAGTTTCGGCTGTATCAACCAATACAAGAGGCATACCAACTCGTACACCCACCCCTAACCATGTACTACCCAAAATGAGCTGGTTAGCTGGCAGACCGATAGGTACTCTGTTTCATATTGGGCGGTATGTCAAACCATAATGGTAACTAATATAAGATTGTAAAAGATATTATGTGACAACTTGTTACATTTGTAAAATACCCTCTAAACTAATAAATTTTCTTCAAACCTGATATAAATTAAAATGATCTCACTGCCTGATCCCATTCTAGTGATAAGCTATTGAAAAAAAATCATTTTTCTTTATGGGATCTGGAATCAATTAATACCTTATTATGTCTTCTAAATCAATGGAGAAGAATCTTTTCTCCTTCTATGAAGTATGAACCATGTGGGATGTTGTCTTATGCTATACAAATGCCTTTGACCTTCGATATTTGGCACCTTTAGTGATCATAGAACAAATTAATCATTTCAATGAAATGATGGGTGGTGGTGGCATAAAGAGAAATGTGGAAGGCAGAAAGGGGTTTGAATTAGGACAAAATATACAACAACAACAAAGCCATAAGTCTCAATTATATGGGATCAACTGTATGGAACTTTTACCGCCATTCATATATGTAGAAAGCCATATGTTTTGTTAAGTTTAAAGTACTTAATTTCTTATTTATAGTTTGTATTAAGGTCTCTTTAAGTATTCCTCTATCTCTCCTTTTAACTTAAATCCTTAATTAGGACAAAACATGTTTAAAAAAATGAAAGAATGATAAAAAATGGCAACTGCCCTACAAAACAAATTTTCATTCATTGAATTTACATTTTAGTCAATCTTTTAACTAGACCCTCTAATAAGTAAAACATATGTTCTCCTTTTAATCTTTTAAGGAATTATCAAAAAAGGAAAACTTGAGGAAAAAGATCCTTTTTCATGAAAAATTCATCATCTCATACAATTCCATATAAAGAGGCTTGTAGACTGTTTCAAGATGCAAATTCTACTAAAAAGGACATGTTAGCATCAATGCCACTTAAAATAAGATTGAAAAAACAGAATACATGGAATAAGGAAAAGTAGAAAATCATAGTCTGAATTCAGTTGGAATTAACCTAGAGTAAGATTAAGCTAACCTACTAAATTTTAACTCAAGTAGAAGCTTAGATGCTCTAGAAGATGCATTTTCAATCGCCAAAATTAGGAAATTATAACTAGTTTTCTAGTTCTTAAGGCATCCTTTCTTTTTCATCTTTAGTGTCCAAAAATTAGCCTCAACAAATTCTGACGTCTCAGAATTTTCTAGATCTTTCTACAATTTGATCTAGATCTGCTTCTTCTAACAGATCTAGAACTCATAACAACACTGATTTGTCACCATTTCCTTTTGTCTAGTTTTGGGTGGGATTTTTATATTCTAATAAATTTATTGCAAATAGAAGACTTTATATGTCAGGAGGAGAGAGATTTAATGCTCATAGTAATGGGCTTCAATGCAAATTCTTGTTGTTAAATTGATATTATTGGATGTGAAAAATGGTTTATACAATAGTTGATCCCAATTTTGTGATGAGCTGTAGAGAAATTCTTTTTTCTTTGTGCAAATGGGATAGTATAGTATTTAATACTTTCTTCTGTCTTGTAGATCAGTGATTTAAAAAGTGTTAGGAGCCAAAAGGCGCTAAGGTCCAAAAATGCCCGAGGCGTTAGGCGCTCGCCCGAGCGAAGTGAGACGCTAAAATATAAAAATATAGAATATAATTAATAAATATAATTATTTAAAATTTTAAATAAAAATATGCTATTAAATTAAGAAAATTGAAGGTACAAAATCGTAATGTCACATTAACAAAAAGTCTCAAAATTCAAAACAATAGAATTTTACATCAAATTCATTCATCATAATCAATATTATCGTTATTTTCACACAAATCATCTTCATTGAATTTGTCCTCTTCCTCTTATCCTTCTTCTTCATTAAAATATGTTTCATTCTCTATGTCTTCAATAGTAGCACGAGCTTGCACTCATTTTTCTCTTTATCATCTGTCTTGTATATGTTTATAATTCTCCATCACTTGAAGCTCTTGTCATATTTCTCGATGTCAATCTATCATCTTCAAATACAAGCTCGTCTTCGGCATCTTGCAAGTTGGCATCCATTTCTCTCACTAATCACTCTTGCAATGAGATTGGATCAATTCTATTTTGCAAATCATGACGAGCCTTTAAAGCTTGATTATACTTTATGTAAACAAGATCGTATAATCGTTGGTGTTCCAATCGATTTCTTCTCTTTGAGTGAGTCTATCATGTCATATAATTTAAAAATATATTAATACATCTATCTAAATAAATTAATTAATTAAAACAAAAATATTTAGTGATCCTTACATGCTTAAAGATATTCCAGTTTCGCTTATAACTCGAAGCACTACATGTCAAACTAAGTATTTTGATAGCAAATTGCTATAAGTTCGGGGTGGAATTTCTAAATAGACTCCATCATTCAGCTGTAAAATTTATGTTATTATTAGCAATAACATAATAACATACTATAGATGAAATTAATTATATCAAATTATTAATACCTGGAGATGTAATTGTCTTGGATAGAACGACTATTGGAATTCCAAAAAGACCTTCAGCATTTTTATATAAAGATAATTCACGGATTATCTTATCTTGCACCTCAAGGCTTGGAACTAATCTTGCAACGCATTGATATAACCCATCCAAAACTTTTGCATCAAACCCGACAGATTTAATCTTATAAAAAAATTCAGGGTTCAAATAATATCCTACTGCATGTAAGGGACGATAAAGTTGACAATTCCATCTTTCGTCAATGATTGTAAAAATTTTCTTATATTTTTCTTCATTTTTATTAAAAGATTTTTTAATAGTCTTCTTTATTTTATCCATAGCTTTATAAATATATCCCATTGCTGGCTTATTTTCATTATCCATCAACCGAAGGACTCGAACAAGAGAGTCCATTACCTTTGATATATAAATTATATGATTCTAAAAGGATGACATTAAGATGATATCAGTAGCCCTCTTATCTTTTGCTTCTTTTGCCCATTTACTTATCACCTATTTCTCAGAGGTAAACATGTTTCCCAGATTATGTTTTTGACGATGTACGATCTGTAATGTCAAGAATGAAGTAGCAAATCGGGTAACACCATATCTCACTAATTCTTTGTTCCCTGTGAATTCTCTCATCATATTCAAAGCCCCAATATGATTATAAAGAAATCCAATAATAAAAATTATCCTTTCTAAGGTTTTCTTGATGTCTAAGATCTTTCCAATATCCTCCAACATTAAATCAATACAATGTGCCGTACATGGAGTCCAATATAAGTGTTGTCTTTTTGTTTCAAGCAATTTACTTGAGACAAAGGATAACAAAAATGATAAGATTTAGGAGATTAACACATTTAATTGAAGATAAAACAATTTAAAAATTCAAAAGATGAATATTATCAGCTAATACATAGTTGCTTTCATTGGCAGTTATGATTTGAATGACATTTTGTTCTCCAATTTCTTCCACGAACTTGTCAAGTAAATCATATATCTTGTCTCCAGATTTTATAAAAGATGAAGCATCTATTGACTTCACAAACATAGTCCCTTAAGAATAGTTAACCATAAAATTAATTATATTCCTGCACCTCCTATCAGTCTAAACATTTGACATAATAGAGCAATCATATGTTGCCCATGATTCTTTATGACCCTTTAGTAAGTCATTTGTATAATTCAACTCTTTTTGCAAAAATGGAACTCGCATCTCATAATAACTTGGACGTTTTAATCTCGCACCATATCTTCCAATAGCTTCAATTATTTCCTTAAAACTATCTAAACGAGTTGTACTAAGGGGAAAACCAGCCCAATAGAAGAAGCGAGCAATGTGCTGAATTGTTCTTCCTCTTATTTCTTTATCACAAGCATCACTTATATTTGTTTGTCTAAATTTTGAGCCTCTTGCTTGCCTTTCTTGCTTTTATAATCCTTGAAACATATATAGATCTATCGGTCCTTTTTTACCCTTCTTAGTATTCATAACTTCTTTTCCTTTTTTATTATATACTTTTTCCCACTTGGGTTAATATTCAGAATAATCTTCTTCTTTATCCCTAAGATGTTCAATATTGTCTTCTGGTAAATTCCCATAAGATTTATTCTTTTGCATCTCCTTTTCATTTATATAACTCAGCAACTCTTCTTTTACCTCAGGTGGACACTTTTTGCAAGTTGCTGCATTCTTGAAATTTCCTACTAGATATTGTTTTGCACGAAAAATACCACCTCTAGTAGTTTTATCGCAGAACATGCAAGTCACTGCATTAGGATCTTTCGGATCCTTTAGATAATTATACTTCGATGAAGGATTTTTTTTTTATGCCATTGGAGACTCTATTGAGTTGCTCTGTACACTTGATATTTATCTTGAAACCTAACAATAATTTCAAATAAATAAAAATTAATAATATTAAAATCAAAATAATATATTATTAATCTAATAAATACAAATACTGTTACTAGTATATAGTTAACAATATACTGTATACTGTTAACAGTATACCATCGAAAGAGAAGAGAAGAGTGTAAGGGAAGACTTGAGGGTGCTAACTGAGAAAAGCGGGAGCGGGAGCGGGAGCAGCGAGCGGCGATAGTGGCAGTGGCAGTAGTAGCGATAACAGCGGGAGCGGCAAGCGACGACAGTGGTAGCGGCAGCAGCGAGCAGCGGGAGCAGGAGCGATGAGCGGAGACAATGGCAATGGTAGCAGCGAGCAGCGATAGCGATAGTGGGAGCGGCCATAGTGGCAGCGGTAGCATGAATGGCGAGCAGGGTTAGGGTTGGGGAAGTCACGCTGATATCGATGCTTTAATTGGTTCGATTGAACCAACTAAAGCACCGGAGATCGAACTAGACCTAAAACGCTGGTTCGATCGCCTGGTTTAACCCAAGCGCTCGCCCAAAGCGCTCGACGTTTGGGCTCGGGTGCGCGCCCAGGCGACGCCTCTTTGAAGCACGTCGCCTGGAAATGAAGCGAGGTGCTCGGGCCTCGCCTCGCCTCGCTCGAGCGCCTATTGAAATCACTGTTGTACATACATAGAGAATACTCTTATTCCTTCTTTGAACCATGTGGGAAGATATCTCATGCCATGCTGAGTGCTTTTGCCTTTGATATTTGACACCTTTACTCATGATACAATAAGCTTACGGATTTTTTTTCTTTTAAGAAAATTTGTCATCCCTTACAATTTGATGTAAAGAGATTTGTAGAATACTTTAGATGCAAGTTCTAACATGTCAGATTCAACACCAATTAAAATAAGACATGCCTACAAAGACAAATATACAAGCAAAAAGGAAAAGCAGAAACCTGTGGTCTGAATTTAGTGGATTAACGTGGAATAAGATTTCTTCTAAAAAAATCTGGAATAAGATTGAAACTAACCTACTAAAGTTCAGTGATTTTAAAAGGCGCTTGGGCGCTCGCCTAGGCGCTCAGGCCTCGAGCGAGGCGAGGCGAGGCCTGAGCGCCTCGCTAATCTCCTAGGCGACGCGCTTCAAACAGGCGCCGCCTGGGCGCTCGCCCGAGCTCAGGCGCTGGGCGCTTCGGGCGAGCGCCTGGGTTAACCAAGGCGACCAAACCAGGATTTTAGGTCTGGTTCGGCGGGAGCAGGAGCGATGAGCGGAGACAATGGCAATGGTAGCAGCGAGCAGCGGGAGCAGGAGCGATGAGCGGAGACAATGGCAATGGTAGCAGCGAGCAGCGGGAGCAGGAGCGATGAGCGGAGACAATGGCAATGGTAGCAGCGAGCAGCGGGAGCAGGAGCGATGAGCGGAGACAATGGCAATGGTAGCAGCGAGCAGCGGGAGCAGGAGCGATGAGCGGAGACAATGGCAATGGTAGCAGCGAGCAGCGGGAGCAGGAGCGATGAGCGGAGACAATGGCAATGGTAGCAGCGAGCAGCGGGAGCAGGAGCGATGAGCGGAGACAATGGCAATGGTAGCAGCGAGCAGCGGGAGCAGGAGCGATGAGCGGAGACAATGGCAATGGTAGCAGCGAGCAGCGGGAGCAGGAGCGATGAGCGGAGACAATGGCAATGGTAGCAGCGAGCAGCGGGAGCAGGAGCGATGAGCGGAGACAATGGCAATGGTAGCAGCGAGCAGCGGGAGCAGGAGCGATGAGCGGAGACAATGGCAATGGTAGCAGCGAGCAGCGGGAGCAGGAGCGATGAGCGGAGACAATGGCAATGGTAGCAGCGAGCAGCGGGAGCAGGAGCGATGAGCGGAGACAATGGCAATGGTAGCAGCGAGCAGCGGGAGCAGGAGCGATGAGCGGAGACAATGGCAATGGTAGCAGCGAGCAGCGGGAGCAGGAGCGATGAGCGGAGACAATGGCAATGGTAGCAGCGAGCAGCGGGAGCAGGAGCGATGAGCGGAGACAATGGCAATGGTAGCAGCGAGCAGCGGGAGCAGGAGCGATGAGCGGAGACAATGGCAATGGTAGCAGCGAGCAGCGGGAGCAGGAGCGATGAGCGGAGACAATGGCAATGGTAGCAGCGAGCAGCGGGAGCAGGAGCGATGAGCGGAGACAATGGCAATGGTAGCAGCGAGCAGCGGGAGCAGGAGCGATGAGCGGAGACAATGGCAATGGTAGCAGCGAGCAGCGGGAGCAGGAGCGATGAGCGGAGACAATGGCAATGGTAGCAGCGAGCAGCGGGAGCAGGAGCGATGAGCGGAGACAATGGCAATGGTAGCAGCGAGCAGCGGGAGCAGGAGCGATGAGCGGAGACAATGGCAATGGTAGCAGCGAGCAGCGGGAGCAGGAGCGATGAGCGGAGACAATGGCAATGGTAGCAGCGAGCAGCGGGAGCAGGAGCGATGAGCGGAGACAATGGCAATGGTAGCAGCGAGCAGCGGGAGCAGGAGCGATGAGCGGAGACAATGGCAATGGTAGCAGCGAGCAGCGGGAGCAGGAGCGATGAGCGGAGACAATGGCAATGGTAGCAGCGAGCAGCGGGAGCAGGAGCGATGAGCGGAGACAATGGCAATGGTAGCAGCGAGCAGCGATAGCGATAGTGGGAGCGGCCATAGTGGCAGCGGTAGCATGAATGGCGAGCAGGGTTAGGGTTGGGGAAGTCACGCTGATATCGATGCTTTAGTTGGTTCAATCAAACTAATTAAAACTGATATAAGTGACAATCGAACCCTAACCCTCGACGCTGCCGATCCCGATCCCGATCCCGCTGCTCGCCGTTGTCGCTGCTCGCAAACGCTGCTGCTGTCGCTGCTCGCAAACGTTGTCGCTGTCGCCGCTCGCGCCTCCCGCTGCTCGTCGCTCCTACTCCCGCTCCCGCTGCTCGTCGCTCCTACTCCCGCTCCCGCTGCTTGTCGCTGTCGTTGCTCACAAACGCTACTGCTGTCGCCGCTCGCACCTCCCGCTGCTTGCCACTCCCGCTCCCACTCCCGCTGCTCGCTGTTGTCGCCGCTCGCCGTTGCCGCTGTCACCGCTCGCCGTTGCCGCTGCCGCTTCCTCTTTTCTCAGTCAGTAGACAATCAGCACCCCTTTACACTTCCTTTTAACAGCATACGTATACTGTATATTGTTAATATTATTAAGTTTATTTGAAATGATTAATTTTCAATGTTGTTAATAGATTAATAATATATTATTTCGATTTTAATACTGTTAATTTTTATTTATTTGAAATTATTGCTATGTTTCAACATAAATGGCAAGTGTACAAAGCAACTCAATAGAGTCTCCAATGGCATCAAAAAAAGATTCTGCATAAAAGTATAATTATTTGAAGGATCCGAAAGATCCTAATGCAGTGACTTGCATATTCTGCGATAAGACTACTAGAGGTGGTATTTTTCGTGCAAACCAACATCTAGT
Organism: Musa balbisiana; assembly: GCA_004837865.1. NCBI lineage: Eukaryota > Viridiplantae > Streptophyta > Magnoliopsida > Zingiberales > Musaceae > Musa > Musa balbisiana. Next base: position 15,915,478 of record CM017195.1, on the reverse strand, counting down.
AGGAAATTTCAAGAATGCAGCAGCTTGCAAAAAGTGTCCACCTGAGGTAAAAGAAGAGTTGCTGAGTTATATGAATGAAAAGAAGACACAAAAGAATGAATCTTATGGGAATTTACTAGAAGACAATGTTGAACATCTCAGGGATGAAGAAGAAGATTATTCTACGAGTATTAACCCAAGTGGAAAAAGAGTATACGACAAAAAAGGAAAAGAAGTTATGAGTTCTAAGAAGGGTAAAAGAGGACCGATGGATCTATATATGTTTCAAGGATCCCAGAAACAACAAGGGCAAGCAGGAGGCTCAAAATTTAGACAAACAAATATAAGTGATGCTTGTGATAAAGAAATAAGAGGAAGAACAATTCAGCACATTGCTCGCTTTTTCTATCAGGCTGGTCTTCCCCTTAGTACAACTCATTTAGACAGTTTTAAGGATATGATTGAAGCTATTGGAAGATATGGTGCAAGATTAAAACCTCCAAGTTATTATGAGATGCGAGTTCCATTGCTGCAAAAAGAGTTGAATTATATAAATGACTTACTAAAGGGTCATAAAGAATCATGGGCAACACATGGTTGCTCTATTATGTCAGATGTTTGGACTGACAGGAGGCGTAGGAGTATAATTAATTTTATGGTTAATTGTTCTTTAGGGATTATGTTTGTGAAGTCAATAGATGCTTCATCTTTGTAAAATCTGGAGACAAGATATATGATTTACTTGACAACTTCGTGGAAGAAATTGGAGAACAAAATGTCATTCAAATCATAACCGACAATGGAAGCAACTATGTTTTAACTGGTAATATTCATCTTTTGAATTTGTTAATTATTTTATCTACAGTTAAGTGTGTTAAACTCTTAAGTCTTATCATTTTTGTTATCCTTTGTCTCAGGTAAATTGCTTGAATCAAAAAGACAACACTTGTATTGGACTCTATGTGCAGCACATTGTATTGATTTAATGTTGGAGGATATTGGAAAGATCTTAGAAATCAAGAAAACCTTAGAAAGAGCAATTTTTATTGTTGGATTTCTTTATAATAACATTGGAGCTTTGAATATGATGAGAGAATTTACAGGGAATAAAGAATTAGTGAGACATGGTGTCACCCGATTTGCTACTTCATTTTTGATATTACAGAGCGTGCATCGTCAAAAACATATTTTGAGAAACATGTTTACCTCTAAGAAATGGGTGACAAGCAAATGGGCAAAAGAAGCAAAAGGCAAGAGGGTTGCTGATATCATCTTAATGCTATCATTTTGGAATCATGTAGTTTATATATTAAAGGTAATGGGCCCTCTTGTTCGAGTCATTCGGTTGGTGGATAATGAAAATAAGCCTGCAATGGGATATATTTATGAGGCTATGGATAGAGCAAAGGAGATGATTAAAAGATCTTTTAATGAAAATGAAGAAAAATATGAGAATTTTACAATCATTGATGAAAGATGGAATTGTCAATTTCATCGTCCTTTACATGCAGCAGGATATTATTTGAACCTTGAATTCTTTTATAAGATTAAATCTGTTGGATTTGATGCAGAAGTTTTGGATGAGTTATATCAGTGGATTGTAAGATTAGTTCCCAGCCTTGAGGTTCAAGATAAGATTATTCATGAATTATCTTTATATAAAAATGCCGAAGGTCTTTTTGGAATTCCAATTGCCGTTCGATCCAGGACAACTACGTCTTCAGGTATTAATAATTTGATATAATTAATTTCATATATATTATGTTACTACGTTATTACTAATAATAACATAAATTTTGCAGCTGAATGGTGGAGTCTATTTGGAAATTCCACTCTAAATTTACAGTAATTTGCTATCAAAGTACTTAGTTTGACATATAATGCTTCGGGTTGTGAGCGAAACTGGAGTGTCTTTGAGCATGTAAGGATCACTAAATATTTTTTTTTAATTAATTAATTTATTTAGATAGATGTATTAATATATTTTTAAATTATATGACATGACAGATTCACTCGAAGAGAAGAAATCAGTTGGAACATCAACGATTGCACGATCTTGTTTATAAAGTATAATCAAGCTTTGAAGGCTCGTCATAATTTGCAAAATAGATTTGATTCAATCTCATTGCAAGATATTGATGATTCAAATGAGTGGTTAGTAGGAGAAATGGGTGCTAACTTGTAAGATACTGAAGACGAGCTTGTATTTGAAGATGATAGATTGACATGGGGAGATGTGGCAAGAGCTTCAGGTGCTGGAGAATTACAAACATATACAAGACAGATGTCAAAGAGAAAAATGAGTGCAAAAGCATCAAGCTCGGCTCCTGTTATTGTTGAAGACATAGAGAATGAAACATATCTTGATGAAGAGGAAGGAGTCGAAGGACAAGAGGAAGAAGACGAATTCAATGAAGATGATTTGTGTGAAAATGACGATAATATTGATTATGATGAATGACTTTGATGTAAAATTTTATTGTTTTAAATTTTGAAACTTTTTGCTAATGTGACATTGTGATTTTGTATCTTAGATTTTCTAAATTTAATAGCATATTTTTATTTAAAATTTTAAATAATTATATTTATTAATTATATTATATATTTTTATATTTTAGCGTCTCGCTTCGCTCGGGTGAGCGCCTAGCGCCTCGGGCGTTTTTGGACCTTGGCGCCTTTTGGTGCCTAGCGCTTTTTAAATCATTGCTAAAGTTTTACTCGACTAACCTTGGATGCTTTAGATGGTGCATGGAATTGAGAAATTATAAGTAGCATTCTGGTTTCTAAACTTTTTTTTTTTTTTGTAACTGGAAATGTGCAGATTTCACTTCGGTTCATGTCTTACTCAAGAAAACCAATCATGTACATATGCTAGTCTTAAAACTTAGGAAACTTGACATGCGTCCCTGTTTTCTGTGATTGTCAAAGACCGGTTCTACTTTTTTTCCAACTCTGTTTTGAATGACTTTTCTTTTTTGTTTGTTGACACTTACTTTCTGTCTCATCTAATAAGGATGCAGTAATATCTGATTTTGTTCTCTTTCCTTCAATACACCGCAGGGCCAAAAGAGTTCTCCGCTGTCTTCTACAGCCTGCAGAATTGGAGGGTACAAGATAACTCTTTTGCCACCAATATTGAGCTTTATTTGCTATCTGGTCCTTGATATACGACATATGGTAATGGTTGCTTTTCCAGGCTATCTTTGAGAGGTTTGACCGTGACCGGAGTGGTAAGATTGATACATCAGAGCTTCGTGAGGCACTTCTGAGCCTTGGGTTTGTGGTTTCTCCGACAGTCCTGGATTTGCTTGTGGCCAAGTTTGACAAGTCCAGAGGCAAAAGCAAAGCCATTGAATACGATAACTTCATAGAGTAAGAGTTAGTTTATGTTTCTGGAACAGGATAAACTATATCTTATGCATGGTGGTATCTAGCCTTGTGCAAACCATTGACCCCTCTGCTTGCTTATGGTTGGTTTGTTTTATTTGTAATGCAGGTGCTGTCTCACGGTCAAGGTAATAATTTTGCTAGATGCTTATATGATGTATATGTATGTAAATATTTCCACAGGTTTATTTATTTTTGGGTTTTCATGTGAATGATTAATGAACTGTGTCGCAGGGGCTGACGGAGAAGTTCAAGGAGAAGGATACTCAATATTCAGGATCGGCAACTTTCACCTATGAATCTTTCATGTTAACCGTGTTGCCCTTTCTCATCTCATAGGGATGATGGCCTTGGTTTCTCCTTGAGATTATGTGTGACATCACAATTGTTGCTTGGTGATAGGCTATTCTAAGCCTTATGCTTCTATTAACGTGGGTTGTCTGTGGAACATCAAGAGAACCCATTTTACCAGTGTTGCTAGGGAGATTTCAAACATGATGGGCTTGTCCGGCTCATGTAGGATCGAAGAGTAATGTGAATGTGGATTGACTGCTAAATATCGACAGAATCGTTTGTGCTTTTACTTTTGGGCGAATTACTGGTGTAATAAATAAAAGGCAGTAGTTTGTGCTTTGCAACACTGTTTCAGTGGACATGGTTGAGATTGGTGTCGATGATCCTTCCTTGGTATTTTTGGGTGTCTCGATCATTCTACAGATCCCAACGATCATATAACGGTCCACTGGGACCGTATTAATCTTGACCTACTTATGCTGTCGGGGAACGTCCGTTGGACTATCACCTGTTGGTCACGTACAAAGTACATTATAAGTGATATTAGGAGGTGTGAGTATAAATAATTAAATTATTTAACTTATGACCCGTACAACTTCCTTCTTTCTAATGTTATGGACGTAACCTTGAACTTGTAGAATCGCTCGTCTTTTATCCTTTTTGAATCAGAAGGTGAGGGGTGTCAAAAGGATCATATGGCCAATATTATTAGACTTTCTGTTTAAGAGGGAAAGATGTTTGAGTAGGTTAAGAAAGGAGGAAGATTACTAAGTATAAACATATTGAATGGTGGAGATTGGAACTTTGTATATATGTGCCATTTTTTATAATGACAATTTGTTGGTGACTCAAATAAATCATTTTATTTGATAAGATCTAACAACCACTAAAATTATCAATAACGTTTCCAAATATTTAGACCCATTAAATGATGGACTTTATCACAATAAGATCAATTAATTGTAACATTAAAAGCTTTTGTCAGATCAGGTATGATTTAACAGTTAGATCCACTGATTCTAATTAAGAAATGATCAAAATGTTTCACCAAAGCCCTAGAAACACATTATCAACTTTTTTATGCCTTTGAAACTTTATCCTTCACAACAATCAAGCGCAATTAATTAGATGGCTATAATCAGTTGGTGGTTTTCACATAAGAATCATGACGCTCACTCCATCTCGTGTTAACATAGGAATAGGAGGCTAAAGGATTAAGATTCATGGATTACATTTGATTTCTTTTCTTAGGATTCCAAGTTTTCCATTTTAGATGTTTCGATATGAACAAATTTTCCTGGGAAGTAGAGAGATGCATTTATAATACATAAAAAAATTACTTGGGTTTTGTTAAAAGACTTGATAATATCTCACGGCATTAAACAAAGTTATAAAAATTATCTTTGCCACTGTATAATAAAACCAAACCAGATCCGAGACCGGTGGGTCAATTAGTATATTTGATTAAAAATATTTAGAATATATAAAATTAATCAAAATTATATGTAGTAAAAATTTAAAATATTAAAATTAATAAAAAATAAATAACACATGATAATATCTAAAATGTTATCACATTAATTCAACCCAAAATAAATTGCACGACAATATAAAAAATAATTTATTTAACATAATTATCATGACTTGAATAACAACAGGCTTACATAAATTTTTCACAGATCAAAATAGATATCACTCTAGTCATCAAACTATTCTAAGGAGTTCACTCTTTATCTTGTTCTGAATTTTAAGACATTTTTTAGTTGTTGCAACATTTAGATGGAGAGAAGAAATTATGGTTAAAAGGGAGATGAAAAAGCCAAGACAGGCGGTCAGAAGAGAGGTCGACCAAAAAGATAGACGCGAGAATGGTCACTTTCTTTCTCACTTTAACCTTAATTTTAAAACTAACATCAATATTCTTTTTAATACATAATTAAAAAAAACAATGGCATTTAAGTAATTTTAAGTTAAAAATGGATTAATTTTATTTACGTCGATCGGTTCATGGAGTTATCCAAAACTGATCGAGATCAATTTATTCATTTCGATCTTTTAACGTAACGAAACCAATAAAAAAATCAAACTCGATCAATGCCTAATTTTTCTGGTCCAACCATTTGGTTTATAAACGACCTGACTTCTTGTGTCCTAGTGAAAAATACACTGAGGACATCATTCTCTCATTCCTATATTTTCTTCACGAGCAAAATGTATGACAAAGCTGAATACAAAGAACTTACACTTGCAATTTTCCTCTTACAAATAATCTACAAAAGTTCCGAGTACAAAACAAACTTTTGTAACATACATCAAAAAAACAATATTTGTCACGTCGATTATGCACTTTTCAAGGCTGACAAAGCTTCCTTGGTTGTCGCAGAGATAACAGCATCAGAAGCATTTGGCAAGTAATAATACTTCCCTGTCAAGTAACAAGGCCTTATTATTATTACATGAAGCCATTGTTAGTATTAATATACAAATGGGAGCTCATACCTTGGGCAACTCTTGCAATCTCCTTGGCAAATCCAGTAGAAACAAATTTGTTCTCTGTGTCTATCACTAGAAGTGACATCCCTGCCTTGTATATTTTCCCAGCTACATCTAGAATCTCATCCTTCAGGAGATAGAAATTGAATATGATTATTGTGAATGCACTTAATTTTATACATAAATACTATAGAAAATGAAGCAATAATATCATCATAGAAACACAAGGATAGTAAATGCTCGATATTATACCTTCGATGTTCTGTGCGTAAGAAGATTGAATGGACAACAGATACAACACAAGAAACTGAACTTTCAAGAGGATGCAATTCAATTTTGTTTCAGACTTCAACCGTATTATGATTTGTAGATCTATGATGATCAACATTTGTGCATTGTACCTTTGTCACATTGTGTAGATTTAAGTATTTATAAACTGAAGACTTCTACAGAAATGCAAGTATATATCAGATTGAAAAAAAAGGGATTGACAAACAAATTTTATCAATCAACCATTATGCTTAGAAATCAATAGACCTTCTTGTGTTATTTTTCTACCTTGAGTTCCTGAGAAGAAGGTTTAGGAGTATCTGTAGCAGCAGCAGCTTCTGGGTCAGTGGATCTCTTCAAAGATATGTTAGCCCTTCCATCAGTAATTGCAACAATCATAACACGTCCAACATCTCCACTTTTTTCAGCATTTAAACCAACCCTAACTGCCTACGAAAGGGAATTTAGATTAGCCATGGAAACAGAAGCAGCAAAGCAATTTCTTCAAGATTACTAAAGTATAATTTGATACCATGCTTAGACCATGAGCCAAGGGAGAACCACCACCACATGGGAGTCTCTCAAGTCGTTTTCTGGCCATTGCTATTGACCTCGATGGAGGAAGCAAAACTTCTGCATAATCTCCACGGAATGGAATGATTGATACCTGATTAAGAGCAATTACAAAAAGATCTGAATGATGAACAACAGAAACAGGTAGAGGGTATATTCAATAATATCAACAACAGAAACAAGTGATTAATGAAATTGACTAATATATTTAAATGGGGTTTGATTAAAAGTGATCGACTATTCATACTAAAGAAACTGTGCACCAGAAAGGTAAAGGATAAGAATTAAAGAACCACTGTGCTCATTCTTTGGTGAAAATTTGGAAGAACAGAGCATTTAGACTTGTCCATGGTTGTCAATCCAAAAGTCAGGGTCTGCCACAACTCTAGAAGTTTTTGAACTTTTAAATTTTTTTTTTTTGTATTCTCTGAACTTTTAGTTTATTCAAGTGATCAAGGCACCTAGAACACACCTCTAGACCGGTCATTTCCTTCGTGGGGCAAGCATTGGTACCAAGTTTCCACCTGCACCACCAGAAGAAGGTACGACCCAACTCTAAGAACACTTTAAGAGGATATAGAAGGCGCTGGTGGCCCATTAAATGGAGAAGACAAAGTTCCAACAGTATTGGAGGTTTGAATGACGTTTAAGAGGAAGACCCCATGGACTGGTTGAGAGCATCCTCAAGCCAGAAAGTGAAATATAACAAGGTCAGTTTAAAGGTTACTTAAATGAATGAAGCTCAGCACTTTTGCATCCAGAACAGAATAAATCTTGGATAGCCTCTTCTAGTGTTTTTTTTTCCCCTCTTACCATGACTAATTAATTATTCTTTGGATTATAGAGATGCTTCAATGTAAACGATGCCTACAATCATTACTGGGAGTTGATTCATGCACAATACCTTGTGGTGGTGATGCTCCTTGAGACTCGCACCAACCTCTAAAGTCTGTCTCAATAACTTGTTGGATAGAGACTAGATCTCTTTTGCTGTCACTGCTATTGGTAGTTATAGAGCAATGATTATTGCTAGGAAACAAAGCACTGGTACAACAAGGTTCCTCAGATTGATGGATCCTATCCAATCATGTTGTGATAATTCTATAAGATTCATTCAATTATAGTAAAACTCACAAGAGAGAAAGTGAAAAAGATGTGTTCTTGAGATTAAAAATCTAGTGAATCACACAATAGGACAGTTTAATCACATGATGGAATCAATACTTCTGTATCTGTGAATGCCTTACCCAATATGAGGCTACTGTGAGACCTAGACTGGCACCCTTCCCACAAAAGAGTAAGTCTGGAAAGGGTAAGTTTAGATTTGTTACTGATTTTCTTATCATTGTCAAGATATTCTTCCCTTCCTCTCCTTATCATATTGTATAAATTAAATGCATATATTTTTAAAACATAGAATTTTATCTCCAATTCATTCATTTCTTCAAAGGCTCTGATCTAGCACACCTGGTTTACAATATTGTTTTCTCTATGATCCATTAAGAGTTTTTAAAGAACTCAGGGTTATCACCTGTTGCGGATATTTCACCTGTTTGTGACAACTTTAACACCAATGTCAACTGGATAATAACAGAAAAATTGGGTGGTCAACCACTCAACCTTTAGACTAAAGTCCACAATTTTCATGGTTGCATTTGTCATCCCCAGATTTAGGCTTGAAGTCTAAAAGCTGCCACTTCATTTGGAGTAAAGCAAACATAATTTTGCAAGGATCAGGGAGAGATTAGGCTGAATGTCTGCTAAACCTGATTGGATGTTTCAGTTTGTAGGGCTAGTTATTGGGAAAAGATAGATGCAGTGTCTTTTCTGGTGAGAACATGGAACATCTAAATAATATCTTGAGAAGAGCTTTATCTACCCCCTAAAAATTGCACACAGGCATTGCATAGATCATGAAACTTGATTATCCAAATCATCAATTTTAATCTATAAATCTTAAAGACTATTTATAAAAGAGATAACTTCGTTTTAGACCACAAGAATGATGTTAACATATTATATTCAATACGTTTGGATTCTTTCAATTTAGGATCACATATGAGCAAGTACAAGATTGTGAAAATAATTGAATTTTGTTTCTTGGCACCTTAGTTTGCTAGAGCATCCTTGATGGTGCTAATTTGTTATATAAATTCTTCCAACTCAAAGTTTTTGCTTCTAACTAATCATAGCATAATACATGAATACGGGTAACTGTATATATACATATATGTTAGGTGAAAACTCATGTAACTATTATTTACAATCCCCACAAGCAACTACATCCTATGATACTTCAATTCCCTTACAGCAGACGGTATATCCACAAGTGCCTCAAATATCTAACAGCCAAAACAACTAACGAGGCAAAACAGCTTATGCACACAGAATAGCAAATCTGAAATTTATTTAAATTTGTCAGGGCATAAGTCTGAATTTACATCTTGAAAATTAATCTACAAAGTATAGGCACAACACCAGATAAACTACTCTACAATACAAATAATCCATAAAAGTTTTAAGTTGTATACTAAATATTGCCTCAAAAAATGAAATAAGTACTATAATTTCACATGAAGCAGGACCTAGATGCTTCACTTGATTTATAAACGATTTATTGGAAATCGACATTTTCTAGAAGCAGAGCATGCCAAGAAATGGGTGAACTTGCAATGAGCAAACTACCTGACAGATTTGTAGTGGCTTTTATCACTTGCATCAACTATGACAACAAAGCAACAAACTAGTGATTGGAGTCTAGAAATGAGGATTTACACCTAGGCGACACTGATCGTTTCAAAAAGTACCATGAAGCAATCAATTATTACTTCACGTATCTACATTCATTAGAGCTATATAAGATCAGATGTGGCAATTTTCATCCCCTGATAGTCAAACGCAGATACTATTTAAGTTCAAATGCAGAAGATGCTATTCCATAACAGGAAAAAAAATCTTTTATCTATGTATGAAGCACATCCTACCTGATCCCTGCTTGTATAACTTTCTGCTAGCAATTGTAATGCTGCACCTTTTGCATTCTGCATACGATTTAGTGCCATGCTTCCACTAGCATCAACCACAAAAATTACCTGTCAATACAGAAACAACAGTTTGCTCAAACAGTCACAGTTATGCTACATAAAGACCAAGGAGGCTCTAAATATGATTCACGTACAAAACAATCCAAGAGTAAAATGGCAACTTTAAGAGACTTTGACCAAATATACTTGTATTTAAAATATTAACACTACTTAATTTTCAGACTGAGATTGATAAAGTATGAAACTTTGGCAGTTCATTTTGCAATGTGTGGACAATGATAAAAAAATAAATTGAGTCAAAGCAAAAAAAAAAACAAAAAACTTGAAACATACAAGAGCACCAGCTTTTCGTGCCATTCTTTTTGCTCTCATGTCAGATTTTTCTACAAAAACTTTTCTTGATTTGTTAGTCTCTTTCTCCCTTCGTAGCTTTTGATATGGTGCAGCAGCTCTTAGTGTTGCATCAACAGCCAGTCTCTTTACAGGACCCTGCAAGTGCTAAACATTTTATTTGTAAACGACAATTATTAATAAGGGAACATATGATGGTGACACAAGCAAAGAAGCACTTGCCTCTTACAAATATGAGCTAGCTCAAAATAAAAGGTTTTTTAGTCCAAGAAATGTGAAAAATAGCACTCAATGATTTATTGAAAAAGAAAACAATTGACAACAAAGATTTTATCAGACCTATAGATAGAGCTGAAATAGTAGAAAACACAGGAACAATTTGACATGAAAATAATCTTAACTAATAAGAGCCACCTGCTATGTCAAAAATAAACATTTAGATGACTGAGAAAAGATAACCAGGGAACCTTTGGAAGCATAGGCTTGATATATCGGCCCCTGTCTTCTGAAAAGATAACATTCTTTGCTCGCCCAGCTTTACCTCTACGTCTTTGTGCTTGTTGCGCAAAAAAGAGAAGCTTTTCATCCACGACCCCACCTTCAGCATCAAAGATAAACTCATCAGGTATTTGCTGCTCTTGCTGTTCATTCTCCTGGTCATTGTCTTCCTGTCATCATAGAATTTAAAATTCTGAAGCATGATTTTATGTTTTTAATACTAAAATGGAAAGCTATAGACAATGAGTATTGCAAAAGTTAAACAGAAAATCAATAAAAATTCCAAAAACTATTTTTTTTTAATTACCTCTTGATCTTCTTCCGGATTTTGATCATCTTCAGATTCTTGATTTTGTGGAGGTGGTGGTGGTGGAGGAGGAGGCTGATTCTGCTGTTCTTGTGGGTTTTCATTAATAATTGAGCGAGGTAGGATAACTAGCTCTACCTGAGTATGACAAATACTCATCATTTGGCTTCTTGCCATAAAGTTTATGTTCCAATCATGATAGAATGAAGCTGGATGGCTGTGAGATGATAATTATAGATCTAGATGATGATATAAAACCATGAAAAAAAGAGATTAAATTGAACCAAATAAGAACATTCATGCAAACCAAAGATTACCAATCATTAAAATTAATGATCATATCTATCACAACTCAGTAAATATTAACCATTACAAAGTCACCTTATGAATGCAGTTTTTCTCAGATTTTCAATTATATGATTAGTGAGAACACCTTGCTGCCATTGATATTTTGATCAAAATATCACCAGATGGCGAGAAATCCACAAGTAATCTCTAGCAAAATCAGCATTCACAAGTGCAACAAATTACTTTGCTGACAAAATAATGACCAAAACTAGATATTTAGCAAAAGCTATCTGATGACCAGATTATTTATGAATAGCGCTGTTAAATTAAGGATCAAAACATAGTCATTAAAGATTCAAATTTATAAAAATATGCTTTCTATGAACCTGGTTTGATAAAGGGACATTCATATCAAGGGGGCTCCAACCAAAGCGGTATTTGGTGGGGAGGGTCAATTTATACAACCTCACCTCAAATATAGAGAGAGATTGCTTCTATGACTTGAACCATCTACTGGGTCCTTTGATTAAGTTACAAATATAAATTTATAAATAGGCAACGGTAGACCTACCAAGCAACCATAGATTCCAAGGATCAAATAATTGATTTGGAGATCTAAAATTAGAAGTTACCATAATTATACTTGGACACAAATTTGTAAAGCATTTCATATGATGTCACATGTTTAGTAATAAATACTCTTCAAAGTGCTTTGACATTCAAAATACTTATATGGGTATTAGGCAAGAAGTGATCCTCAAATCACAATGCACAAAACCAGAAAAGTTGAAAGGGAAAAGATAGATAATTGTGCATATGCAATAACATGATGGTAATTGTCTCTTAGTCCAAACATTTTAATACAATAACTACAGAAAGGGAGAAGAACAAAGGAGTGCTTCCTACAATTAGGCAGTTAACTGCAGGGTAAAAGTCAAAACATTTAAATTAGCTATTAAGTATTAACATCAATTAAATGGGACCCTCACTTTTATAGATATTTTTTGAGATGGTAGGTGATCATATGATGAGTGTGAGCAACATTTCTAAAAGCGTAAATGGAAGATGCTCCAATGGTCACCATGTTAACGATAGAAGTGAAATAAAAAAAATTCTTGTGCAGGCAAGACAAAATCATTATTTCACATATATATAGATCTCGTGAAAAGGAATGTGAAAAAAAGTTAGTATGAACTCGCATGGAATCAAACATGCCACTGGAGTTATATCATTGCCATAGTAAGGTGTAATCTTATAGTAAAACAAACTAAACTTTTCTTCAAATCTGAAAAGCACTCAGATTGCCTAAGAAT